>VXBB01014630.1:136649-179768 GCA_013399915.1 Illadopsis cleaveri
TGTATGTATACCTTGATAAAACAGAGTGAGAAACGATCATCCAGTAATGAACAGGGCAGTAATGCCATGATGTTTAGAAAATAGAGCCCTGACTTTGGGAAATCAGGCAGTGCTGGATTTGTATTTGAAGGTACACAAATAGTTTTAGTGTCTGTCTGGGAGTGTCGTCTTCTCCACACAGTCTCCTGAAGTCACATGGCAGAGATCTTGGGGATTTATCTGGGAAATTAACTTCACTTGCTCCCTGAATTCAGGGGATATGGGACAACAAGGGAATAGGGAAGGCACTAAAAGGGGTGAAATCCACCTTAACCCTTCCAAAACATGTTCCAGCACTGCAGCTTCTATTTCTCTCCTATTGGTACATGTAAAATGAGATTTACTGTTCAATACAAGGCCTAACTGTGAGCAGGCCAGGAACTTCACCCAGTGCGCTCTGTCCAACAGCACCAGTGGAGAATGGGATAAAATATGGGATAAATGTCAGACACTTAGGGAAAAACCTGCCTTATCACATCTTGGAAGGGCCATTTCTTGGGGTAAAACAGGCAGAGTGAGGCCAGGTCAGCTTTCACATTTCTGGGTGACCTCTGGGATGTTGTATCTTGGCCTATCCCCCCTGCCTGGCAGATGGATAATGGTGAGAGTTTGATCCCCACTGGAACAAAGAGCATCCAGCATNCATAGGAAGAGAAACTGTGAACATCCTTCCCTAGAAAGCAATATATGCAAATAGCATTAAATGAGATGTGGGGTTTGGTATAGAAAACACTGGAATAATTTGTGAAATAGGATTTTTTTAAAAAAATTTTAAGCATATGTTTGTGCAAAAGGGTTGAAATTAGATGTGTGATACTGTTAGATGGGATAAATCACAGTTTACACATTGCAAAAGGGATCCTGGGTCAGAAGTTCTCAAACATTGCCACTTGAGGAAATAGATTTTCTCATAGATAATTCTTTCTTGCTTTTGATTATAAAATATCTCATGTGTATCTAGAGTAATTTGCTTGCATGGGATCCAAGTACGAGCAGGAAACAATTCAGACTATTTTACATTGTCTATTAATTAAAGCAGAAAGAAATTAGGAGGGGTCACAAAAATGTCATCCCTTTGAACCAACCTCAAGATGCAGAGGAACAGCCCATAAAGGGCAGTCAAAGCTGTGAGACACAGAATAAAACACCTGAGGTCAATGACTGTGAGGTGCAAATGAGGCCCAGGACACACCTTGTGCTGAGTGAACGGTCTGTTTATTAATAAACAGAGCCTGGTATGTGCAAAACAATATTTTTCCATCCTCATCCTGAGTCAAGTAAGCAGCATTTAAGCCGGGGTTTAATTGGGCCTTTTGTAGGCAGCAGCTCCGTTTGAGAAATTTGGATTTGAAGGAACTCTTAAAGAGCTGGAATTTTCCAGCGCTGCAACTTTGCTTCAGGGGGTCTTGGCTTTTATTGAATGGTCCTTGGATAGGAGCAAAATAAAACACGGCCTTGGCAGGGAGAGGGGATAACGTAAGAGGGAGAGACAATGGTGCAGGACTCCATGGCAAAAAATCAAAGGCAGGAGTTGTTACACTCATCAGATTGAAAGCAGCGAGGAAAAAAAGCAGTAGCAGCAGGACGTAGCTGTGAAAACAGAGCCATTGTTTTTGTGCCCTGTTAGACTCAGCACCTCTTACTGGCACTTTGATATAAAAGTTCTTGTCCTGACATCTCATTTACCCCCAGCGCCTTAAGAAAGGGATATTGGCACATTCCTGACATTACCTGATTCATTAACTAATAAAACATCACTAATTGCAGAGAACAGAGGAGCAAAGCAAGGCTGTGGAATACTTCTCCTGATGGCTGATAGCAGTGCTGGGCACTGAGAGAGGAGGCTGCTCTGAGGTGTTTTGCAGACAGAACAGTTTGCCTGACGGAGCATCACATTAATGAGGCAAACTCCGACTTTTGCACAGTGGAGAGATCAAGACATAAATATCAGGGCGTAACCCAGCAGAGGAAAATCCTCTAAAGACTTGTTGAAAGATGTGGTATCAAATGAATTGCTTACTTCTTAGAGACTGCTTTGATATTTATTGGTTCAAATTGCTCCACTGACTCACTCTTGCATAAGCTTTCATGCCCCATTTTAATCTTGACATTTCGGGAAGCCAGGCTGAGGCAGGGTAATGACTGGGTTTACAAAGGATCAAAATGAAAAAGAAGAGGCTGGGCTGTAATAATTATAGCCTGTGCAAAAAANGCTTCTATTTCTCTCCTATTGGTACATGTAAAATGAGATTTACTGTTCAATACAAGGCCTAACTGTGAGCAGGCCAGGAACTTCACCCAGTGCGCTCTGTCCAACAGCACCAGTGGAGAATGGGATAAAATATGGGATAAATGTCAGACACTTAGGGAAAAACCTGCCTTATCACATCTTGGAAGGGCCATTTCTTGGGGTAAAACAGGCAGAGTGAGGCCAGGTCAGCTTTCATATTTCTGGGTGACCTCTGGGATGTTGTATCTTGGCCGATCCCTCCTGCCTGGCAGATGGATAATGGTGAGAGTTTGATCCCCACTGGAACAAAGAGCATCCAGCAGACTCCAGGACTGAAAATATTCCTGAAGCAAACGCTTCTAATAAGGGAAAATACCAGCGTGCTTCAAATATTAGTAAACAAATGATTCAAAGCAGCCACTGAGGCCCACAAGGCCGGTGATTCACGGCCTCAGGAATTCATGCCAGTTTTAATTCTCACCTGAACAATACCTGGAGCTGCTGGATGCACTGGAGCAGCCTGCAGCTCCCTCTGTGTCCCTGCTCAGTCTCATTGTCTGGACATGCATTTGGGAGCTGAAACAGGGAGAATGGAATCAGAAATAGCTGTGGTTAACCCAGTCATTCAGAGAAAGATCTGTGCTCTGCATTCAGAACAAATGTGCCCTCTTGGAGCTCCTTATTTTCCAGTTGCTCAGGAGATCTCAGCTTCCTTTAATCACATCACAACCTCAGACCAGCAGCCCTCCAGGGCAGAGATTTCTCTGTGTTTCCTGATGTATATAAATTGTCCAATATTGTCCAAATATGATTGTAGGGAGTTCTCAGAAAAGCCTGAGGAGCCTGATGCACTGGAAGGAAAAGAAGGTCCGTGTAGAAAATTCCATGTATTTGCCTGGAGCAGATGCACAGTCCATTCTAATAAACTGTATTTCAGATAAAATGTCATTGTAGATGTGTAGTTTATAAGCACAACACAATTTGGGTTAATAAATTTTAGTGGAGGTGTTTCAGAGAGTGCCATTTGAAGTTGGTTTTCCTTCTGTATTATGGTTCCATGTAATTCTGGGAGGTCGTGTTGAAAGCTGGAGTAAAAGGATGCTGTTGATGATGGTGTGACCTGAGTTTTCCTGTACATCTTGGGTTAGATAAAATTTTCACCTAGCTCATAAAATAGGTAAAATCATGCTCTTAGTCTTGCCAGAGAAACCTGGGAGTCAATCTGTTGATGCCAGGTCTGCTCTGCACAAACACAAAAATAACTTGGAGCAGAATAAATCCAGCATAGTTGGGTTATATGTTATTATTTCTCATTATTTTGGAGTGTAATATCTGTCAAGTTATCTCAAAAAAACTGAGGCAGAAAGACAATGACCTTTCAAGACTTGACTTTTCAGTTTAAAGTTTGTCTAAAATGTTTTTCTTGAAATAAATTAAGTAGTGACCAATCTCCCAGATAAAGAACT
Organism: Illadopsis cleaveri; assembly: GCA_013399915.1. Lineage (NCBI taxonomy): Eukaryota > Metazoa > Chordata > Aves > Passeriformes > Timaliidae > Illadopsis > Illadopsis cleaveri. The sequence continues at coordinate 140,385 of VXBB01014630.1, forward strand.
CTTGTACCTGTTGTATCAGGGAAATGAGTGTTTCAGCCTTCATATTTTGAGTATTCATCCCTAAGAACAGAGAGGAATTTGGAGTGGTTATCTGACCTTTGATATCCAGAGCAAAGCAAAATCCAGCAAGATGTGAAAATAAATGGAGGTTTTAATGGTTCTTTAATGCTTTTTAATGGCGTTCCATTCCACTTTTTAGCAGAAAATGGGTACCAGGTTCTCCCAACTGTTGCTTAGCTGGGAATAACTACTTTATATGTGAACAGGATGGAAAGGCACAAAACTGCTGATCCCACACTAAATCTGTTTTTTTCTTTCTTTGGACATCCATAATTTTACATCATGACCAAATGTACCCTGAACTTGGGTCAGACAGATGTAAAAGAGGGAAAACACTGGAGGTGTCAGTTCATAAATCAAAGTGTGGAGATCTGATCCCCAAACCCAGAGCCACAAATGCTCCCTCATTATCGATTCCCCCTCGACTTGGAATGAATCCTCCCTGGAAGTGCTCTGAGCGTTAAATACCGTTGATCAACATTTAATATAGATCAGCCTTGATAGAGATCTAGGCTGGGCTTAATTTCTTTTAGCCCGAATACTCCCACCTCCCTGAAAACATGTGATTAAACTGTTCTGATTTCTGTTTTAGATGAAGAACTCTGTCTCCAGCGAAAACAAAAGAAGGTTCTGTCGCAAGACAAATTGAATCAAATTCTCCGGGAGTTTTGCAGTTCAATTAAGCTGTGGGATGGTCCCTATCTTAGGTGCAAATCTCTCTGTGCATTACAGGACCACAGACAGGGATGTGGCAAAAGGTAAAACCGGGAGTTATGTCTTTAAGGGCTCGTTGGAGACACTTGTAATCTCGTTTTATTGGTGGTGCCCTCCCCAGCATAATGAACTTTGATGAAATAGCTGTGGCGCCTGTGAAGCTGAGCAGGCTTTGCCAGGGAAAGACCTCCCATGAACAAAATCGCCCAGGCAACAACTCCACACTGCAGCCAAGCCAGAAACTCTGGCAAAGTCACCTCTTCCCATCTCTTAACTCCTGCAATTCTCCTTTTCAAGCCTTGCAAATAAAATTTTTTTTAAAAAAGGAAAAGATTAAAAGATTGCCCACTTATGTCCTAGGCTGCGGGTTAGAGCTTAAAAACAAAAATAATGAATTTTGTGAGAATCCACTGCATGGTTGAAAATGGCTCCAAGTTCAGGAGCCAACAAAGCTACAGGGACCATAAGGCTCTGCCACTGAGTTCACTCTCTAAGGAAATGAATCCGTGGAAGACTTTAAATAGCAATATTTTTAATTCAGCAAAGTTTCCACCCCCTGCCAGACTTGGAGAGATGGGAATAGGAATCTGTAAATTCATCATTGTTGTTTTAAGGGAGTTGGATCCGGGGAACACAAACATTTAATAATGGATGTAATTAAATTCTTTGCTAGTTAGTTTGACTCAGGAGCCAATTGGCACCATAGTGTCACTTCATTTACATAAAACATGTAGTTATTCTGATTCAGAGATCTGCGATTTCACAGAGCTGGAACTGCAGATGAACTAAGGGTAACAGAGGCCAGGTTTAGGAACATCTCTTTGATATCTTGTCTCAGGTTTGGAGTTTAGATATTCAAACTCTGATATTTTATAATAAAACTCCGCTGCAAGTCAGCTCCAAGCAAAATCATTTTCAGTATAACAAATGACTTTAGGCACTTCAATTTCCAGATGATAAAATGAAGATACATTTAAGTGACCTGATTTTGATAGATGATATTAAACCAAGCCTGAAAATCAGACTCTCCTTGTGGTGGAAAACCTGTGGGTTCAACTAACAATGAGATTTCTGCTGTCTGGGCAATGAACTGTCCTAGGAACTGCATTTTCAGTGAACATGAAGTGACCTTTGAAAACTGCACTGAAAGTTGATCCAGATGTTTAATCTGACCATCACCAAGCTGGTTCATCTCTACATATAAATAAATTCTCATTTTGGTTAAAAGTGAAAATGCAGCACTTCTTTCTTTGTCTTGGGTTTTTTAAAGCAAACATTAAATTATTTTAAGTCAGCGACACCAAGGAGATTTCTGGGATTGCTTTTTGTTGGGAATTTTCATTTTGAAACAGGCTTCATGCTTTAATAAACTCCTACTCAGCAACACAGGGAGGGAGTAGCATTTACAAGGAGACAAATATAAATTTAAGTCAAATCACAGCCAGGTTTACTGGGAATGTTCAGAGCTTCAACCTCCATTAGGGCTCCTCAGGCCATGAAAAAAGGGTTCAATGGAAATCCTGGCTTAAACCACCTTTTTTTCCTCCTTCTCTGTCTTCAGACACTCATCCCTTTGCCCTGCAGCTTCCTCAGTTATGTCTCCCAAGAAACTGAAAATATGTGACTGGAATAAATAAAAAGGCCATTCTTTCACAGTTTTGCCTTAATTCAAGTGAAGTGCCTGGTCTGGTTCCATGACCAAGTCCCAAAATACCTGCTCTGGCACAGTGAGGAAGGTGACACCCACAGGATGGGAACGAGGAATGGGATGGAAGAGGAAGAATTAGGAGTTAATGCCTAAACTGGTGCTGGTGCTGAACTCCGCAGGGTCCCACTGCTGTCCAACAGTTCTCCCCAGCACCAGCCAGACATGGCCAGAAATATGCCAGGTTTTGGAGGATTTAGGTCTTCCTGAGGCTGTGCAATCTTGTGTTCATCCACAAATGGGAGATTTAGTCCCTAAAAGGACTTGGAAGCGCGTCAAGAGCTCAGATCATCCTTTCCCCACTCAACAGAAGGATCAGCTCTGTCCATGCAGCTGCTTCCATCCACCTGTACACAGGATTGTGTGGAGGGATGAGCGATCCAGGGGTCCAGGGTCTGGATCTTTGGACCGTTCCCAAAGATCCCAAGGAGATACGGGCTGGTCAGGTCACCCCGGAGCTGGGAGCAGTCATTACCCTGATTGTGCGGTCACAGAGCCTGAGATTATGCCCTCTCCACAATAAGTTCCTGATTGCTCATGAAAGCTTTGGGATGTTTGTGGCCAAGGATTGGTGACTTCGTTTCTCATTGTCTGCGTGTCAGTGGGGTCAGTTTCCTAATTGTCCTGAGGCAAATTAAATTCCAGCTCTGCCATCCAAATGAAACTGCAAACACGGGGCGAGCAGCTATTGTGTGTGGCTCTCACCTATCTCTGCTCAGCTGTCACTGAAGGAACAGCTCCCTGTCTGTTCTACCTGCAGAAACTAAAAGTACGTGGTGCCCTTTTAATCTGGAAACAAAAGAGAACAAAGGCAAACAAATGGAGGCCCAATTATCTCACCTTGAGATCTGAGTTTTCTCCGTATTGAACTTCTGGTACCTACTTAATGAGCCCGGGTTGTTGCTCGCTAGTGAGCGAGAACAAAGCAAAGTGACTCATGCTGCCTTGTTATTGTTACATAATCTGCACAAGTCATTTATTTTTATGGTTAATTACTGGATTAGTTAAGTATATTGGAAATGTAAAGAGATGTAGAGTTAGGAGAGATTCAGTGTCTGTTAATCTGTGCAGGATGTCTGTGGGGATCCAGAGGGAAATCTGTGTAAAGAACAGCTCTTTTCAGGGCTGATCACTTGAATTTACACCTCTGTGTGCAGCTTCAGCCTCAGCAGGCACTCAGGTTGGGCACAGCCTTTTTTAGAGTGACAACCCCCCTTTTTTTCACCTCTGTGAATCATTCTTGCTGAGGGAACCTAGAGACAAGATGCGGTTCCTCCTCACGTGAGCACAGGGGGGCCCCCAAAATCACTGTCTGTATTCATCATCACAGAGCTGGCAGAGGATGTGCTGTAAATCTTCCCAACTCAGCTGCTAGAGGTCGGTTTGTGTCTTTTTTATTAAAATGCAGCAACAGGAACTCCTCAGAAGTGGCTGGGTGCACCTCACTACGCAGCAGACACCCAAGCACGCGTTTGAAGTCGCAAACATCACGAAGTGACCTAAATTGGGGTCACCTGCTGAGGCATCGGTTTAATATGGAATTACTGCTGTGTTTTTATTGTAATGACCAATTAAGGATCAGCACCTCAGAAACCTCAGGTGGCTGGTTTACAGGGAGCAAGCAGGGCCCTGGCCAAGCTGCCCTGTTGGAAAGGCCGGCGTGTTGTGCCACGGTCACCCCGTCACCATGGTGCAGGCAGAGAGGGCTCCCTTGTGTTTGGCTGCCCAGCACCGACCCCTCCTGGGTGCCAGGGATGAATTGTGAGCAGGGGAGTTGCTAGGAGCCCAGGGAAACACGAGTGCTCCCTGCTCTCCACACAGCACAGCTTCAAAGCCGCGCAGCTCGCCCGGGGATGTGCCCGGCGCTCCTCTGACAACATGTGCTGCGTGGGGTAGGGACTCACAGTGTGTTCTTTTGGGTCTTTTTAAAACAAATTTTTATTTAACCTCTGCTTTGACCCAGCACCTGAGTGTGCTGCCCAGATATGCTCCATTTCAGTTTATTTAACCAGAATGTTTGCTTACTCAGTGACCACTGGAGGGGAACTACTGCTCTTATTAATTCCACAATGGGTATTTGTTGCTTCTTGTTTTCTGACATTTTCTTGATGACCATAATTGCAGAGTTCTTGTTTTCAGATAATAAATGCACGTGTCTATTTGCTCAGGCATTATGTAATTGATGCCCAGCTATTAATTAAAGATCTAGACTCAATGTCTCTGAACCTGCCTCCGGATATTTGTCCTTATTGTGTCATACCTTGGATGCACAAACAGGGAAACCACGGGCAGCTTTGCATGGGCACTGCTCCTTCCCTTTAATAAAAGAGCCTGAATTCAGGAGTTGCAAAGAAGGATTATACAGAGCGAGGAATATTTTTCTGATGGGATTTTGATTCTTCCCTCTTTCCCTGGGCTGCCAGCGTTTTCCTTAAGAAGCTGACATGCAAACATAATGAGCTGTTTGCTCTGCGCTGCTCTCCACAGGCCCTGCACACTAAAAAGGAGTTTATTTTGCCTTTATTGCTGTTGCTGTTAATAGCAGGGCAGGCTATAGCTGGCAGTGGGAGCAGGATGAAGATTTCATGGGTGAAAAGAGAAATCAGAGATTGCAAATTCGCTGCAGGGAGAAGACGGATTGGTTGCTCTCGTTCCCCAGAGCCCATTTGGGAAAATATGTTATATGATCCTGTGAACAAATTGTTACTTTTCCAGACAAGTCTGTTTTCTGTGTAAACACTTTTACTGTAGCAATGTACAAGAACAACACTTTCAATCCAAAACTCAACAAAAATAGACACCCCAGAACATTTGGAACTTGTTAAACTCCAGAAGGGGAAAAAAAGGAAAGAGAGGCTACAAAGAAAAAAAAAAAAGCTTTCCACTTTTAAATGTTCTGATTTTTATATTTTTAAGGGTTTAAAACTCCTGGCAGAGAGCTCTAAAGCTGTTCAAAGCAGCTGAGTCTCCACGGAGAGTGAAGGTACAGCTCAGAGAGGCAGAAATTGTTTTGAGTCCACTTAGTAAGAAGTCATTACCTCTGAAGAGCAAAGTTAATGAGCTTGGGAAGGCGGGATTCGGTTCCTATACCTTTCACAGAGTTCCTGCTCCCCTCAGGAAAATCCCTGAGCACCTTTGTGACTCAGTTTCCTCACTGCCAAATGAGAAAACATCTCCTGACCCCGCGGGGAGGGATGGAGCTGCAGAAGTGCAGGGGTTTGTCACCAGCAGGTGCAACTCCCTGCACTGAACAACCTTCAGCAGAGATGGGTTCTTCTCAGAAATTCTGCTTCTCTGGAACCAAAAGCTCTGGTGGAAAAGAAGTGATCTTGTTGTGTTATGATGGAAAATCTGCCAGAGATTTTGCTTTGGCATGCTTCAGGATTGTATCAGTGCAGTTAAATGTCTCATTTATCAGCTGTACCAGAGTCAGGGCAATGTTGATCTTATCAGAGCCAAGTCCTTCAACTTTTTAATCCTTGTGCATACCACTGGGCATTCCAAATGCTGCTAAAACTTATTTTAAAATACTGTTTCACTTGAAAAGAAAACGTGATTTCTTCCTGTCCTCAACAAAAGGACCATCACTAACCCTCAAAACAGACCAAAGGTTTAGTCCTTATCCCTCTGAGTGGTCACAGCCCCCCAAAGACACAATTATCCGAACACAAACTAAAATCACCAGCTTTATTTTACACCTGGGAGTGCTGTCAGCAGCTCACAGCGAACACGTGTTAAAACAAGGAATTAACATTCCTGCCTTGATCCTGAGCTGGAAATGCTGGATGGTTTTTTGAATTTTTTTTTTCCATTCCCTAAACAAATTAAATCTTTTGCTTCTGGAGCTCTTAGAGTCCTCATCTCTTTCAGTATTTGGGTTACTGAGTGAGGAGCTGCAGCCCAGAGCTGCTTGTGTTTGGAGGGGCTGCTGCAACCTCAATATTTCCATACACAGAAGATACACACAGCTTCTGATCCAGCATCACAAAATTCTGCCTTAATTTCATCCTGCATAACAAAATGAACCCCATGAGAACATTGGCATAATCTCTTGGCTCCACGGGCTTGGCTGCCCCAGGCTCAGCTTCTGAAGGTTTCAGAACTTTTATCCCAGTTCAGATAATATTGCCAAAACTCAGGCTGTCGTCTCTATAAAATAATTGCCCGGCCAAGTCTTTACAGCCTCTACACTGGTTTAATAATGAGTAATTAGTTGAATAAGTCCAATTAATGCCTTTGTACAGATCTGAGATTGGAGTAGGATTGTAGGTCAAGTTTAATTTTAAAATACATTAGAATTTCTATCAGCCTGAACACACCCAGGGCAATGCTACCATGGGCTTTCCCATGAATACATATGAATCATGGTTTGGACTCGGAGCCCAGATCTAGCAGTGCATGTTTAAATCACCAAAGCCTATCAAGAGCTGGAATATTCTCTGCAAATGGAGCCTCACTTTTTTTAATTTCTCAAAAAAACCCTTCTCTAGAGCCAGTGTCACCCATGAAAGAGGAAGTTCCTGCACAGTCCTGCAGGTGGAACAGAGAAACCCTGAGTGGGAGTTTTGTATCAGATGATGCTTCACAGAGGGTCCCCAAACTCCTGAACCCCCAGAGATCCACACCTGAGCAAGGCTGGGATTTGCAGAAGCTTCTGAGATTCATGAATTTTAATGTCAATTTCAATTTCAATTTTAATTTTAATGGGTGACTCTGCTGCTGCAGGGCTCTGCCAGCCCTTGGCCCAGCCCTTGTCTCGGGCTGTGGCAGTGCAGGGAGATTCTCTCCGAGCACTTTTCTCTCTGAAAAGCAACATTTGCCTTTAAGATTAACGGGCCAGGCCCAGAAAAACTTCACAGCCCTCTGGATAAAATGTTGTCGAGCCATTAGAGGCACAAAAGGACGAGCGGTGTTTTGCAAGGCAGCTCATTTGCTGAGTGTCATTAAAAGCTCCTGTACCTCCCTGGTGTGTTGTTCTCATTATTAAAAGATAGACAATATTACACTAATTGGAGGTGAGTGTTTCAAGTGCTGTTTTTATCCTCTATCGCTCCTCTGGGTGATCAGAGCTTTCTGTTCTTGTCCCTCCCTGACAAATTTCCTCCAGAGTGGCTTTTATATGAATGATTAAATTAATTACTGTCTATCCTGGACCACTAGCAGCTGGATTCTGATATTAAAGTTAAGTTTTAAATTGCTTCTTTTTATTTCATTGACATTCTTCACTGAGCTGAAGGGAGAATCCCAGTGAGATTATTGCTCACTGTGTCAGATTCCCATTCTGAAGGTTTTGGGTTAATAATATATGGAATTATACATCGCATTTCTAGCTATGAAAATTAAAAAAACAATAACAATAATAATAAATAGTAATAAAACCAAATAATAATAGCTGTTATTTGAATGTAGGTCGTTCAGAGCAGCTGATGGACTCAGGCTACCAAAAATGTCACTTTTCTGACTTGGGCCTTGCCATCCTCACAGCAGTGACATCCAGAACTTGGTGACATTTTTTGTGAGCACTTTTCTTGCTGATTTGAAGGTTGTTCCCTGCTAAGTTCAGAGATTGTCCCTCAATTCTTCTGCTGGACAAGGGGAAATGCAGTTTAGGTGAGGTGAACTGACAACCATCACCTCGGCGGGTTATTATTGTTCATGACGTGCAATTTAAAAGCCAAATTTTCCAACAATTTATGGACGTAATTATGCACCTAATTTGCACAGTTATTTTAGACTGATGTATAATATTGGCTAACTGCAAGTTCAGCTGGGCTAACACAGGGCTGGAAGAGCCCCAAATGTTCCCTGGTGTGTTTTTCCTGGGGATGATGCCACATTTAACATAATCTCTTCTAACTACACTGAGCAGCAAGTCAACCCTGCTAATAGTTTCACACCAGCTAAAGACACATTACTTTTCAAGGTGAGAACATCCATTATTCTCAAGAGAAGAAATCTCCCCTGACTTTGTAATTCAGCAGTAATGGGCACTGGGCAGACAAAAAATTAACGGCGCTGAGCAACTGAGCTGCTCCTTTTGAAGTGCAGGTCACAGCTTGGGAATTGTCTTTTGGGTTTATAGACAGAATTCATGTTTATAATGCACAATATAATCATCAGGAAGGATTTTGGGACATTCTCTCAGAGCCCACAGCCTCTGAAGAGTGCAAAAGGCCCTTGGACAGGCTTGGGAATCCATCCTTGTCACGCACAGCACAGGGAAAAAGAAGTGTTGCAATTCCTGCTGTCACCCTGCCCCAAGCCAGGCCAGTCATGGGGCCAAAAGCTTGCCCACAAAATTGATGTTGTTGGAGGATTTTCAAGAAGCTGCTTCAATAACTCGAGATGGAACCTCCTGAGAGTTTGGCTTTGCCCAGTGCCGCGCTGGGGAGTTGAGAGCTGGAGGTCTCACAGGGGAGGGGTCTCTGCTGCTGTAAAAGCCCCAAAGCCCCTGATGGCAACAAGAAAATGGAAATAAATAGAAAAAAAGCAATTCTAGCACTGTGATGACTCATCTTGGTGGTTACTAAGTACTTCCACAGCCCAGCTGAGCTGAATACTTCATAAAAGGGGCTAAGCTGAAGAGGATCCATATGAAACTGTGGATTCCAGAGATTTATGGGGAGCCCATGTGGCTGTAAATCACTGACAGGGTTCTTGTGTGACTGCATCATGTAGCAGAGTGATCACATCCCATGGCAAGAGAGAAAGGACTCATTTGATTTCATGGTAAGAGAAATCCTGGATGAAACTGAAGTTTTAGCAGCTCGAGCCACTCGTATGCGTTCACTTTGGCTTCTTTGGTCTTTAAAACCTCTCAAATAGCTTCAAAGTGAGGTTATTTACTAAAAATATAAAATCAAATTAAGTTAAATTCAGACAGTAGTACAAAATAAACATACTGTTCATCTAACCTGAATGAACGTTTCACAAATATAATTCAAATAACAAATGAACAGCGCAGCACAAAACAACATCATCATGATTATGGAGCTTAAAACTATTTTCTCCAACCTTGCCTGCCTTCAAAGATATTTAAAACCTGCTTCTCCTCCAGCATGTATTAGTGTCAATCAAAAATAACTCTGCTCAGGTCAATGGATTTACACAATTGCAAAATTAGTATAAGTGAGAGGACAATCAGAGCTTTTGTATACTACGAAAATCTCTCTTAATAGCAACAGCAATAGAGAAGAAGGAGGTGGGAGGCGCCTTTCCAGGACAGGCTGGGTGGATAAACAAGAAAAACCTGCTGGGCTTGTAAGTGAGGATTTGGAAGAGGAGCTGCAGCATTAATTTAACCATTAATTCACTCCTTTAAAATTTCTCCTTTCCTGTCTTTTCCTTTACCTGACACATTTAGCAGTAGTTGGGCTGTGGGTGTAAAATCAGAGTGCAGAGATGTGGTGTCCATCACACAGGATGAAATATGGAAGGAATAGGGAAGATTCTCCATCACACAGGAAGAAATGTGGAAGTTTAGAATTACATCCTGGAGTGGGAGCAGTGAATTTGGGATGGGGAATGTGTGACAAAGGGTGTCCCTCCACCCTGGGGGTCTGCCCAGTCCTGGGCTGCCTTCTGCAGCTCCAACCCCACCACTGGGCAGCTGGGAGGGTGGGTGGGTGCATCCATGGGGTGTTTCCAGGGAAAGGTGCCCTCAGGAGGCACATTCCCAACAGCAGAGCCCTGTCACACGATCAGGGGCTTTTCTGCCACAGGACATCAGTGACCAGACAAGGGACATCAGGATTTCACTGGCCTGTGGTGCCTGTCCAAACCAGATGGGACCCTCTGGCTCCTTCCCTGACTCTCAGGACATGGAAAACCACGGCCAAAAGGGACAGAGAAGACACAGCACTGAAATCCTTTGTGGTGTGTGACTCCACAGACATGCCAGAAGTGGATTTGTTCAATTCTTGTAGCACATCAGATCCCCAGATCACAGGAGCTTTTGTTGGAATGCTTGATGGACCCCAAGACAAAATTAAGTAGAGATATGTGGAGAAAATGCTCCTGTTTCTTGCAGAGGGACTCCCCTGGCCACAGAAGGTCCATCATGTTTGGAGCTGAGAAATGCTCACTTCCCTATAGAACAGAGATTGCCCCTGCATCAATAGATATTTAAACTTTGCCAGCCAGAGAGGAAAATCCACTTACTCAGGACAAAATATAACTTCCTTAAAACTGCTGGGACTTTGCCAGCAGCTCAAGCCACAAATAATTTACCCGGAGAATACGAAGTCAACAAGGCCTGGAACTGTGGGAACTGCAACTGTTGAATAAATCATTTGTGAATCTCATTTAACTAAGGACAATTATAATATCCCAAAGCAACAGAGGGATCAGAATGTTCCAGATAAACACAGATCAGGCTCTCAGCTGAGAGCAGAGCAAGCCTTCACTGAGGGCCACCTTCCTCTGTCACTCTGGGCCTGGGAAGTTGAAGAAGCACTTGAGGAGTTTATTCTCTCTTTTGGTCTCTGCTTCTGAGTTATTTAGTGGAGCAGAGAGCAGCTCTGTAGGATGTAAAAGCTCCTTTTGAGCTAAAGGGAACAACAGGAGTTCTCCCACAGGAGACAGGCCCTGCACAGAGGATTCATCCCCACGTCCTGCCCCAGGAGTCTCTGTCTGTGCTGGCAGAGTCTCTTTGCCAGCCCAGGACTGCCCTGGAGCCACATTTCTCCAGAGCTTCTCCCTGTGGCTGTGCAGAGCCTCCACGTGCTCCCTCCCAGCTGGTTCTGCTTGGATATTTGGCTTCAGGGAAAGGCCAGGGATGCAGGAGACACAAACCCCACCAGGGCCATGGCCCTGCCCTGCTCCCAGCAGGAATCCCAAGGCTCCTGTCCCATGCCTGGCTCGCTGTCAGTGCAAACAGAACGAGTCATGTCATGATTTTTGGGTCACCACCCACCTGAAACCCTTTCTGAGCTTTTGCCTGAGAATAGGAGCTGGTTGGGTTTTTACTTTTCCCATCCTGGAGAAAAATCAAAAAATAGAAAATACGAAGCTCTGAGGTTTATTGACATTTTCATTCCAGTTTCACTCCCTCCAAGGCTCCCCTGGGGAGTCTGTCACAGTTCAGTGGGGTATTTTACCCTCTGTCCTGCTCTTGCTGACAAACAACAAGAGGTAAATTTGGACACGTCATCCCAGCTCTAAGAGGCTTTCTCATTTCATTTGTCAGCCTCCTGAGGCTCCAGGAGGGAATCCCACCTCCAGACAGCTCATAAAGTCATTTGTGACACAGGATGTCCCAGTTACTATGTAGGAATGTTGAAAGCATTTTATTTTCTCCCCTTTGATTTTTATTGGTTGAGCTCCCAGTGCTCTGTGAGTAATTATACCATTTGCTTTATGTCTTGCTTTTCTAATGACTAATACCAAAATATATGTACGAGCAAATGGAAGCGTATTACTGAGTGATTAACAATGGACAATTAGGATTAATTAAGGCAATTATTTTAATAAATAAGAATTAGTAAAATATATCCATAAACAAAGCCGTGGCACATATTTAGCAGGGCTGATGCAGGCTAAAGAAACAGAATTGTGACAACTGGGAGCAGAGGCAAGGAGGAGACAGAGATGATTAAAGAGAAATAGTTGTGTACATAAAAAATGTAATTAGGCATGAGGCAGAATGTGCATATCCAGACTGCTCTGTCCCTGGCAAGGGTGTTTCATTTCATCTGTTACCACTAGAAATGGGATTTACACACAGCCATTCCTGTGTAACCACGGCCTTAAACTTCCATCTCTTTCACAGCCATACAAAGAGGTCACCAAGGCATAAAACTGCCCAAAGAAACAACAGGAAAATCGTTCTCTCCCATCCCTTTTTGGGACCTCAGTTCTGCTCATGGCACCAATGGGATGATCTGTCCTGGAGATTCTGAGCCAGGAGTGAAATTCTGAGTGGTCTGAACGAGATAATGCTCTGACAATGCTGAAAGCAAAGAAAATACAATATTTCCTTTAAGATTTCTGCACCTATTGATGACATTCTTTAATTCTTGATTTTTTTAAACTGATTTGGGTTGAGTTGAAGGTTGTCTGTTGAAGTATTTCATGGTGCCCCAGATTCCTCAGCTTCCATCACCTCTGGAAAGGACAAAGCCTGGCGTGGCCACGCTGGAGGATGATCCTGCTCCCCTGGCACCACGAGTGAGAGTTTTCCCCGGGGCTAATCTGCCCAATTAAATGGATATGGTTTATTACTGGGCAATGTTGACCTTTGGCACAATCAAATCAACAGAAAGAAGCCAGCAGAGCTGTAAAATGAAAGCAAACCTCAAGGTTTGATGTCCTAGACCAGTGCCAGTAGCATTTTTCTCTACAAAACAAAGTATTTGAGTAGGTTGGAGTGCTTAAATTACAATCAAATACCAGTAAATAGCTGCTAGAGGGTTTAATAATCAGAGTGGTGGGAAAGGACAATGAAACCCTGTGAGTGGTGCCACAGAACAAGGGTGTGGTGTCCCCAGCCCTATTCAGCAGTGGGGTAAAACCCAGCTGGTTCTTTTTGGCTGGGATGTTTTGGGGGTATAAAGCTGTCAGTGCCACAGCCACGCTCTCCCCTCCTGCAGCAGAGCCCAGCTGCTGCCTCAGCACTGGGTTTGAGGTTTGTTTTTGTGGGATTTTTTTCTTTTTTTTTCTTTTTTTTTTTTTTCTTGGGNTTTTTTTTTTTTTTTTTTTTTTTTTTTTTTTTTTTTTTTTTTTGGTTTGTTTGTTTGTTTGTTTGTTTGTTGGTTTGGTTTGGTTTGGTTTGGTTTGGTTTGGTTTGGTTTTTTTGTTGGGAAGAACTCCCAGTTCCAGCAGAGGCACTGGGTCAATAAATCAAACTGAATTTCTGTGGGTGCTGAAGGTCAGTGCAGTGCCAGGAGCACGCTCACAGCTGAGAAACCAAAGCCCCCAGCAGAGACCTTCTCAAGTCCATGATTATTCTGTTTGTGTGCTTTGTCTGCTCTTTTTGGCCCTGATTAAACAACAGGTTGAGGATTTTCCTGAGCTGGTGTCTCAATTTGTTATTATGCAGATGAGTTTTTGGTGGTTATCAAGATTTCCACTGCTCTGTCATCAAGAGTCATGGAGAGGAAAAAAACTAAGAAAGAGACCAGAAAAGTGCATCCCATTGCCCCGAGTCCAAGCTGGAGGCCTCCAGATATTTCACTAACTGGAAAACTGCATGATTTGCAGGGTAAATAATGTGTTGCTTTAGAGATTAAAAGAAAACAAATCTGCTTCAGCCCATTCTCAGGGAACAACAAAAAAAAAGCACTTTTTTTTTTTTCTTTAGCGCAGAAGGACATCAAAACGACATTAATCTCCCTCTGGGGAGAGATGGAATTGAAAGCATTTTAATTCATAAATATCTGGGTTGTTGCTTTTCTGGAAGCTGCCTGAGAATCTGGAGAGGACGGGGAGCTCCCAGTTTAACACCAAGCTGGCAAAGCCAGGTAGTGCAGCTCCCTCCCAGCTCCCAGACATGGTTATTCCCAGGGAATATCTTTTCCTGCCTCTGGAACCCAGCCCTTCCAGCCTGCTTTTGAGCATGTTCTGGCCACTTGATTGAGCCATCATTTTATCATGTGGCTTTTGTAACCTCTCTTGCCTCACTCTCATGCTGCCAATAAATCAGAATTTCCCTCTGCCCTGTGCAGGTTTGGAGGGGTTTTGGAGGTTTGAAGGGAAGAAGGGGAGCTCAGGGTTTGCTGGTTGAGGTCAGTGAATAATATTTCACTGTGCAAGCAAATACAAGGCAGAGTTTTCTGTTCAGGTTTTCAGGCAGAGCAGTCCAAGAGGCAATTTCCTGTGCTAAGTAGTGTTATAATTAGGATTGCCACTGGAATGAAACACCCTGTGCCCATATTATGGTGTTACAGCGTGTTAGCATTTAATTGTCACACCTGACAGACTTCCACACCCCCACGTTTGGAGAGGGGAACCTCTCACACACTGCTTTTCACAGCCTGGCTTTGAATTCCCTGTAGTATTCCCCAATAAATATTCCCCAATAAATATTCCCATTCACGTGGGTATCAGTGGAGGACAGTGGATAAATCCTCACAAAATCTCATGGTTATTTGTTATCTGTACAAAGGCACACACATTTATCAGCATCTTGGCTCCAGCAAAGCAGGAATGTCAAGAGAAAAATGTTTGGATTTGGTGATCAAGGGAAACCTCTCAAATCCAGCTGTGCCAGCCCAGGAATCCTCCTGAGTTCTGTTGGTAAAAGTAAATCAGCTGAAGCTGTCCACAGACACACACCAGGTTTAGGGGATCACAATTTGTGTTTCCACTCTGGCAAAAAAACACTTCTGCCAGCAGCAGCAGCATCCATGGGCAGTTCATCATCCCATCTTTCCATGTCTGGCCTTTTGGGCTTGCAGAGCAACCAGGGGATGCTGAAAAGATGAAAATCAAGAATAAAATTAAGAACAAACTTGGAGCTGAGCGGTGTGTGAGGAGCCGTTTGTGTGTGGATCATTGCAGGAGCCTCCCCAGTTCATTAGGAGCCGACGGAAGTGCTGCAGCCCCAAATTCCTGTCATTTCATCTGGAGAGGAGGCCTCTGGCGTGTAACCAGATCTCTGCCCTCCTTTAGGGCTCCCTGATCTTTGCCTTCAGACTTCTGGCCAGGATTAATTTACATAGGGCTGGAAACAAGCGTGGCACTGGCCGTCGGCTCGAGTTACACGCGAGGAACACCAATAAACTTCCTGGTGGAGCTAATAAAGGAAATTGGGGAGGAAGGAACAGTCTATCAATTATCAATAGCAGGAAAGTTGCCGGGATCGAGCAAATTAAAGTGTGCAAAGCAAGTAGTTGAAAGTTGGGATTCAAAAGGGGGGCTCGGAGCTCCCTCTCGTTTTGAGCAAAATTCCATTTACAGACTGGCAGCAGAAGAGGAGAATAAGCCCAGAGACAGGGAGAGTAATCCATGAGACAGCACATTTTGGAAAGAAAGTTAAAGGGGATGGTTTATTCCTAGCTGGGAGAGGTGATGTGCCACTTTTCATGAGATGTGAGGGGAAAAAAAAACAGCTTTTTGGGCGGAGGGGGGGATTTTCTTGAACCATTTGTTTACATCATTGTTTTAGTGCCACTCCTATTTTGCTCTGCTCACCAATAAATGGAAATTCAAACGTAATTTTCACTGGAAAATTAATTCCAGTGAGAACATTACCTCCATAATCAGTGCTGAATCTGACCAGGGGAAAAACTGGGACAATATGAAAGAAGATAGAACCCTCCTCTTGTGGGGATTTTCCCCCATCACCACTCTCCAGTTAATGGGGTTTTTTACCAATGGCTAAATCTGCTCCATTTCCAAGGATCTCATCCTGCATCTCAAACACGTTCATACTTTCTGCCTTGGATCTAAGTTTTCTTCCAAATTGGACTTGCTATCCTTTCTGCAACCTATTTTTGCTTGTTTCCTTATAGTAGTAGTAGCAGTAGAAATAATAATCATAATAATAATAATAAAAATAATAATAAATGGGTAAAATGCTTCTCTTTTCACATTCAGATTTCACACCAACCCACAAGAGAGATTAAGAACAAGATGCAGAAGAGCAAAACCAAATATTTGGTCTTGTAGCACGCTTCTGTGAGGTCACGGATCAGAGAAAAACTGGGCCAGAAAGCCCAAAAATGGGACACAGCCTAAGCCAGGCCTAACTCTGAGCACGCTGCTAAGTCTCCTTTTGGCACATGGGCAGAGGGATTTCCTTGGCCAACGAGCTCCTTCCAATTTGTGCTTTTCAGTAGTCGGAGTCAGGATTGGGAAAGTTGTTTATTATTCCACCATCTCTTCCAAAGCAAGGGAAACACTGTTTATAAGAAGCTTCAAAAGCCTCTGTCACAGCTATCAAGGCTCTACACTCTGTGCCTTTGCCAAGTCAAATTAGGTTATTTTACTTGATATTAAGTTTGACAACCAAAGAGCCTGTGAAAACCAGAATCCCAACTGGGCGTGCCTCCCACAACTGGCTCAGTTTTTGAGGGCAAAAATCCCTACAGTAGCCCTATTCTTCACTCTCGTGTTTCTGTCTGTATTTATCTTGTCTGGAAATTCCCCTCACTGTGTCCTAGACATCTTCTAATACTCAGATTCTCCAGGAATGTGACCAACTTTGTTTTGGCAAACCGGTCTCACCGCACGGGGATGTCTCTGTGGGCTTTGGTTTCTGTTTACCCCCACAGATGAGAAATTTGTTATCATGCTAATTTGCAGGTCCACTGAGGGTATCAGACTTGTGGGCTCCTCCATCCTATAAAAATATCCTTCTGTTACTTCATTGCCTGGCAAGGATTGTGCCAGGTCAATTTGTGCATGAACAGCCATAGATAATGAGGCAAAAATATTAATAACACATTGCATTTTTAGAAAACAGGACAAATTCTCTGAGGACAGAGGGAACATGGAAGATTTCACTCCTCACTGCCTATCTAGGAAGAGCTTCCACTTATCTGCTTTGGCCATGTTGATAATAGAATCAGGCCTTTGAGACCCACAATGGTCCAAAATCCACAGAACTATTTAATCAAACCATACTTGCACTTTACTGAATAAAGCTGTAAATGTTGGTCAGAATGTTTCCAAAATTCACTGCTGTGGATTTCCCCCCATCATTTCAGGAGACCAGCCCCAGCACAGCTCCATCACTGTCTGGTTTAGCACTCTTATTTCAGTGTGGCCATCAAAACTGAAGCAGAATTTAAATATATTCTTCAACAGATTGGAATATGAATCTGCATTATCACAGGAACATGAAATAATCGAACCATAGAATAGCCTGGGTTGGAAGGGACCTCAGAGGTCACCTAGATCCATTCCCCCTGCCCTGAATCATTCCATGAAGAGAGAATATTTCTCCCTTCTCTGCCAGTTCTTTGTGCTCCAGGAAGAGCTGCTGGCAATGGGAGAAGGAGCTCCAAAGGGGCTGGTGGAGGTGTGTGTGAAGTGTTCTGATCTTCCCATGCCCTTTTCTGCCTGCAGCCCAGCAGAGCCATTCCCACAAGGCTCGGATGAAGCAGCCTGAGGGATCCTTGACTTTTCCAATCCATCAGGGGGTCAGTGATGTCTCTTTGCACCCTGACTCAGGGCTGATGGAGGACACCCCGAAAAAGGGTGATCCCACCCCTGCACCCTGGGCACCAGACTAGCACTGAGTGTCTGTTTCACACCACAAACCCCCAAAGAAGAGCTCTTGCCTTGCCACAGGGGGGGAAGAGAAGGAGAAACGCTGCAGGAGAAAATTTGTGCCCAGCAGGAGCCCGCAGTTTCCTAAGGGAGCAGTGGGTCAGGGTGTGTAAATTCAGCTGTCACACTCACATACAATTGAAGCACAGATAAAAAGTCTGGGAATGGCACTTTATTGACTCCTCAGTAAAGGCAGTGTGCTCTCCAGGGGAGGCTCTTGTCTTGCATCCTGGGGATAATGTCACTGCTTTGGGATTCATGAACGGGCTCTGCACAGGAAGAGAGGATTATGCCAGCAATGTGAGAATCCACCGCGAGGAATATTTACAAGCCATAAATCCAGCTGTTAATTTCAGGTCATCAAATCCAATCACTGCCTCTTAGCTCTCAAACAACATCTCATCATCATCACCATCATCATCATCACACCAGTAATCAGGCACTGCAGAGTGAACTCAGACTGAAGCTGAATTTCCTGAAGTGCACTGTGCTCCTTCCCTTCACTAAACGTTGAATCCCAGCCTCAATTAACAAGATATTTCTTGCTTAGGCAGGAGAGGGGGAAGGCAGGAGGGGGAGAGGTCTTCGAGAAATACATGCACAGCTTTCAGGAAGCAGGAATGTGTTTGTAATTTGCAACAGGAGGGGAAATAAAAGGCTGAAAAGAAAGATTGATTCCAGTTTTCAGACTATTAAATCAATGTCAACTTATCAAATCCTTGTATTTCCTGGAAGGAGAACAAAGGTAACATAAATGAATATGTTTCCAGATTTGTGATCTGTTTACAGTTATATTGTGCACTTATTAGCAGTATGTCTATTCAACCACAATTAGAGAGACTACCCTTTTTCTTTTGAGTTTCATGTGTAAATTTGTACTCAGAGGAGCGATAAACAAAAATCAATCTCTACAGGAGCTGTTCAGACAAGCACCCTTCAGACTTTACTACCGACAGCTGTGCTGAAATACTTCCCCAACCACAGGACAGCAGTTGCCAGCTGTTCTAACCCTACACACCGAGCTCGTGCTCAGCCTTGCAGCCTTGTCCCACAGCTCCATCTCCCAGAAATCAGCTCGGAGCCTTTTGTGGTGCTTTCCTGTAGAAATGCTTTGTGAGGGTGCAATTGTCATCTTCAGGTGGAGCCACTGCCCGTCCACTCAGGTGTGAGAGCACAGCCAGAGCCCTACAAGGGACAAAAGCCCATCCCATTGTCAGGATGGTCCCATAGCCCAAATCTGCAGAGCAATAAAAAAAAAGCCTTTTACAGCATCTGCAGTTTGGGTTTCCACGCGTTCTGAGTTGTGGCTGAGGTAGAGAGTCTGATCTTTTTTGGCTTTTTTCTCCATCAGTCTTGTTTTCTAGTTTTGTGCTAATCAGCTGTTATTGTTTCAAGTGACAGGATCTTTATGCATCCTTGGGGATAATGATCTGTTGTGCTCTCGAGCTGTCATTTTGATGAGAGATTGACTGGGTTGAATAAACAGGTCAATCCTAACATAAAGATTATCATTGAAAATCAGCTGTCAGAGGCCCTGCTTAATTTATTCTGACCTCATATCACAGAAAGCAACACGAATCCTTCTGGAAATACCAGGATAGTTCTGGCTCCACGCCAGCACTGACAGAGATATTTTGATCAATGGCTGGGCAGGTTCCTTTTACAATGAAATGAGGCGTGGTGTGTCTTCACCAGAGCCCAACAAATCATTGCATGCTGCTTGTTCTTCTCAATCCTTCCTCTGAGGAACAGCATCCAGCAGATTGGGTTCAGAGTGCAGCAGGGCTGGGGACAGAGTTGGATTTCACACCAAAATCTTCATTGCTCTTTTTCCCACGGCTCTCTGCTCCTCGTGTTTTGCTTCCCCTGTGATGTTTCACAACAATAAAACACAAGAGTGAAGTGAAATGACCACATCCCTCAAACTCTGCATTTTGAAACTGTCTCTCACTCTCTAGAAACTCTCACTCTGTAGGAAAATGGATGCATTTCCCTTGGGGTTTTTTCAGAACTGGTATGAATTTCCTAAGTTTCTCTAGTTGTTTACTGAAAGAAGGGATTAGTGAGAGAGGTACGAATTTCCTGAAATGCTCTGACCAACCTGATGTCTCCACTCCTCACAGGACACCATAAAAACCAGGCAGTAGATGAGGGCAACACCATTAAATGAGAAAGCTCTTCCAGGAGAACTCCATTTGCACAATTTTAGGAAGTTTTTTCCCAGCCCTGTGTTGTGATGGGTGTCTCTTAGGTGGCAAGAACATCAGATTTAATAAGGAAGACGTGGGAATCAAATCAGAGAGTGGGCAGATGTAAAATGCTGTGTCTGGGTGCAGCCATCAGCCTCCAAATGTCTGGGGAGGATGAACATTTCTGTGGAATAACCTTTTTGTGAGAGATTTCTCTGTGGCTGCCTCTACTCCTGGGTTTCTCCTGCTTTCCTCTGAAGCAGCCTGAGTTGCCATGATAAGGATTTTTCCATGTGCTGGTGTTTTTTTCTATATTTATTCCAGGGACCATCTGCCATGTGAGACACCAGCTGTGCCTTGGGGTTGGAAAAGACAATCCAAAGGCAGGGGAGTTGGGAGGACAAGTCCCTCAGCCTGCTGCTAAAGGGATTTCTCGTGAGGTGATGATTCAGGATGCACAAGGATTGCCCTGACTGTGGCCTGATGCCTGCCCAGGTGTCTCCCTCCATACCTGGGGAGATGGGAAGAGACAATTCCAGCATGGGGTTGGTGCCTTTGGCTCCTCCATCCTGTGCTTCTCCAAACACGTTCTGAGGAGCCACCAGGCCCACAGGTGATGTGTCTGGTTTTTTATCCATTTACAGCTGGAACTGCTGGGGTTTTACTGCTACAGAAGCTTCCCATGACTTGGAGGCTGAAGCAAACTTTCAGTGTCTGGGAATTAAACCAAACCTGGCACCAGGGTTATAGATCCTGGTCCTCGTGGCTTGTGCCTGGTCCATCCCACCCAAGAGGAGAGGTCCTAGCTCCAGCAGCCCCTTCTCCCTGCTGTCTCCATCCCTGGTGGTTGCACAGAAGAAAGCAAAGCCCAGTGCTGTGAGAAGCCAGGCAGCCCGTGGGGGTGGAGGGGGAAGGGAAATGAAAGAATATTTCAAATAAACAAATACATGTCCCAGGAAAAGCTCTTCCCAAGAATGTGTAGAGAACTGCCTGCAATCAGTTAATCAGCATAATTGTTTCTAATTAGGTTCCAGAGGCACCTCACCAGCAGAGGATGGGGTCTGGGGAGTGCAGAGAGGAAAAACCTTGCAGTGGTGTATTAATGACAATCATGACTCTCTGCACAGCCAGGGAGGCTTCTGCTCTAATTAGAACCATTCTTGCCGAAATGGGAGGCGACATGATTTGTGAAAAAGACACCCTCAGCATGTAATTTTCTATGTAACAAATCTAGAAAGATGGATGCTCTTTGATCTCGATTCTCCTGTTATTGGTGTTCACACTGGGAAGGGCTCTTTAATGAAACAATCTCGAGGTAATTTACCGCCTTTGAAGTCCTGAAATGTGCTGCCAACAAAATTTCTGGTTTAGTGGAAGCTGCTGCAGCAGTCACTTAGGGTTGCTTAATGGAGCTCCAAAACTGGAACATCAAGACATCAAAGGTGAAGGTGCCATGTGATTAATAAACGGAGCTATTCATTTGTTTCTGCCTCAGAGGCAATCCGACAATTTATTGTCACCGGCTAATTTGCACTTTGTGAGTACTTGCTCTTGCTGGTCATGCTGCCTATAGAACAAGATAAGTGATGTTTACACGGGGTGGGGAGGAGAACAGACCCTTTTTAATCCGGGGGAAGAGGAGGGAAAGGAAAGGTGTTTTCCAGAATGACGGTGGAAGCGACCCAGACTGTGGGATTTTATGGAGGGGAGGCTGAGCTGAGGGGAGACCCATTCCTGCCTGACCCCCTGCCCTCCCCCTGCTGCCTTTGGCCATCTCCTTGTTTACACGCAGTTGCCAGGAAGCAAAGCCCAATTAAAAGTGGATTACAAGGCAATGAAACAGCATTGTTATGAGGGAAGAGTTACACCAATCCATTTCTTTTTAATTTGATGGCTAATCCAGGGGGTTGAGGGCTACTGGGATAGGGAAGGTGGGTCTTGAAAATCTCTGTTGGCGTCCGTGGTGGCAACAAAGTCTGGTTTTTTGAGGAGAGATCTTTGCTCTTCTTGGAAGTGTCCAGGTAGGACCTCCACCCCAAGAGAAATGAAACAGCTCCCTGAAAAAAGAAAGGAAAAGGGATTTTCCCAGAGAAAGAAAAAGCTTCATTCAGATAATGAAGCCTGATCACCTTTGTGACCAAGCAAAAACAAAATATTTGTCTAAGAATTCCGGGAATGTAATGGGGATATGGAGTCTGATAATGCTGCCTCCAACAAGGAGGAGTTTGGGGGAATCCAAAACATGAAGAGCGGGAAGAAATAGAGCCAGTACCTCCCAGATTAGATCTGCAGATGAATTCTCCCTCCCTGTCCCTGAAAAATCCCCTTTCCATGGCTCTGCCCTGTCAGGGGAGGGCAGCTGGGTGCTGATCCCCCTCCCTGTGGGGCAGAGGAGCAAGGGGCATCCTCTGGGGGATGCTCAGCCTCTTCTCTGGCCTCAGATATGGGAGCAAAACCTCGGGCTACAGGGGGGTCAGACACAAGGAATTTGGTTTGATGGGTGTAAATTGGTAAATAAATTCTATCAGGACACCTTCATAAAATTTATATCCAACTTCATGTTTCCAGCCTTCTCCCAAGAACTGGGAATGGGCAGCTCCAGTTCCAGTTTGGATATTTTCAAACTTAAGGCAGAAATCTCAGGTCAGAAGAGCCCAGGTTGTGACTAAAGGGAGTCTCTGATCACATTGGGGTTTTTTCATTTTTCTGGTGGAGTTTTTGGGGGTTTTTTTTAAATGTTTCTCGAGGATTTGATCCTCTCCTATGCCACAAGCACGGATTTCCCAACCCTCTCGTGGCAGCTTGTGCAGGAGAGGCCACGAGGTGTTTAGAAGGTGTATGGGCTGCACACAGTGCTGTGTCCACAGGGATGTTTCCTGAGGCCAGAGATAGCCCACAGCCCTTCAACACAAACCAGAACCCTCCAAAACTTCCACCTTGGGCTGCCCCAGCAGCCAGGGATGTCCTGCCACGCCCAGCACGGAGCAGCCAGCCAGACTGGTTCCACTGGTGGGGCGAGGTGGTCTCAAATTCACAGCAGGAATTAAATGTGCCAAACCAGTTCAGGGGAAGATCTCCCTCCCTGTGCCAGGCCGGGATGTCACAACCACCACGCTCTGTGTGGGCACAGCAAATATTTATAGGCAACCTTTTCATGAACTGCCTGTAAACTGGGTTCACAGGGAAATGTAGGCAGGGCCTTTGGGGCTATTTTTGGGCCTTACAAAGAGGCTGGAGATAGGAGCCTCTGTGGCAGCTCTTTGCCTTCCAGTGCTGGGGAGAAGGGAGAACTTCAGAGCTGTGTAAAAACTCAGGAGCAGTAATTAAAAAAAAATCAACAGGAGAACTGCCATCAAACCTCTGCAAGGTATTGTTCCATGAGCTGTTGAAGTTGGAGGCAGAAATTTTGGCTCTTTGTGAGCCCCTGACCGTTGAAATCTAAATTTTGCTGCGCAAAGAATCCAAATGAACCACAAGCTGCTGCACAGCAGAAAAAAGTGGTTGTATTTTTCTTTTTTTTTTTTTTTAAAAAAAAAGGAAAAGAGGTCTCATCTCTTTGCTCTATGGGGGTTAACATGCAGCATCCTGGCTCCTGTCACTAAGAGGCACGATAAGACTTCAAAGAGTACAGTGCAGGGCAGATACAGGCAGGCAACAAGAACTGGGGCTAATAAGAAGCTTGTAAAAAAAAAAACCCAACAACAAAAAAACCCCACAAAACAACCTCCCCAAACAGGAAAGAAACCTTAATGAGATCTTACATGATACAATCATTGTCCATCTTAAATAACCTCTTTTTATTAGCAGGTTTAAAGGACCCCAGACAGCAGCAAAATATTATCTGAGGTCCATAGCCATGGGCATGGAGCAAGGAAAGTGAATTCGAAGACCTCGCTACATCTGGAGTTTATCAGCTCTTTTCCTGGCTAGTATTACAGTAAACAATTATCTGTAGATCAGGAGACAGCAGGGACTTTAAAGACCCAAATTACAGAGAAAGGGAGAGAGAGAAAGAAGGAGAACGCGAGAGATAAAAAGGAGCCTGTGCATCTTATCGTGCTAATGAAATCAACCTGACAATCGCGGCAGGCTGCGGGGGTATTACAGTGTCTGGCATGGAATGAGCACTCCCAGCTCAGGCTCCTGCGTCAGGCAGCAAATAGACACGAAAGGGAAGAAAAATGGACCGCTAGGGCAAGGAGAGTGATTTATGGGCAGCGCTCGGATGGCTGGGCAGCTTTAAACCCTCCTCGAGTGCGCTGACAGGAGAACAAAATATTCAAATGTTGCCATTAGCGTTTGAAGGGGCTGGGAGGGTCCAGCAGCTCGGCGAGCCCCGAAATGCGATTAATGAGGAAATAAGGAATGCCCGCAGCAGCCGTGGGGATGTTAACGTGCTGTGGAACCATCACCTGTTGTAAGGGCTGCAATAATTCCGTTTATTCCATGGGCAAATTTGGCTAATTCCCATTGTTTCCGGACTTTTTCTGTTGGAGTGTTCCTGGCTGGCTGCAAACAGCAGCTCTTCCAGCAAAGATTGGGTCCCAAAAGGCTGTTTTCCAAAATTCTGGGAGGTAAAATCACCGTGGAACAGCTGCAGTCAGAAATGCAGAGGTGTGCTCTGTTTTTATAAGGGATGGATCCGTTACTGCTTTGGAAAGTTCCTTTTTCCCCCCTTTATCCTTTCTGTGTCTTTCAGGTGGAAACAACCAAGCCAAATAATTCTCCAACTGGAAACAGATCAAGGGAAAATGGCTTTTAGAGCTGGGAGTGAAACACTGGAGTATTTTTGCTTAGCAATCCTTCTGGGGCACTAAAGTTGTGTTTGCCCAGTTCTACGTTGCACAAAGAGGTCTGAGACTCAAAAGATGTTGAGAGGAGATCCTCATGGTCATGGTCAAATCTCCTCCAGCAGAACAGGGCTCATCCTGCTCTGAGACAGAGCTCCAACCATTAAAAAGGCACCTGGGGAAATTCTTCCCACCACAGCACATCCTGATAGAAGGTGTTTTCTGTGACCCACCACAGGATTCAGGCAGTCAGTGTGGTCCTGGGCACAGCTCCTGTGTTACAGCCAAAAAAACAGAATGAAAACTTCAAGTATTTGTGATGAAAAGTTCTACTTCTTTCTGTTGGACGGCAAAATCAGTGTCTTGTCTGGGTGAGCGGAGTTGTGAGAAATCTCACGTGAAATATTGAAAATATGAATTAAAGTCAGGAGTGAAGCTCTGAGGTTTGCCTGAGATGGAATCAAAAATTCAACAAAATAGGAAGGGTCTGATGAGCAGGGGCAGGGGGCAGGCCACAGCTTTCTGCCACAGGCACTGCAACAACTTCCCTGAGTAACAAATTCTGTAATCCTTAAATTGGCACCTACAGATTTGTACCTGTGAGACCCAATGCAGTTTATAAAGAAATCAAGTCAAAGCAGGAAGAGCAGAGGCATTAACGACTTGTTTGTGTGGAGAGGCCAGGAAGGAATCCTCCCCAGGTCCTCCTTCCCCCAGCTAGGGGCTGGAGAGCCCTGCAGGAAGCAGAGCAATCCAGTACCAATTATGAGGCAAATATTCATTTTGAATCCGAGTTATTTTGTCCTCTCATCTCTGTTTCTGGAGGAGGTAGGTCCTGATGCCCTTGAGAGGACAGCCCAGGCTGATTTCTCCCCACAATGAATCTCCACATCACACTGAGGGCAGGGCAGTGCCCAGAGGTGTCCCTTGGGGCTGGGACAATTTTCTGAAGATGTTCAAGCCTGTTTGGCCCATCCTGCTGATGAATCCCAGGCCAGCTGGGCTGCTTTGGGCAGCTCTGCCTGTGCTCTCCCACTGATCTCCTGGATCATCTGGAGGTGCAGCTCTGGATTTGTTTGTGTCGTGGGAAGATGTCATCTTGATCTCTCTAATAGGTTTTCAAAGGGCAACGTTTTGTTTGAAGGGAAAGAGGAAGGAAAAAAAGCAAGTGACAACACTAAATTAGGGTTACTCGAGATGTTTATATTTGCCCTTCAGACTGGCAGCAGGATTTCAGCTCCCATTCCTTCCAATAAAACCTTTTTTTT
The DNA here is from genome assembly GCA_013399915.1 of Illadopsis cleaveri. Taxonomy (NCBI): domain Eukaryota; kingdom Metazoa; phylum Chordata; class Aves; order Passeriformes; family Timaliidae; genus Illadopsis; species Illadopsis cleaveri. The sequence goes on from VXBB01014630.1 coordinate 166,324, forward strand.
AAGTATGGCTGTTGTTAGAACCTACTGTTTAAAAATGAATAAGAGCACATTGAGGCTTCTTAAAGAACCCACATTATCTAAAGGGTAAGATTATGTCATTTAGACCTCTGTCTAGGCTGTGTAGGTCAAAATAATTTAAAACACGCTGGAGGAAGAATTTCTCTTTTGCTGAGGGTCACGATTCTGAATGAAGAGTGATGAAATTTGTAATTCCTCTCTATCCTGTGTGAGAAGAAAAAGGGAAAGCGAGGGGGACATGGCAGTGACACAGGAGAGGAGAAAGTGGGTGGAATGGGGAATCCTGGAACACGTTTGCTTTGGAGCAGGTTTGTTCTGCCAGGGCTGGCCCCAGCTGCTTGGTCAAACATGCTGGACCAGCTCCTCTCTCTCTGTGAATCACAAAGAGTCTAAACTCATCCATTCCATTGGGACTGTGTCTATTTATAGCCAGGGAGGGCTTTATCCAAGACAGGTGTGCCACGAAGTTCATTTTCCAGACTTGTTTTTTGAGTGCTGAATTTGATGGGAGTCATAAATGCTGATAAATGCTGCTAAACAAGGCTTGTTTTGCCCTCCGTGGCAGCTACAAATCCTTTTGTACATTAAGCAGCACTTGGTGGAGTTGTTTTTCTCAGCCAGTCAGGTCTCTGGAAACAAAACTCCTGTTGCAAATATTCTGTCTTTCCCCTCTCTTTTCTTTTTTTCCTGTCAGAGCAGTTTTTTGATTTCCCAGGCAGATGCATTATCTGCTGAATGTCACATCTCCCTCCTGACACGATGCCTCTCTAAAGAGAAGCATCACCCTGGGGTGAGCAGGGGTGTGGGGAAGGGATTGTGCTTCCTCAGTGATCAGACTTAAATAAAATAGGCCTAAAAACACCTTTAAGGTGCCCTCTCCAAAGTGGACAGCTTAGATGAGGGACTTTCTTTCTTCAGCTGAGGAGCAAAAGCGGAACATGGGCAGAGCCAGGCTGGCAAATCCAGCTACAAAGGCACAACTTCTGTTATTGCTCCTTTCCAGGATTAAAATTCGCCCAGCTGAGCACAAAGCTCACTGAAATGTTTTTTTGGTTTTTTTTAGTTGATTAGATCTAAGTTTAGAGTTTGGATTGCTTTTCCCTCATGGACTTCTTCTGGGAGCAATTCAGGCCTGATCAACTGTGTTTGTGTTTTAAAAGCATGGCAGAGCTGAAGGCATTTTTATCTGAATGAGAGAAAAGATCAAAGTTTGTCCATTAAAGTTCTTAAATCTTCCATGAGTTTCCTCAGGAGCCCTGGAGGAGGAGGAGGAGGAGGAGAGTTTGACATTTTCATCAGAATTAAATTGCATTCTGTCTGTCCTGGGTGTGATTCACTTCCATTGCTGAAACATGCTCAGAAGTTGCACCCCAAAAGTGATTTTATTCCAGAAAACAGTAAAATGATCCCTCTGTACCACCTGCACACAGAAATGAGCTCTGGCCATTTCAAATCCACAGGAGGTTCTGCAGAAGCAGAAAACAGTCCTTGTTCTGTGGAGGATCATGAAAAGCCAGCAGGTAAAATGCTCAGATATTTGTGGCAAAGCAGAGGAATCCTCTAAAGCAGAATGAAGCATCATTTCAGCACTCTGAAGGGATGGATGGATGGATGATGGATGGAGGGATGGATGGATGGATGGATGGATGGATGGATGGATGGATGGATGGAGGGATGGATGATGGATGGATGGATGGATCCATGGAGGGATGGATGATGGATGGATGGGTGGATGGATGGATGGATGGATGGATGGATGGAGGGATGGATGGATGGAGGGATGGATGGATGGATGGATGGATGGATGGATGGAGGGATGGATGGATGGAGGTATGGATGATGGATGGATGGAGGGATGGATGGATGGATGGAGGGATGGAGGGATGGATGGATCCATGGAGGGATAGATCCATGGATGGATGATGGATGGGTGGATGGATCCATGGAGAGATAGATCCATGGATGGATCCATGGATGGAGACAGAATGACTCCACAGAACCAGTGGGAAGGTAGGTGCAGGAGCAGAACTCTCCATTGTTTGGAAAATGTGGATTTTACAGCATGCAAAAACAGGAGAGAGATGAAAAAGAAGAGGGGAATTCACATCAGGGATGGTTTCAAGCTTCATTAAGTCATTTGCTGAGCTGAAATTCTGTTTGGTCAGGATGGCAGGGCCGGGGGTGGCTCCTCAAAGTAAAAGGTTCTTTCTTGTGAAGAAAATGAGCCCTTGGCTGTAGCTCTGACTCACACAAACCCAAACACAACAACTGGAGCAGCTGCCCCTCTCTGCCCAGGAATAGGAATGGGAGCCCCCAGACTGAGCTGGGATGGGGCAGGGGTGAATCCAGGGGGACAATTTCATCTTTTCCCTGAGCTTTCTGGGGGTGCAGGGCTGAGGAAGGGCAGCTCAGGAGAAATCTCCTCTCTTTTCCAATCAGATACCGTATCAAAGCTGTAACACACAGCCAAAGGGAGCCTTTTTTAGGGCTAATGATGGTCAAATCTCAACATGTTTTCAGTGTCAGCTCGACTTAAAAGGATCCTGCCAGCAGTCAGAGACTTCAAACATAGGAAAAATTGCCATATTCCTTGAGGTCTCCCATCCTTCCCTTTACTGGATCTTCTTTCTCCAAACACCAAATCTGAGAGCCCTGACCTCAAAAAACACCTCACCAGGCAAGGTTCTTCTCCTGCCAACTGGAGCCAAAACTCAACCCTCCCCAACCCTAGAGGAAACTTTCACCTTGTATATTCCAGTTTCATTTGTTTTCAAGGTTATTTTTGCTGCTGCTGGAGCTTAGGGGAGTTCTGTGCATTATTTACTTATCTTTGATCCATTGTTCCCGAGTCAGACATTCTATTTTTTTTTCTGTTTTCAGCCTAAATTGTTTTACATCTCTTATTTTCTTAGCCAAGTGTTTTGGTTTTTTGTTTTTCCTTCTTGGCCATTGGGTTAGGGGGGGAACTTCAAATATAAGATGTATAATTATTTGGTTTAGGAACATTAGGGAAAATGAGGAATGAAAGAGGGTTTGTATATTCAAAAATTTTCTTTCTCTCCGTTATAAATTGGTTTTTTTACCTTGAGGCCAGTTGCTTAAATCACAAGGGCTCCCAATGCCAAAACAAAATAAAAAAAGAGCCTGGTGCAAGGGAAAGCACAGTTAAATGGTCAGAAAAAGAATAATCATTTTCCTGGTTTTTTAGTTGCCAGCAGGGCAAAACCTCTTCTTTACATCTCATTTGAGCTGCAGGAGCTCCTCAGCTCGTGCTAAATGAACAGTTCAGATTAATTGCAGCTGAGGAACACTTGAAAGAAAGAAGTTTGGTCAAGTCATTTGTTCCTTTTGCATCTTTATCTTCAGTCTGACATGGGTTTAACCTCTGCTCCTAATCCCCGTGTCAGTCAGGTTCAGCTTTAATCTCAGCAAGGGAAAGCAGCAGTTTGGGGTTATTTTAAGAAGAATAAAATCTCTGAAGGTGAACACTGGGCTGTGGCAGGGTGGTGGCAAAAGATGAGGGGAAGAGGTTTTTCCTGGAGAACCTCTGGAAGGGCAGCAGGAGTCAGGGAGGGAACTTTGGTTTGTTTTTTGAGGAATCCCACCAGGCTTGCAAAGCTTTGTAGAGCTCCTTATTTATTTATTCCTTCCTCTACCTGAAGGCAGAGAATGCTGTCCTGACACTTCAGGGGCTTTGAAGGGAGAAGTGAATTCTTGTCTTGAATTGGCTTACCTAACTTGAGATTCTTGAAGCAGGAGCTCAGCTGCCCCTGGCTTCCCTTGATAGCCAGGAGGGAGACAGAGATGCCTCCAGAGGGAATTTAAACATTGACATTGTGTCATTCAGCTCTTTAACCCTCTTTTTCTGTCCCTTGCTGAGTCCAAAATGCCCAGCTGCATCCATTTCCTTCACATCTTCTTGTCCATCACATTCATCTGGCCCCAAAAGTGAAATCCCACCCAGATCCCTAAAACAAATGCACCTTTAGCCCAAGGGAACTCACTCCCTCAAGGTCTTCCCGAGGCCAGAAGCTTTGGAGGATTTCAAAAGGTATCAGATATTTGTATCAGGAACAAGAATAGCCAGGTATAATAATCAAGGTTGAAAAAAATAAATAAAACTTTTCAGAGAGCAATAAACCCAACATTCTTCAGGGTTTATGTGAACTTCTGACTAATAAGGGTTTGGAATGAGTTTTGTACGGTGGAAATTCTCTGGGATTTGTGTTTTAGCTCACTTAGGCACTTCTGAAATCCCACCCCCTGGGTCTGCTGGGCTTCTGATTGATCCAGGATGACATTTGCTGGGAGCATGTGTTTCTAATCATCAAACAATGCACAAATTTGTTTTAAAAAGTAGTGAAAAAAAGGTCCTGGATAATTTAGGGGGAAAAAAGACAACAAGCAAATAAGAAAAGAAAACTTTTCCCAATAAATAACCACAAATAATTTGCTCAGCAGGATTCCCTTCCTTAGTTCTGATGCTCTGCATTGCCTTCCTGTCTGCATAAAGAAAAACCTTGGCCCTTTCTCTCTTTCTGCTTCGTTTGGATTTTTTTTCAGATGCCATCAAAACCATCGTGGCTGCCTTGGAGTCTGGAGCGATGGTGATGGGCATGGCTGGAAGAACTTCCCCTCCACGGAATACAGGATTCAAAGCTAATTATTTTACAAGGTGCTTTGGCCATATTTCTCCAAATCTCCAATTAGGAACACGGTCTAATTTGGGATGCAGCTCATTAGGCGTGCTTTTAATGACTGCTGTGCTCCGAGGAAGTACAAAGCTCAGTCCTTAATAGCTGTCATTGGGGAGGAACCTTGGAGCACAGATACTCATCAGGACATCGTGGCCGTCCTCCAACTGCCGATGGAAATGAAGGGAGTCCCTGCAAAGAGATGTTTTCCATGCAGGATGGATGGAGGGAAGCAGTGCCCTGCAGCAGGAGGGGCAGGGACTGAGCCCAGCCAGGATTAAAGGATGCAGAGGCTGTAAAAAAGAAGGTGATGCCAAAGAAGTGAGCAGCACCTGTACTTAGAGCACACAGAGTCTCTCCTCAGCTCGTGTAAATAGATGAGCTCATTGTCAGTTAGAAAGGGAGAAGCCTCAGAAGTCTGAGCAGTTCCTTTGTTTGCAGTTTTTCCCCCTCCCGTGCTCGCAGAGATCACAGCACCTCGTATAAAGGTCACCCCACTCCACACCCTGCACCAGGGGGTGACAATTAGAGCACCCTCAGGAGCTTCTAGTCATTGCAAAATAATTGTTGTAAATTTTTATAGAAGCCTTTTGTGGGATTTTTTTTTTTTGTCAGGTTTTTTTTCACTCCTCTTCGGTCCGTGCAGCTGAGTCACGGAGCTGGAAGGGACTGAGGGAGCTCCTGTCACTGAGGGCTCACACTGAGCACCCAGAGCTACTTTTGTGTCACTGAAACCACCACACTGAAACCACTGTTCTGTCACTGGGGCTGCATGTCCATCCCTGAGACTGGAAATGAGCAAATTGCAGCAGCAAGTGGGAGAGAAAACGAACACAGACGCCCTTTGTGTTCTACAGGCGGCCTTTTTAAATTTACAAAATGTCTTAGAGCTTTCTCTAAAAGCAGCCAGTTAGTCTTTGCTGGCCTTTTATTGGCTTGGCTTTGATCATTTCAATCAAATTTTATAGCTGCCAACACTGAGGAACAGTTGCCATCCACGCCATGCTTCTTTCAAGTCCCACAAATGATCCCAAAGAAATAATTCACTCCAGGGCTGGGTCTTCAGAGAAGACAAGGGGCCAGATATTAACACAATTGCATCAATTTGAACCTCATGTACTTTCCCCAGCCACAGAGGAAAGAAGAATTTGCATCGTGTGGCCTTCTCTGCTCTCTTCTCCCTTGTGTCCCACCCCACAGAACAGCAGCATGCAGATTTCATTCCTTCACCCACTGATGTGGCTCTTGCAGATCGAGTTGGTGCCTAAATGGTAGGAAAATCATCATGCCTTGACTGCCTGTGCACTGAGAGAATTTCGGTCCTCAGAGGTCTCATTGTGACAGATTTGCAGATGATCCTCTGGTTTTAGAGAGAGAAAGATGTCTCCTGATGCCATGGATGTCATGGGATTTATTTTAGCACATGATTCAGTGCTGCTGTGCTGCAGGACAGGACCTTGCTGCCTTTCTAATAGAACATTTAATCCCACCTCTGCCTGTGCTGATGGTGAAAACTGAGGCCTAAAATCCTCTGTGGCTCTGTAGGCAAATGGGACAACCATTCATGTCTGGACTGTGTTCACTCCAGACACCCAAATTGCTGTGGGGCTGCTGCAAAGAAGGAGCTTTCTACAAATCCCAAGGATGATTCCAAGCTCCCCAACACAAGTTCCAAGAGGTTTTAAAGAGCTCTGGATCCCCACTGGAACACCCACTGCCACCCCTGGAAGTGCTGCTTCACCACAGCATCACCTCTCCCTCCCCGCAGTCAGCTCAAATTGTGGAAAAGGAGAATTCCTGCTCAGCTCAGATTGTGGAAAGGGAGAATTTCTGCTCGGGGAAGCAGAAGTTGTACAACAAATTGCATCAGAGGCACTGGTTTTCTCAGAGAACATGCCTAACTGAACAGCAGTGCAGTGAATCTCTGATTGCTCTCCGGGCCTGGCCACCCTCCCACTCAGCCGGATGAATCCCTTCCCTCCTGGCAGCCACAGGGGGAATAAAGTGGAAAAATGTGCTGAGAAAGTGCTTCAGTGAAGAAGATTTGAGGGATTTTCTCCTCAAATCCCCTTCTCTTCCCTCCACCAGGCTGCATATGGGCAGTGCAGGCCATTACTGATACAGGCCAGCCAGAAATCTGAATATCGTTCTCAGGCCTGGGTTGTTTATTGGAGGTTTTAACCACAGATTTGGCCTTGCTCATGGCTTCCCTCATCCTGTGTTAAAAAGCATCCTATGGGGGCAAAGAATTAAAAGCTCATGTGTCCTCTGTTTTGTCCTGGTTTGATTTATGGTGCACCTTGGTTTCATCCTCTGTGTGCAACCTGTTAAATCACCCGAAGGAGGTGTGAGGATAATACCTGATGGTGAAGCATTTGGTTAAAGAACTGCTGAGGGCAGCCCTGCTGGAATTAGAGATTGGGAGCTGGGGAGATGATAGTTTGATCTTCATTATCTCCTTCTAATTAAATAAAACCAAAGGCACTGTGGGCAGCAAGCAGGCACCTTTTAAATGTTACACATCTGCAGTAAACACAGATAGTTCAATCAAATCCCTCTGATGCTTTCCATTCACAGGAGCTAATATCCCACAAACCACTCTTGTCAACATTGAACACACAATTTGCTTTGTTTTAAACATGATTTTTCTTTAATGTGTCGCCCTTTCCCAGTTTTCCTGCCTCGATGCACCAAAGATGGGCTGTACTGTGGTGCAGGCAATGTTCAATAACCTGAGCAAGGGAGAGGAGAGAGGCAGCAACCCTGATAATACAAAATAGATGTAAATTAGGCTAAAAGAACTGCTTTGTTTAATATATTGGCCTTTGATGAATGAAGCCGAGGCACGGAGTGAGTCATAAATGTAATGAAAAAGGAGTGAGCGTGTTTGGGTTTGAAGTGTGGCAAACTCCAGGCCACATTCTGATAATCCAGCAGGGCAAGGTGAAGGGGAGAGCCAGGACCAGACTCCTGAAACCTGAACACCTTCAGATGTTGACCTGCTCCACTGACCCACGGCTTTACAAGGGCTGGAGCAGAAACCCCAGACCCTGAGCTTCACCCCTGTGTGAGGAACCCAAACCTCCTCCCAGACTTCATAGTTCTCCTCCTTCAGCACAGAAAAGCTATAAATAATCCCATTTACATTGCTGGGGCTTTGATTTCGTTTTCCTCCTTTTTCCTGCAGCTCTTGAAGAGAGGCACTGGATAATTTTTATGATCACTGAGCACTTGCCTTGCTGTTCAGGCCTGGGCAGTAGGAAAGGCAGAGCTTTCATGGTGTAACGTGGGATTTCCCTGGGGAAAGAAGAAGTTGTGTCTCCCCTTTGATGGAATGTTGTAGGTTTTGTTTGCCCTTCTTATGGGAGGATTGGGACCTGATTCTTATTTCTCTTAGATTTGATTTCTGTGGTGCTGCCCGTGATACTTTTATCACGAAATGTGATCTGTCTTTCATTACAGACCTGCTGATTGGATCTGACAGTTGCACAAAGGAGGTTGAATTTCTCCCAGGGATGAGAAAGAAGGACAGGAATTTCTAAAATAAATTTTTTTAAAAATGGCAAAAGGGAGTTTGAAACCATCATTTCTATATGTCCAGGGAGCTCGGGGATTATTTTTAAGCCAAATAATGAATTTTGATTGGTGCTGAATGTGTTGGGTGGACACTTTGTGCCACATCACCATTTTCCATGAACACAAATTATGTGGGAAGTGACCACTGGTTGGGGAGTCCCTCAGTGCCACGAGGCTGGGCCAGCCAGACTGTCACAGGCAGGGCAGGGACAGCAGATCAGCCAGGGGGAGAATCCCTTGGATGCTCCTGCTGTTACACCAAGGTCTTTGGGGACCCCCCCCAGGCCTTTCTGCACCCTCCCTGATGCCACAAGGAGCTTTCCCTGCTCCCAGCAGGAGTGGGCTGTGATCCCATTCCCACAAAAGGATGTTCTGGGAGGACTGCTGGCCGGAACCAGCGCGGCCAATCCCACGTTAACTTAAAAAACATTAAAATGATAACTTCATCTCGAGTTACTTTCCTATTCATCTATAGAATTTCTCAATTATGTATGACTAATTTTGCACAAAGTCATTATTTGGAGCAATTTGTCTAAGTATGAGAGGCAACACCTTCAACCTTCCTGGATGGTGGGTGGGGAAAATGTCATAATCAGTTCTGCTTTGGCATGAGTTATTAAGCGGTCACAGGAGTTCAAAGGAGAGAAATAATGAACAGGTAAGTCATTACATGCAAAAATTCTTCTTCTATATTATCAAAATACAAATTAATTACAGATAAGATCAGATGAATTTTCTTTAATGTTAGTTTTTTCCCAGAGATGGTAATGAAAGCACAGAGTACGTGGGAGGAGAGGAGTGGAGATGCATGGAAGGGATGTTTCATTAATGTTGGCTTGATTTCACTGGGAAGACGTTGCCTGTGAAAGCAGTAAAGGAATCAGGAAAGGCTCTGGGACATGCAAATAAAATCATTTTTATTGCACTCAGTGTGCTAACTCATGCATGATCTCATTCAGCCTCTCAAAGCAATCATAAAACTATCTCCATGCAACAATTACTCCATCAGCCCATGCAATCAGCAGGTAGGGCAGCTGGCAGCCCTTGCCACAGGAGCCTCCTGAATTCATTCCCTCATGCTCCTGATACCCTGACAAGGCTTCCAGCCTTCGTCTGGGAGGGGACAACCACCCCTAAAGTGACCATGGGGCTCCCCAGAGCCAAAACAACGAAAGATCTCCCCTCTCCTCCCCGCTTTCCATGCAACACTAATATTCACATGACAACAAACATTTTCAAAATAATAGTCCCATATACTTAAGGCTAATCAGAGCGGGCGCCATCCAACTTGCAAAGGTAGCAATTTTCCTTCATTAAAGGCAAATCAGGAGAGAGAACTTCAGGATTCCTTAGGGCTAATTACAAGGTGTTAATAATAACAATATAATGGCAGCAATTTTCCAGCTTTGCCCAAACCTATAATCTGCCCTGAGTGCCTTATAGGATTGTCTCTGAGTTTATATAAAGCCAAGTGTTAGCCCAGAAATGCTTGAAGTAATTGAATTTTTACATCATGTCTCTTTCCAGCCTGTTTGCAGCCACGCTGTAATTGCTGCTGGAGGAGCCTTTTCGTTGGGGGAGAGGACAAGTAGCAGCATGACAGCTCAGAACAAACCCTCTCCCATCTTCCCAGGGCACGTTTTGTACACCAGAACTGAGATCCCAGCCCAGAGATTCCCCAGCTCCAGCCCAGAGGGGTCCCAGCCCCACTGCTCCAGAGGAAGGGAGGGAGGGAGCTGATTATAGAAGAGCTGGAGACAACAAACAGACAAACGTACAAATTATTTTCACATCCACCTCCTAATTGCTTGCTAAAAAACCCTCTAGGACTGCAGGATCAAATGGGACACGTTGCTGGAACAGGGATGAGTCACTTGTCAGAAATTTCCAGCCTCAACAGCGAATCACCAGCACTGGCACGGGCGAGACCGTCCTCGAAATCCAGCCTGGAATTGTTGGGCAGCTCCTCCAGGGTGGATCCAGCAAGGACAGAGCTCACCGGTGTGGGGAGGGGTTTCAGGATCTGCTCCTAACCCTGAAAGTCTCACCACAGCGAGGTGAGAAGGAGACACAGCTCAACACAAGCGCAAAGCAGAAATCTGGGCTGAAAATTACGAATTTTCAGCTGGTTCCACCTCGGGTCTGGCTGCAGCTCTCAGCCTCGTGCTGATCACTTACCTTGACAATGTAACAGCACAGTACAGTGTAATTTGGAGAAAATTTGCTTTAGTCATAAACTGGAGACATCAGAGACTCTGTTCTAAAAGGGAAAAAATAATAATATATTTGTCTTTTTTTTTTTTTTTTTTAACCAGAGAAAAAGTGTTTATCTGCAGCCTGTCAAATTTTTGCCTGCAGCAAAATGATTTATGGACAAATTCGAAGCTTCTTCACAGTTGACAAGTTAATTCTCACTGGGGAAAAAAAAAAAAAAAGAAAAAAAAAGAGGAATTATGACAACACTGAAGAATGTTAACATGGTACCTACTTTAATTGAATAAAAGACACCTTACAGAGCTGCAGTGCAAGCCCTTATTCATTTCAAAGCTACTTACAGGCTGAGAAACTTCAAAAAATTTGGTATTACAAATAGTGGAGTCAAATTTCTGCGAGTTGAGAAGCTTATCCACTTCAGGCCTTCCAAAGTTAACTGTGAAATCTCAGACAAACAGTTTTGTCTAGAAAATTTCTGGGACTTCTCAGATGGCAAATAGTGTTGGGTTTTCAGGTGAAAACTGAAAGAAATTGAGAAAAGGAGCAAATTGAGCAGCCAGAGTCACTGAGCGTGTTGGGGATTTTGCCCCATAAAACCCGGGAGGGAAGGAGAAATGAGGAAAAATCAGGGGGGTGAGTAGGAAATAACTTAGTTTTTCCTCTTCCCAGCCTCCCCTCTGTTTGGAAAGGGGGAAAACAGTGGTGAGGAATGAAGTGCAGGGCTGGAGTCGCGTCAGATGAGTTCAAGCAGTGGCTCTTTGTGTATCTTAGGAGATAACCCTGAGAGAAACAAGCAGCTCCTCCTTCCTGTGCTGTGTCTGCCTCCCCTTTCCCAAAGCCCCAGCAGCACTTACTCAGAAGTGCTGCAGACTTTGATGTCTGGAGATGAAAAGCAGTTTTGAGGCAAGAAATCACCGTTTAGTCCTAATCTAGACGAATCAGTGGCTACTAATGATAAGTAATTTAATTTCATGCGAGCAATTTTTGTCTCTTTATGGGTTTGTTTTACGAGGCACTTATAAGGTCAAGCGGTGCTAAGTGAATAAATGAAGAGTATTTCTGGTGGATAAAGTGAGTCAAAATTACCTTTTTTTCCCTGCTACCACCACGACCTTCTCCCAGTTTACGATTATTCAGGGCATTTTCCCCACTTCAGTCAGATGCAAAGCCAGCACTAAGAAAATTGCAGAGTAAATTTATTCTGATTTGCCTCCTACACTTGTGGAAAGCTGTGCCAAGCTGGATACACAAACCATTTGCTTGGATTGGTTCGCATTAATCATATTAATGTATTTGCTTTATTGGCTTTGGGGGCGTTCCAAGTGGAAATGATTGAAGTGGGGTCCAAAACCAGCTTTGTTTCTGTGCCAGTTCTGGTGCTAATGTGGGTCCCATTGGGCTTTTCCTGTCCCTGTCAATGGGCTTGAACTTCCACATCAGGAGCTTTAAGTGGCAGCTCATCATCCATTTATTTCTGAAAAAATGTTATGCTTAATAATTCAATTATTGAAATGTGAAGGGAAAGCAAAACGTGGCCTTGAGCCTGCAAAAAAAAAGCGGCGCTCATCCACTGCACTCAGGAGAGCTTGGGGGATCCATGCAGGATGAAAAGCAAGTTATCTACAGAAATATACAGGAAATATACAGGAAATATATAGGAANAAAATATATAGGAAGTGCTGTGCAGTGAAGCAGCAAATTCAGCTGATCCCAGGGAAAGAAGAGATGGCAAGAAAGGCTGAAGAAGTCCATCCCACAAACATCAGCTTTAGCAGCATTCTGCAGAAGGGAAATGTCACCCCTTCAAGGGCTGAACTCCCTGCTCTGCCCGAGTGCAAAAGCTAAATGCACAGAGATGCAAAAGAACAACAGCAGAAGTTACTGTGACAAATATTTCCTTTATTTTGCTGCTCCAGACATTTTGAAAAGCCTTATTTGGCTTCCTCGGACTATTCCGAGCTTTCCCAGCATCAGATTTGTTTCTGGAGCAGCAGGATCCAGCAGGCTGGGCTTACACAGGCCATGCTTTGGGATGGAATAAAACACCTAAAAACCCCTTGGCTTAGGGATGCAAGTCAGGACTTGCAGCAAGCAGAGCTTTAATCCGAGTGAAGCACTGGAGGTGCAATTCCACAGCAGAGTTGAGGGCACAGATCTCCTGCTGGAGCTCTGCTGAGGGTGGGAAAAACAAACAAGGCCGTCCAGGCATCCCTCTGCACACAGCAGACACGTTCATGGATCTTGCTGCTAAGATTNTGGAAAGCTGTGCCAAGCTGGATACACAAACCATTTGCTTGGATTGGTTCGCATTAATCATATTAATGTATTTGCTTTATTGGCTTTGGGGGCGTTCCAAGTGGAAATGATTGAAGTGGGGTCCAAAACCAGCTTTGTTTCTGTGCCAGTTCTGGTGCTAATGTGGGTCCCATTGGGCTTTTCCTGTCCCTGTCAATGGGCTTGAACTTCCACATCAGGAGCTTTAAGTGGCAGCTCATCATCCATTTATTTCTGAAAAAATGTTATGCTTAATAATTCAATTATTGAAATGTGAAGGGAAAGCAAAACGTGGCCTTGAGCCTGCAAAAAAAAAGCGGCGCTCATCCACTGCACTCAGGAGAGCTTGGGGGATCCATGCAGGATGAAAAGCAAGTTATCTACAGAAATATACAGGAAATATACAGGAAATATATAGGAAATACACAGGAAACATACAGGAAATATACAGGAAATATAGAGTAAATGTATGGGAAATATACAGGAAACATATAGGAAATATATAGGAAATACACAGAAAATATACAGGAAGTATAAAGAAAATATATGAGAAATATACAGGAAATATATAGGAAATATATATGACAGATAGGAAATATATATGACATATATAGGAAATATATATATTCTATATAATATATATTAATATCTATAATATAATATATTATA
>VXBB01014630.1:179828-199100 GCA_013399915.1 Illadopsis cleaveri
CCGGTTCAGGGTTTTTGTTGCTAAATTTTTTTTTTTTTTTTTTTTTTTTTTGCTGTTCGATCTCCAATGCTTTGCAGAGGAGTTTCTCCCATGCAGAGATGTTACTCAGCCTGGATTTCCCCCACACCAGCAGCAGGATCCAGAACAAGGCTGCTCTGAGCCCAGGCCAGCACTGAGCTGCTCGTTCTTCTTTTCCCTATAAAGCCCTTTCTAAAAAATATCCTTATATTGGTTACATAGGCTGAGAGATGGCACCATCTGTGTGCCTCAAAAAGTGCTCATATCCTGGGAAACAAATAAAAACAAAGCCAGATGTGGATGGTTTTTATAGGAAAGGGTTTCAGCCACCTCCATATCCAGGGCTCTGTCTCTGTGCTCTGGTTCCTGGGACCTCACAATGAAAAGTTTTTGGAACTGTGCAAGACAACAGAACATCCCCATGTGCAAGGTTTTAAAAAGGTGAATTCAGTGACCTGTCCTTCCCTGCCAGTCCATGCCTTTGTGTCCCCCTGCTTTCTGCACACCCATTTCCTATTCCTTTCTCACGGAGGTGACCGAGATTAAAGGTTTACTGGGGATGATTATTCAGGAAAATCCCACTTTCTAAATCTGCTTCTAATTAAAAAAGGGGTAGGAGGGGAGGAAGGGGAAAAAAAAAACCCTCCTTACTGTACACACAGGCAGCCTAATCCATCCTGCTGACTTTCCTAGGCATGAGCTCCTAGCACAGAATTAATAAACTATTTTTCCCAGATTTATGTTCCGTAACCCCTCGTCACCCCGGAGATTTTTTCGGATGTGAGCCGTGGATGTCACTTCAAGGAAAGATGGGCATCTGACTTTAGCCTGGACATCAGTTTATTTATGAGGGAGGGGGGCAGGAGTTCAAGCCTTGTGTTCATAACAGGGCTAAGCAAACAGCTCCAGCCCAGCCTAAGCCATTCCAAACACACGGAGGAGCTGGAAACCCAACTCCCCTCCGTGCCTGGGGTTCACGTTTGGGTTGGGATTTCACTCCATTCCCAAATGTCACTTTATCCCTGCTTTTCAGGAGCTTATTTTCGAGGATTTATGAAATGTGAGATGACAAACCTGGTGCAATAATGTTGTGGGGATTTTTTGCCCTCAGCTCACCCGAGGAAATGCTCTGCACAAATGGCGTGGAGGTGCCTTCCCAGAACAAGCTTATTTCCCCCAGGAAAAGGAAAATCTGAGCTGTGTGTCATTAAGATGAAAAATTCAAAGAGGGTGGGAGGGGACTGAGAAGGGCATTAATCAGAATTGGTTAAAAAAAAGATTAAAAAATGCAAGATTTGCCTTGTCTGGNTCATGGTTCCATTCCATGGCAGGGATGAGCTTTAAAACTCCTCCCAACCCAAACCATTCCATGATTCCATCATTCCTTGCACACAGCAGCAGCTCAAGGCACAGCAGAGCTTTCAGGAGCACCAATATCTCAAACCTGGGCCAATAAAATTTCTTTTAAATCCATCATAGTCACATATCCAACAACTCCTTTCTCCTTGGCTCTTTTCAAATTGTGTTTTTCCATCACACACTGGCTTCTTTGAGTCTCAGGTGTTCAGCAGCCCCTGGGATGCAACCTGAAATTCCTGCAGGGAAAGAGGGAATCCCTCCAGCCAGGAGGGAAAACCTGGAATAAAAATCCTTTATTCCTGGAATTCCTTATGGAGCTGCATGCTCAGGGCCCTGGATGGGCAACAATTAAAACTGAAAATCTACAGTGAATTATCATCAGAGTCAACACATGGGAGCACAGGGTGCAAACATCAGGCTTGAGGGCTTTGTGACCACGTGGCAGGAAATAAAAAGAAGAAAAATAAGGCAGGGAAGAAGAGAAAAAGAAGGAAAACAAAAGGAGAAGGACAAAAAAAATCAAATAATTCATCAGTAAGAATAAAGCAAGAATAAAGCAAGAGAAAGAATGAAGAATAAAGAATAAAGAATAAAGAGTAAAGTGCCCTGTTAACAAACACGATTTGGGAACTTTCCGCAATATTTTTTTCCACAAAATCTGAAAGGTATCAAGCAGAACACATGGTCCCTAAAGGAGAAGAGGAACCAAAATCAAGATTTTAGATGTTTCCATTGGAAAATAAAACTCTCTTGATATCCAAGCCATAGATGTGACATTCTCAGGAAACAAAAGGAGAAGGGCAAAAAATAATCAAATATCAATGATCAAATAATTCACCAGTAAGAACCACAGCAGCATCTTGGTTTCACACACAGTTTATCCATCTGATGCTCTGCTCGACGCTTTGCAGCCATCCTCTCCTGACACAGCCACAGGATAAACCAAAAAATGAAAATATCTGGCCAAAATCTCTTTGCCCTTACTGGAATGGCAGGGTAGTAGTAAGGCAGTAGTAGCGATATTGTACAAACTGTGAGCTCAGTGCAGAGGCAGCAGAGCTGGTGGTTGCACCCCACAAGGTTGGACACGTTCGTGTCAAAACAACCGTGGGGATGTTTTCGTGCCGCGTGTGTTTGCGTAAATATCTGCCTGTGTTCATAACCCGCCTCTCCCAAAGACACAGAGCTGTCTCTGCTGATTTATGCCGTGGGTCTGGAATCTCTGCAAGGTCAAAGCGACGGGGCTGAGGTCTGTGGAGCTGCTCCAGATTTACATGAGTCTAATAAAGATCAAAATCTGGCTCTGGGTATCACCCTTCCTATTCACCAGAGTATTTTTATGTTTCTGTTATCTCCTGCCTTCCTACATTCCTGAAGAGTTTTCCTCCTAACATACTTGGACTACAAGATTTGCTCTAATCACCTAATCTTGGGCCTTTTTTAAGAGGAGGGAGAGCTGATAGCTGGGTTCCATTACAGAAGTGACAGCGTTTTATGACTGGGACTATCTAAAAACCCCCAATCTCATTCTCAGCCACTGCTGAGCATCTCATTATAGTCATGAAATCCTGCAGAAGTTCCACTTCACTCAAATATTCCACTGAGAAACTAAAAAGGTGAATTATTCAGAGCTGAGGAGGAAACCAGTTCTGTCTGGAAACTGCACTTCCAGCAGTAGCATCTTTCTCTGTGTGTGTGAGATGAACTTGGCATCACCTTTCAAAACATGAATAAAACCCAAAAAATCTTAATGGTCAGTTCTTGCATTAAAAAAAAAAACACATCACAGTGGGGGTTTTGTTTGGTTTGTTTTTTTGGGTTTTGGGGTGCTTTTTCTTTGTTTTATTGCAGGTGATGCAGGGATCAGCCCATTGATTCTCCAAGTGCCCTGTTAACAAACACGATTTGGGAACTTTCTGCAATAATTTTTTTTCCACAAAATCTAAAAGATATCAAGCAAAACACATGGTCCCTAAAGGAGAAGAGGAACTAAAATCAAGATTTAAAATGTTCCCATTGACAAATATACCCCTCTTGATATCCAAGCCATAGATGTGACATCCCCAAGGCCCTTAGGAGATTGGTTCCAGTGGCAGGTTGAGGTTCCAAGAGTTCCCAGAGCCTGGGCACTCATCCACTCACTCACCCATTGCACCACTTAATTCCATCTGCAGAAAGGCTTATTTGTGCTCTAAAAGTTACTGGAAGCTTTTAACACACCTGATTTTTATAGTTCTTGGAAAGGTTTTAGAGGGGAAAAAAAAAAAAAAAGCCAAATTAGCTTCCATACCTTGTTTAAGAATATCCTGTTCTGCCTCAGCACAGGATGATTTTTTTCATTCCACTTTTGCATTCTGCCAATCTGTCCATATCTAAGTGAAACCATTGTGAAAAAGCTCATTCCAGACATAGCCCCTTTCATCCCTAATTTTAAGCCATAGCTGAACCTGAGATGTTTTCTGCAGTGAGAGTGTTTATTCTCCCAGACTGTGAGTGCCAGCTGGCTCTAGGCGGAAAAACTACCCAAGAAGAAGGAACAGAAAAGTTGCAAAATCGTTTTTGAGGAGCCCTCTCCCCCAACCTGAATCCTGATGAAAGATGTTTTGTGAGCACTGAATGAGCTTTTTAAACACCTGTCCTCAGAGATTCGGCACAAATAAAGGAGGGGAAGGGGAAGCAGATTGATTCGGGTTGACGCACGGCCAAAGGGGAAAACAAAGCTCCTTCCAGGCTGATGTTCCCAGAGACACAAAGAAATAAAAATGTTATCTCCCGTTTAGCTGTAATCTCTGGTTAGAACGTTTAATCAATTAGCATCGCTGTTGTCAAAACTTGCTCCCGACAAAGGATGAGAAAAGCTGCCCCAGGGGGATCCCGATCCCGAAACTCGCAGGGGGTGGGAGACTCGTCCCTGCAAGAAACCTCCTGTTCTAGCGGGGTGCTGTGTCCTGAGCTGGGAGCTCTGATCCTGCCTTCCCCAGCTCAGGAGCACTCGGAGAATGTCAAATAACCCCGGGAAGAAGAAAAGCTGAAAGCCAAGTGTCAGATTTCACTAAAGGAGGTGTCTTTTTCTTTCCTCCCCCCTCCGCTCAGAAAGCCGAGCACTTGTGATCTTTGGAGAGGGGGCTGTTTAAAAATAAAACCCCAAACATAACGCGTTTGGAGGGCAGCTGTGAAAAACTTGCTGCGTGTTTTCCTTGCTCCATGAGTCACCTGGGGTTTACTTGCTCCGAGCTGGTCATTGTTGGAATTCCAACAAAAATGACAAGAATTCTTCTCTTTTTTTTTTTTTTTTTTTTTTTTTTTTTTTTTTTTTTCCCCCCCCGGTGGGTTTTTTTTTNAGGTTTATTATCTCTCTCATTAACACAACCTTTGTGTCGTGGAGTTCTCCGAGGGCTTGGACAAGAACAGGATCTCATTGTGGTAAGTACTGTACAAACATATAATGGCTAAAATAAACAGGCAGGAGAGCAGGAGACAAAGAGGAGAAGGAAGAAAACAATTGCTCCCATTTCATACACCAGCCCCGGAGAGGTCACAGCACTTTTTTATAGCAAAGGACAATGTCCAAGGCTTAAAAATTCACCCATATTTCCCATGGGAGAGCACACAACATTAACCACAAAAAGGAAATTTCCTTCCCAGTTACCTATCTGCTTGAGAACTCACAGTGCTGAAATCCCTGATTGTTTCCTCGAGGGTTTGTCCTTGTCCCTGTCCCTCCACCAAACCCCTCCTGAGAGGTTTTCCCTGCAGTGCTGAGCCCTGTGCAGAGCTCACCCATCCCCTGCCCCAGCAGAGGAATCTGCACATCGATTTCTCTGTGCCACGGGCATAACTTGGCTGTGGTGCAATCTTGGGCCCAGGCCAGATGGGTGTATTAACTGTGGAGATTTCTTCACAAAATCCAGTGTAAGTCATGGTAAACAAATGTGTTTGGATGGGGATTATTTCTTTGGGGGCAGAGAGGCTTTTGGTGGGTTTGTTTTTCGGGGGTTTTTTTCACATTATTTTTGTGAGGCTGCTCCACAGAAAACAAATCACCAATTTGGGACGAGGAGAAAGTATCTTCTTGCCTCAAAGCTGCCAAGGAACCCTGCAGAACCCTGCAGCCCCCAGAGGGAAGGAAAGACAAACCCGGGGATTGTTCTCCTGTCAGAGCTGCAGAGCAGCGAGATTTAATGCATTGAGGTTTTTAATGAGTTGCAGAAAGAAGTGGACAGTGAGGTGATGAAATTTCCTGAAGTGCTGACAGCCCAAGACGTTCTGACTTAGTTATGGGAAATGCTGGAATATGCATGTTAATTGGGATGACTGTTTGGGGCTGGATCCGAGCGCGCAGCGTTCTTGGAAAGAACTGGATTGGTTTCATGTGCACCTTTTTGATGTGGTGTTCATTCCTGAGCCACCACTCCAGCTCCCCAACACTGGGAAAGACAAACAACCACGGGGAGTGTGGCAAGAGCAGAGCTGGAGAGGCCCAGGCTGGATTAGGAGGGGTCTGAAGGGGTCTCTGATGCTTGGAGGAGGTCCTAGGAAAAAAGCAAGGGAAAGCAGGAGCCAGCAGGAGCTGGAGCAGTGAGCTCTGAATCCCTCAGCACAAGGAGTTGACAGCTCTCCCACTCTTTGCAGAAAGCACCCAAATTTCACACTCCAAATCAGAGCTAAAAAAAGCTCTGGACAGAGCCCCACATTATTTCCTACCATCACATCACTCAGCTCAGCAACTCTTACGTACTAAAAACAAAAATTAATTAAAACCGGCCGTATATCTGTCAGTAGGATGGGATGAAACACCGACAAATTTCAATTTCAGCAAGTGCAGAGCAGTGGCACAACCAGGACAGCCAGAGCTGCAGCCTGGACAGGAGCAGCAGGGCAAGCCTGGGATGTTCTGGGATGAAAGATCAGCTGCACAGTAGCTCTCCCCAAACAGACTGGAAAAGTGACAGCCACGCAAAATGAAGCAGAACATGATGGATTCGTGCAGGCTGGGGAGTACAGAGGAGTCATTCAGCTGCTCACAGCTCTCCACAACAACAGTTTGGGAAATGGCTGGCTGGGTTCTGCAATGAGGAATTGAAAAGGGTAAAACCATAACCAAAAGGCTGTGAAAAATGGTGGAATTAGCACTGAGAATGCAGACTGGGAAAATATTTGGTGTGGTTACTGCTTATTTACTGTTTTGTTTGTCAGGGGGTTTTATTCATTCACAATCCTCCAATTCCAGCTTGTAAAGACCCAAATAGGCAAAGCAGCTCCTTGAATTGAAGATGCAGTTTTTCCATTTCCAAATCAAACATTAAGGTCTCTCAGAATAAGCTGATTGTGCTACAGAAAGCTTTGTCAGAATTGGGAGCCCAGAGCAGTTTTCTGAACTGAATCATACCCCAATTTTTGCAGATTTCTGAGAGAGAGGCAACACTCTATTCCTGAAAATCCAGCGTGACCCCATCCCCATCTTACCTCAGCATTTAATAGGTGCAAATCCGAATTTACTGCCGTGCAGCAAAGTTTGAAGGACCAAGAAATAAACTGAATTAGAGCATTTGTGCTGTCAGAGCTGGCAGGGGATGATTAAAAGAGCCATATTCAAACCTCAGTGCCATGTGTTACTCATTCCCCTCATAGTGCAGAGGCTGTTGTGTTAGAAAAGGGTGTAATGAGGACACGTCGTCCTAGACATTGTGTTTCCTAACATTTTGTTAACTGGACACATTTTTGTGGGTTAATAATCTCTCTTGTTTTCTGATGCTTACACTCAATTGCAAAAGGAGCTGAGAGGGGAAAAAAAAAACCAACCAAAAAACAACAAAAACTGCAAAGAAAGACTGGAAGAAGAGCCAAGAAACCCTTCTGTGGAAGTGTAGGTGTTTGGACATGAGAGCCTTTTGGCAACTTCAGACGTTGGGTTTTTGTTTTTCTAGGTGTTTAAAGAAAAGCAATTACCTCTGTGATGACACTTAATATGCCAAGATTCAGCCTTGAGCAATTTTTTTTTTATGGCTGTGTGCTAAACTGCAGAAAGTACAGAGCACACTGGATCCACTGAAAGATGTTTCAGTGCAGCCGTTCTGACAGGAAAACTGTGGTTACTCTGGCATCTGAAAATTCCTGAAAAAAAGACAAATAAGAGAGAAAAAAAACAGTGGTTTCAGGGGGTGGAAATGCTGCATCACTGGCTGCAGAGGGATAATAAATGGGCTGAGATTCTTGGCCTGTTTGAAGCTTATCTTTGAATTTTGTAGGCAGATTTCCCCCCCTTTGTGTTTGTTTCTTTGAACAGCAAAGAACGTGAGGGGATGGAAGGAGCGAGAGCAGGAGATGTGAGAGAGGCAGAAAGTTTGAGGTTTTGGGGGTTTTGCAGACCCTGGGCAGCAGCTCTGAGTATTAAAGGGGTTTATTCCTGCTCCTGAGCTCAGGTTGGCATCTGCACCCTGTTCCCACAGTGGGGACACCTGGGACCTCCTGGAGAGGGCTGGAGCCCAAATCCATCCTGGGAAAATCCCAGTGGCTTGTGCTTCTGTGATTCCAGAGGGGTTTGGGGTGGGTTCCCTCATCCAGCAGCAGCTGGGACAGGACTTTTGGCAGGGCAGGAATGACCCAGCCACAAATCCCAGGTCTCAGGGATGTTTTGAGTGGGGATTTTGTGCTGCTGTCACATTTACCCTGGTGGAAATCAGGCAAAACTCAGAATTAAAGAGAAAACCATCTAGAGCTGTTTGCTTTAGAACACATACACGACATCAGGAGGTTGTTTTTTGGGTTTTTTTTAATTAAGGAATTAATCAACAGAAATAAAACTTCAAGATGGTCCAGGAAAAAAAAGCAAATAAAAGATGCCAGTGCCTAAAGCACGGGAGATATTGGGGAATTTTCCTCTAATCTGACATTTACCCCTTTTCTTTGCAAACCACAGGAGGGGAATCATTGTGCAAAATCAGGGCAGGGATGGAAATTCCTCCTCCCTCCAGCCGGGTTTTCCCCTGGGTGCTCCCTGCACATCCTGATCGATATTTCCCCGCTGTGAACTGTCATTCCCCGAGCCCACAAGTTACGACATCCAATGGTGTTTTCAGATGCGCTCCTGCTGTTTATTTTAGGGCTGTGTCTAAATGTAGCCTTCTAATTGCTTCATGGAAAAACAAGTTTACTTTATGGTTTGAGGGTGTAAGGCTGGGGATCGTATTACTCTGTATTTGTCTTAGAGTGACTATTAAAATGGCTGTGATAAGCTACCGAACCTGCAGAGCTGCAATTAAGATGTTTCCAGAAGTTGTGCCCTGTCAGTCAGCACAAGGTGCAACTGATTTTATTTATTTATTTATTTATTTTATTGTATTTTATTTTTGCAAAAACGCTGGGCTGAGATGTTGGGAAATTTCCAAAAAAATTAAATATTTGTTTTTTAAAAATCCTTTTTTTTTTTTTCCCCCAGCATCAAAATATCAGGGGTTGGGTTTGGTTATTTGTGGCTATTTTCAATTTATTTTTTAATATATATTTTAGCCTCAGTTTTGAATAAAAATGTATTTAGAAATGTGATCAGAAGTTTGATGCTTTAAAAAATAAGTTTTTTAAAAAGTGCAGTGCTTGTTGAATTGTGCGTTTGAATCCGTGTCTACGACTATGATAAAGTGAGAAAAATATAAAGTGAGAAAACCAAAAAAAAATTTGATAAAAATAATTATAAAAAGATGAAAAATCCCATTTTTTTAAGCAGAATTGAGTCAGTGAAGTGCACGGATATAGGGGTACTGACTGATTCTGTTAAAAAAAAAATGCAAAATCCAAAAGGAAAATTTATTTTCCAGAATTTGGGATGGAAAGCAGCAGCTCTCTCCCCCGCTGCGCTGGGCTCTCCCTAAATGAAGATGTTTATTCCAACATCCTCCTGGCGCTGGCTCCGGAGGTGATGAGCACGTTCATTTTCTAACGCGAGCGGGATGGAAGCAGAGCCGGTTCCCGGTGACGCCGAGCCCCGGAGCCCGCCCGGATTTCGGGGCCGGCCCTTTCCCTCCGTCCCCTTCGGGGGAATTTCGCCGCGATCGCGATTTGTGCCGCGTCTGCCGCAGCTCCTGCGAGCCCCGCGGAGGATTCCGCGCTGAGGAGCGGCCGGCCTGGATCAGCCCAGCCTGGTCTGCAATGGAGATTGGGCTGGATATTGCATTTCCTCGGAGTTAGAATGCAAATCGCAGCCGGCTTGGACAGAGCCAGCTTTGGATGTGGGAGCTGCGATTCCCGAGTCACCCATCCCATCAAATGGGAGTCAGGGATCCGCAGCTCAGTTTCTGTTTCAAGCCCCGGCTGTGGCGCTAAGGGGAGACAATCATCTTTTTATTCTCTTGTCATTGTGTTAACCGGCTTTTAATTTCGGGCTGTGTCACGTCAGGAGTGATGTGAGGTGTCAGCAGCAGAGGGTTGTTATGAACACATGAGCACGGAGAGATGCGCACACGCTCTTAAAAATGTGTCAGGGATCAGACGTCAGGGGTTCCCCTGCCGCTGTTTGATGAAGATGTCATTGGGAGAATGTAAAGAGCGATTGTTTGGAGGTAACCAAAGAAACCCTGGCATCACCCGTCTTTTAAATCATCGGCTACCGTGAACATGGGTAATAAAACACGTTATAAGACATATTTTCAGAGTGCAGCAAATTGCTTTAAAGACATCGCTCCCAACAAAAAAAACCAAAACCTCTGGATACCCAGAGTGAATTTTAGGGCTGAAAAAGTTGTTATCAGCTTCTGGTGTTCCCCTTTAAACACAGGTATGTTTTCCCTGTTAATCACAGATTGGATTGTTTTCAGATCTCGGTTTTAACAGTCCAGAGACATCAGTGGAAAACAACAACCCAAAAACTAAAAACATTTTCTCTTGTGCCATTACGAACACCTGCACTCAATAAACCAGAATTTCAATCATCACTCTTTTTTTCTTCTTTTTTTTTTTTTCCTTGTACCAAGACACTCATTTCACTTGAATTGCGGAAGTGAAAAACTCACTGTCGTTTGCATTTATACTTTTTGCATTCCTGGCACCACAAAACCTGGGAGGTGGCAGGGATTTTAATTATATAATTCTTTTAATTGGAAAACTTAATATCCCTCCGTTTATACGTTGATACATTTTGATTTTTTTTAAAAAAAGTGCTGTTTGTTTGTTTTATAAAATCCAAATTCGGCCTGAACAAGCCCCTGGAAGAGACAGTCAATAAAATTACTCGGTGTTTATGCTTCTCCCTAAGGATTGCACAGAGCAGGCAGGAGAATACACACATGAAGGAGCGCCTGACTCTCAAATCCAACACTGGATGAGCTCATGTTTCTCCTGCCTTTTTATATTGTTGTTGGAAAGCTTTGCCAAAAAAAAAAAAATCATAAATAAATAAAAGAGGAGACAAGAGTTGATTTGCCTTTCTGACAGAGACACAGGATCTGTGGTGGTTGGAAAATGCTGTTGTTCCCTCTCGTCTGTGGGGTCTGTGCCGGTGTCACCCCAACAGAGGACAACCTGCAGCACTGACCTTCTAAAAACCAGCCAGGGAAGGGATGAAGGGGAGCTGTTGGAGGGGAAAGAAGTGGAATTGGCTCTTGGAAAGAACTTTTTGCTCCCCATATTGTCAGATCAGCCCTTCAGTGAAAGTCACAGCTTAGCACGGGCTGCAACCCCGGGCTGGAGCCGCACGGGAGGGGACGAACAGGGAGCGGGCACTGGGGATGGGATGGGAGCTCCCAACATCTCCCCTCACACCTGGCCAGGGCTCCAGCGTCTGCTGAGCCCAGCCCAGGACTGCAGGTGGGGTTTAGAGGCGGTGTGGGGGCACCAGAGGTGAGTGGGGAGCCAGCCTGGGCAGGGCTGACAGTGCAGCTGTTCACAGCATCCCACCCCGCTCCTCTCACCATCCCACCCCGCTCCTCTCACCATCCCACCCCGCTCCTCTCACCATCCCACCCTGCTCCTCTCACCATCCCGCCCCTCCCGCCGCCTTGGCCGGCTCTGGAGCGGGTTCCAGCTGAGGGAAACCGCCTGCAGAGCCGGGGAGCAGCTCTGCAGGAGCAGGACCGGGCTGAAGCCGCCTGCAGAGCCGGGGAGCAGCTCCGCAGCAGCAGGACCGGGCTGTGTGACAGCCCCGGAGCGTCCCCAGCACCCCCAGCACGGAGGGAAGGGTGGCAGGTGATGCTTTAGACAAACATCGCCCA
This sequence comes from Illadopsis cleaveri, assembly GCA_013399915.1. NCBI lineage: Eukaryota > Metazoa > Chordata > Aves > Passeriformes > Timaliidae > Illadopsis > Illadopsis cleaveri. The sequence goes on from VXBB01014630.1 coordinate 191,408, forward strand.
CGTGGGCTCCCAGACCTCAGCCCAAACCGATTTTTTTCCCAAACCGCGGCCCTTTGGTTCCCCCAGGACCCTCCGGCCCCTGCAGCACGGGCTGCACCTGCAGGGATGTTCTGCCCTGGATCCAAGCCCCGGTGGGAGTGTGGGGGTCACTCGAGGACAGCGATTCCCCGTGATTTGCTGTTCGCATTCTGCAGAAGCTGCTTTTCTTGGCATCCAGCGACTTGAAAGAGAGACCACTTTGCATTTTGCTGCGAACCGAGCTGCAGAAACACAAACACACACACAGAGAAATCGGATTTTGCATGCTGGCTTTTCTGCCTGGACAGAAAAGCGAATGGATAATCGCTAACAATAATGTTACACTTGTAAAAAACAGTTGCTGGGGAGAAAAGCTTCTTGTGTTTCCCAGAAGGCTGCAGCAACTTTCATATTTATTGAGTATAATCTGCCTTTTGCATTATCCTCTTTGAATTCTACCACACCAACAACTCCTCTAATCGTGCCATTAGCAACTCCCTCCAAGGGCTTCTGCCACTTTCTCCTTTATTATTAACAGGTCGATGTTCATGGCAAGGAATTTTCCCATAATCACAGCTATATTTCATCTTCACCTATTTGAAACGTGACCACAGAAATCAAAATCTGGCTGAATAAACCAAGAATTTCTGCTTGTGAATTATGGATTTACACATAGAAAAAATTAAAAAAATATTTTTTTTTAAAGCACAACTGGAAGTGCAGAAGAAACAAAGCGTGCTTTATGTCTCTGCTGCTGTCTGCACGGTGTTCTGTGGGTTTAGGTGCTCCAGTAGGTCTGGTGGGAATTTTGGATCATGCAAAGCCTTTGTTACCATATTAGAGCTCGGGCTGATTAGGCCGGCTGTAATTGGAGTTAGGTTACGATGAGATTGGCTTTGCTGGCCCTGCCCCAGGAGCGATGGAGAGGCAGAGCCGGTGTTGGCACCGCAGACCAGGACTGACCCAACTTCCCTGATTGCCTGAGCTGGAGATTTATCCCTCCACTCAAAACTGTGAACGGAATTTTGTGATGATTTTCTTGGCTCTCGTTGTGCTGTGAGGAGCAGCAGCCGCCTCTCGAGCCCTCTCGTGCTCCCCCTGCGCAGAGCAGGGCTCTGGAATCCCAACTGCTGCGGATCCAAGCCTTGCCTGGGCTCTTTATCTGCTGCGGGCCAAATGAAAATTCATTACTCGGAGCCTCCTGCACGCCGGAGCTCTGGCTGCTGTCTCAGCCTCCGTGTTGTGGCTGAGAACCATCTGGAGTAAATCAAATGAAATAAAACCTCTATTAACTGAACCTTAAATACCCAGAGCTCGCCGTTATCACGGTCAAACACCCTGACATGGCAAAAATCTCTTTGCCGGGTACAAATCTCTGTTTCCCACGTTTCCTCCCCGCTGTCGCTGCTCTCGGGAGGGGACACGGAGCTGCATCCATCCTGAATTGTCCTGCAGCACCTTTGGATGCAGCACAGCTGGGGAATGTGACCAAAGGCAAGGCACTGGCAGGATCAGGGTCCAGCTACAAACCAAACCCTTAAATCCCAAAAGCATCGCTGGGCATCGTGGTCTTGTTAACTTGGTCTTGCTGAAGTTCAAATAAAGAAAACAAGCAGTGAAAAAAACCCACAAACTGATTTGTTTGTAGAATAACCGAGTTTTTTGCAGATGAGGAGCAGTGGGGAGCTACTGTCCAAGGAGCATTTCAGTGGGATGAATTCTCTGAAGGTGGTGCCTTCAGAGGAATTTACAGATTTTTAATAAAAGTGCAGAAAACTGTGTCTGTCTTTTATAAGGCACCAAATTCCGTATAACAGACAACAGAAAATCCTTCCCTGACGTGCTTCTTCCCCAAAATCTCTGCAAGCAGCCACCTCAGAGCTTCAGACTTTTAAATTTTTTTTTATATCTTAGAGACTACAAATGAAGTTGTTTAAAAAGTATTTTGTAAGTGCATAGGCAAAGATAATTCTTCTATTAGAATGAGGGTTATTTTCCAGGGGGAAATTATGGAAACAAGGCAGTGTTGGATATTTCTAGCGACCTTACATGTGTAGAAAGACAGAAAATTATATTAACAGGGATGGAGGAGTTGGAGATTCTTCTCCTCTCTGATTTCTGAGACTCCGTGCTAAAGAAATCTGCAAAAGAAGCCGCAAGGATTTAATTTCATCATTTTCCAAACGAGCGTCTTTCTACCATCCGTTACGTTCTGAAGTCTGATTTATTCTGCTCGTTCCGACTCTCCGTGCAAACACATTTATACACACAAATAAAAATTGTTGTTCTGCTTGAAACGGTTTGGAACCCGCACAATCGGCCGAGGAATTGGGAGCATCCAAATAAATTCCCCAGCCCTGCGGAGCCGATGGCTTTCATTCCTGGGCTAATATGAGCTCGAAATGCAATCAGAGGAATTGCGAACGCCGTGAAAGAACCCTGAATGTAATTAAATAAAGTGGAGGGAAAAAATCCCTGTAACCTTGGAGGGCTGGCTGGAATCCGGGGTGAGAGGACAGGGATGGATGGAGGGATGGAAAATCGCGTTCGGGCTGAGGATTTTCGCTGTCTGCAGATTCCTGCGGGGATCCCCGCGGCTTTGGCAGAAACCAGAGCTGAGCTCAGAGCCAGCACGGCCGGCCAGGGATGCGCCAGCTCGGGGTGTCCCTGCCTGGAACTCTGGGACACCCAATCCCAGCCAGAGCATCTCCCGGCGGGCACAGCTCAGCCGAGCCCCAAAAAACTGCAGAGTCACTGCCCGTCTTCATTCTGCCGCGTAAAAATAATAAAAATCCTCAATCTCACTTCAACAATATTTTTTTCGGGGGAAAAAAAAGCACGAAAAATTAAATTTTCATTGAAGAAATGGGGCTCGAGAAGTGAAGAAATCAAGCGGCCGATCTCACGGAGTCTGGCACCCTCACAATCAATTTGTACCAAATCTGAGCCTGTAACTCCAAAGCTGTTTATTGATCGGTTTATTGCGGCGTCCAAGATAATCAAAAAGAGATGGGAAATTGCGGGAGACAAACGGCAGCAGCGAGGCTGCGATCGTTCAGGGGGCTCGGGATAGATTTGGAAAATGAAAAGCTGAATAGGACAAAAATGACTGGCAGAAGAGAATTGAAATTGTGGAATTGCATCCAGCGTTGGACACATCTCCACACCGCGAACACGCTGCGTAAATAACAGGATTTTTATAGGAGCTGCCTTTGGGCACGGGACAATTCCGTGTGTTTCACATCCCTCATTCCCTCTGCATTTCCAAGACTGATGGAAGGCAGGGGGCGAAACCCCGAAAACGAATATATCTGAAAATTGATAAATAAAAATGAAACGCGCCGGTGAAAATAAATCCGGCCGCCTGTTTGTGCGGGAAGGTGGGGACACTCTGCAATAATCGGGTGCTCCGATCTCAGAGCAGGAGCCTCGAGTGTCTCACTCTGCGCACATCATTTCCCCGGCCGAGGTGAATCATGTGAGTTTGTTCATCGCCCAGACAGGCAGGAAGGTGTGTGCGATTATCAGGAATCCCTGCAACGAGTTCGATGGAAATCGTTTGCAATCAGAATGAGAGAGTCCGGGGAAGAGGGTAGGGGGCGGGAAAAAAGTTTTAAGGTCACGGATTTTTTTTGGTTTTTTTTCCCCTTTCTCTGCCTCGTAAAAATAAATAAATAAATAAATAAATAAATACATACATACATACATACATACATAAGTAAATGCATAAATAAATAATTAAGCAGAAGTCACTCCTGACTTTCTCCCTCTCTGGGCAGTCTCGGGGGTTCGCCCCTCTGCCCTCGGGGTGTGCGGGACGGGGCGGGACCGTGGCACAGGGACCAAACCCTAAAGTATTTTGCCCTCATCTTTTCCAGTGGTGGATTTGGAGGGGTCCTGTGGCAGCTCCGAGCGGCTCCAGCAGGTGCCCGGGAGTTCTCTCCGAGGGGGCCGATCATGAGCTTTAGGGGGAGCAGTTTTTTGGAGGGGTCAGGGTCCGGTCCTGGCCTCCAGGACACAGCGGGACCCTCCGGGCTCGTAGGGCAGTCCCGGAGTTCTGCATCACCTCCGACATCGCCGAGGATCCATCCTCTTGATCGCGACTTCTCTGCATGTAAATTTAACCTCTCTACCAGCGCTTTCCTGCCTCGAACCTTCCCCCCTTGTGTTTATTTAAAAAGTCATTACCTTGGGAAAAAAAAAAAATTGTTTTCAATCCTTAAGGGCAAAACTGTTAATTGCTTTGAGCAGGAAGACATTTGATCTCTCGCAGCTATCCCCTGCCTCTTGCCAAGCAGAACAAATATCTGCTGGTAAATCAAATACCTGCGCGGAGAGAGGGAGAGAGCGCAACCCTGCGCGGGTGCGAGCGGAGCGTTGTGCAACCAGCGCTGTCCGAAGGAAGGGATGGCACCGGTGCCATCAACGGGGAGGTGACACAGGGGACAATTACAACGCGTGATTGCACTCGGTGCGACTCGGCTCTATCGCTTCCACCTTCCCCGAGCACCGGGAGCCGGGAGAGATCCCCGCCCCCGCCCGGCGGTGCGGGGCGCGGCCCCCGGAGGATGCTCGGGGAAGGATCCCCTCGCAAAGCACCCGGAGCTGGCTCGGCAGCCACGAGCTGTCAGCCAAAACGGCTTCGGGAATCCAGAGGCGTCCGTATCCAGCCCTGATCCCTCGGAAGCTCTGATGTTCAGCTCGCTTTAATTCCTTCCCAGCGTCTGGAGATAAACGCGTGTTGCTGCTAATGCGACGCCTTTCGCTTGGCTCCGGGTCTCATCTGGGGCAAGGCGATGAAATAATAATCTCCCAGCCTCTGACACATCAAACATTCCCTCGTTTCGGGGCAAAACTGACACTCGATGCACACTCTGATTCCATTTTCCTTCCTTTTCCTTTTCCAGTCAAATCGGGAGCCTTATCTTCCCTCCCTGAGTGGTGTCCGCACGCCAGCCCCGCGACCGGTCGTTAAAAAAACAACTCTCCTGTCTCTAAAAAACGGATTATTAACCAAATCGATCATAAAAAGAGGGAGAAATGCTCCTGAGGGAATAACCTCGCTCCCCGCTGCCCGCGGGCTTTTTGTCCCCCCGAGGTGTCTGTGAGGGACAGGGGCTGCTGCCTTATGGGGACATGGGACAGCTTATGGTCCCGGTGAGTTCCCTCCTGATTTACACCGATAAGAGGAAGGTAGGGGGTGTTGGGCACCCCCCTCCCCCAAATCCCGCAGCCCCGGCTGTCCCGGGATAACGCTGCTGTGGGGTTTCGTGGCGGGGATGCTGCTCCCGGTTTGATGGATACGGGAGCGAGGATGCTGCGGCAGCGCCCGCCTGACACCTCCCTCCGCCTCCAGGCTGGGAAAAGCGAGGCAGAGGGGGAGCTCGGGGCAGGGGAAAGCCCCGGACTCACATCGTTTCCCCGGGCTGGGAGAATTCCCTGCTGGTCTGAGGCTGAGCGGCTGCTCTGGGACCCTGGATAGGGGGAAAACCCTTAATTCCTGAAAATTTCTCTCTCCAAGGCCCGTCTGGGCGAGGTTTCCGTGTGGGACATTCAGTGCCGTGCGCGGCTCCATCCTCTGGTGTTCAATGACAACAGGAGGGTGACGGAGGGGACGGGTGAGAGACGAGAGGAGAGAAATCTCTAAGTTCAGATTTTAGACAGAAAATGCTCCCATTTCGCCACGGACTGAGGCTGAAGAGGGAAAACACCATGACCAAACCCTGCCATGCTTTGCTATCCCAAAATTCAGCCAGACCAGGCTGGAGGAGCCAACTTGTGCTCCCTCCGTGCTCCACAGCACCGACAGCACCTTGTCCCTTGATCCCCTTTTTCCCTCCGGCCTCCCAAGGGATGGCAGCGCGGAGGAGCCTCTCCAAACCCACGGGGACGGAGCTTGCACACCCGGGGAGAGAGCCGGCACCCAAGGGACGTGCTCGGTGTCACCGTGACCCCGAGCTGCGGTTCCCCAGGCGCCCTTCCAGCGGGCATCGCCTTCGGGGGCGCGGTGTAATTATCTGCGGCCTTTCCAGCAGCCCCACAATGGCTTTCCACGGGCCGTGCATTGTTCCTGACACGCCGCCATTGTTCCCGCGTGTCCATCAATTCTCATTTACTTGTCACGGTGCAGGAAGCATGGAGAAGGGAGAGGAAGGGGGAGGAGGGGGAGAAGAGGGACAAACTCAACCCCAGTGGAGCGGCAGAGCCTTGCAAGGCCGGGGCTGCCTGGCTGCTGTCCCCGTGAGGGTCTCCCAGCAAAGAGATGGATTCTGTAGGGAAGGAGAAGTGACAAACTGGGGGTAGAAAGAGCAGCTGGAGAGGCGTTAATTTGTGGCGTTATTTTCGTCCTCGGAGAAAAGCCCGAATGGGCTGAAATGTTGCAGCCAGGCCGGCTGGAGTGAGGCAGAGAGAGGACAGCATCACTTCTCTCGGCAAATCTTTAATCCTTAACCCACCGAGGTGTGCAGTAACACTGGCAGCAATCAGCAGTGAGTGTGCAAACCCTGCCATTAGCGCCGCTGATGAGCGGGGTTTTGTAACGCGGCTTCTCATACATGTCCTCCCACACTCCTTCCCACACGGCAATCCCGCGCCCCGGTCCCAATTTGCTCTCCCTGGCACCAGGCGAGATGTTATCAGGGCTGGGGCCGCTCGAGATTTGGTGGCTGAGCAGTGGGGAGGGATGAGCGGGGCTGGAAGGGGTCGGGATCCCCCCCGGGCCCAGCACAGGGCTCTCCCTACAGCCCCATCCTCGAGCTGGAAAATCGAAATTTGTAGGGCTGGGGACTTCCAAGACTGCGCCATGAGCTGGCAGGGAAATCAGAAGTCAAAATCGAGCAAAAGATGAGCTGATTAAAGCCTCCGTGTTCTATGGAAGGGAAATATCCAAACGTTCGTGGTCAGAGTCCTGCAGCCGTGCAGGACCGAGCCCGCGGCTTTGAGTTGCCCTTAAATTCGGGGCTTGGGGAGAGGAGTTGTGCCTGTCGCCTTCTCAGTGTTTTTTAGTACCTCTAAATATGACCCTCACTTATAAATTACAGCAGCAAAATCGCTCCCAAACCCTGCGCACTCTGGACGTTAAAAAAAAAATAAAATTAAAACAACTAAACAATTGAGAAAGTTGCGGGCACAGCATGAAATAATGCCCGGCCCAAGATTAAAATAATTATGAAAAGAACAATATGTATTCGCTTTTATCCGCGCTGTAATTATAAAAGCTTTTTAAAGGATACTCTTTATTCATACCACTGGTAGGAAGTCAAAAAGTGAGACAATCGCTTTCATAGTACTGGTTTGATATGACTTTTAATTAAGGGCTGCATGCCCCTAATTTATTAAAGCTCATCTTTTCATCACGTGTGTAATTGACGCTGGGAAAAAAAAAAATAATAATTACAGATCTAACCTCTGCAGAGTGGTTTTGCCCGACTTGGGTCCTGCTGCCGTGGAAACGCAAACAAGAGAAAAAAAATTGGATGAAAAAACAGTGGAGCAAACAGCGGCGCCCGCGGTCCTCCGGGGGTCCGCATCCCGTGTCTCGAATTCCGCATACCCGGACTCCTTTCTTTTGGGAAAGAGACTCAAGTTTTGGGGAAAGGGGTTCGGTTTTTGGGGAAAGGGACTCGGTTTTTGGGGAAAGGGACTCGGTTTTTGGGGAAAGGGACTCGATTTTGGG
>VXBB01014630.1:212612-237672 GCA_013399915.1 Illadopsis cleaveri
GGGCTGAGTTTTAGAGGAGGAGACACTCAGGGATTGATTTTATGCGCTGAGCAGGACTGTTCTCCCCGCTCCCTTCGCCGTTAGCTCAGCTCCTTTGCAAATCTAATCTGCTCGGCTCCTTTGCTATTTTTCATGTTGGACCCATGCGTTTCTCCTCTAAGCCTTTCTCCTTTTTGATGTAGCGAGTCAACTGAAGAATGTTGGTCTCGGTTATCAATCACCCAGCTGGGGCTTAAAGGGCTCGGGCTAATCAGATTTAATTGCTCATGTAGCGCCACTCCTGCCCTGGGCCACGACCGACTTGCTCAATTAAACCCCAAATACCTGCAATCAATAAATAAGGAATGACAACACGTTTAAGGGATTTATCCAGCAAAGGAATTGAGCTGGAAAGAGATTACAACAGAAAAAGGCCCTTTTATAGTTAAACGTACACCTCTCACGGAGGGAAAAGCTGTGTTTGAGGGTAGGGAAAAAAAAAGAAAAAAAAGGAAGAAGAAAGGAAGAAAATATAAAAAAAAATCTTGTTCCCTTTGCAAAGGAGTGATGCGGGCTTTGCCTTCCACGAGGTCGTTCCCGATCACTTATTCTCTTATTTTTGGCCCAGGAAAATCCGGGATCTGCAGCTCCCGCCCTCCATCCCCTCCGGACAGACGGGTCGGGTCCGCTCTTTTCCCGTCCTTTCCCAGCAGCCTACGGCCAGTGCCTCTGCTTTGCTGTCAAATCCGTGTTTTCTGTTTAAATCCCCAGGCTAACGGAGCGAGGCGTCATCGTTTCTGACGCCGGGAAAATGTTAGCGCCGATTTCCTCACAAAAAAAAAAAGGAGGGAGAAGATTTCCTTTTCTAGCTTCTTGTTCGGAACACGGTAGTAATTGGCCAAGATCAAATAACGCTGAACGAGCATAAATAATCGGTTTTGGCATATTTGCAACTCCTTTTTTTTTTTAAGGTTTGTTTTGGTGTGGGTTTTTTGTTTTTTTTTTTTTTTAGAACTTCTCTGAAAGTTGGAGATGAAAAAGCAGGTGGCAATCACTACCAAAACGTGTTACTTTGGATCATCCAGGAACACTCCTGTCCATGATTTCTGCACCAGCAGCTGCTGGTTTTTATTGGGGTTAGATGGTAAAATCGGCCCTGCAGCAGATCTGCTGTGAGTGCTCATGGAGAAAGGGAAAAGAGAATGGAGGGAGGAGAAGCTGATGGCCAGCCTGGAGGGATCTGGGCATGCTGCTTTTGCTCTGGGTGTGCCAAAGATTTCGGTTTGCAGAGCTGAAGTGGGAGCCCTTCGTGTCTCAGAGCTCTCTGCTCTCCTGGGGGAAACCAGCCCCACCCAGGAGCCCTGCAGGGAGCAGGGGGAGCTGCTGCTCCATTCCCCCAATCCCAGAACCCCAGAGGTGGAGCTGGAACTGCTGCACCACCCAACACAGCAGCTCTGGGCAGGATTTGAGCTGGGTGAGCAGGTCAGGGAGAATTGCTCACCTGGGGAATTCCTCTCCCTCTGCACTAAGCTCAGCTCCAAGCTCAGCCCTGAGCTTTGCTGAGTTAAACCTGACTGCTGGTGCCTCAGCAGTGCTCATCCCCTGCACTGGTCCCACGGGGATCCAGCCTGTCCCTAATGCAAACCTGCCACTGCAGAGCCACTGCTGGCTGCTCAGTAAGACAATCTTTGTGGGAAGTGAAGGTAAAAACCTTCGTAGAAGTCAAGGTGTTGATTAAAAAAACCCCTGAGCTGTCAAGGGAGTATTTCTGTAAGGACTTGTGTTTGTTTGTTCCTTAGCTTGGTTTCCTAAGGAAGCCAGGATTATATGATCAAACTGTTACAGCCTTTTGAACTCCTGGGCCAACTCCAATCAAAATTGACACGGGGGCAGAGGTCTCAGAAATAATCAGGTTGCTGTGATTTTCCTGAAAATAGACTGCTGGATAGCAGGGAGACAGATCCTGTTAAATCCCTGCTAAGGCTGTAACCAGATCTCAGCTCTTAAGAAACAACCAGAGAAGCTAAAAGGGAGTGAGCACCACATCCCAAATATCCCAGCAGCTTTCACCTTGGCTCCCAGAGACCAGCAGCTCTGAGACACAAGGACCCAGAGCAACCTGGTTTGTGCTTGAGGGAATTCTTATTGGTTGCATTTATTCATCTTTGCCACCCTCTGGACCAATCTGCCCTCTGACTTGGAGAGCAGCAAACATCAAAGGGTGGATTTAGGCACTGGCAGAGTTTTTTGGGGGCAGTTCCCATGCTGTGGGATGGCATCACCCACGGCAGCAACAGCAGAAACATCTCAGGGGCTTTGGAGGGAGCCTGAGGCTCGGTCCTGGCCCAGGAGCTTGGGGGATGAGTGGCCCATGAGTTTGTACAACACAGCTTTGCCCTCATTGCTGTCTGTGTTCTCTTTTTCTGAGTGGAAAGCCAGGTTGTATTTTTAACAGTTTGATCCAAATCCTCTCAAGTAGAGAGGAGAAGAATAATGAAAATCCTCCCTTGTTCTTTGGTGAGTCTCAAAGCAGGCTCTAGATAATCAGTAGCCAAATAGCTCAAGGAACAAATTAAACAGTTTTATTTAAACTCTGAACCCCAAGCTGATGGCTTTGCCTGGGACTCTCAGCCCAGCCTGAAAAGCAGATCTGTAAATTCACATTTGACACAACAAACATCCAGCTGGGTGCTGCATGGCATCCTCCCTTTGAGGCTGGGATGTGCTGCCACAATTCCACATTCAGAGGATGCCAGTGGGAAAGGGGAGCAGCACTGGGCAAACAGACCCATCCCTGGGAGACATTTGACTTCCTAACCCAGAGAGAATCATCCTCCACTGCTCCAAGAGAAATGAGGCCTTCCCTGGCAAGCCCAGTGTGGAATGAGACATTTCCTCCCTGATGGTGCCAAGTCCAACTGGGCCAGTTTGGAATCGGCCACGTTGTCAGCTCAGGGCTGTGTCAGAACCTGAGCTGTCATTTATTAAAATAAATGAGTTTGCTGTCATTGAAAAGGCTCCCAAGACAACAGATTTTGTGAGCTGGACAAAGCTTAGGCCTTACAGTGCCCTGGGGAGAGAGAGGATTTTTATTCCACGTCATTGCACTGTTAACTCTGAAGCCCAGGGAAGGATTTCACCAGTCACAGGTGTTGAAGAGCTGAAGAACCTCATGGAATGGCTCCTCCCTTTAGCATCAGACACCAAATTTATGCCAAATTTGGCATAAACAGAAGGAAAACTTAGGAAAAAGAGAACAAGGGAAAACAAATCTGACTGGATTCCCTCCAGCTGCCTACATATACTCCAGTAATCCCTTCTGGCTGATCCTTTTTTCCCCAGATTGGACCAGTTTCCTTATTTGAAGACTTTCTGCTGGTTGAGGTGAGTAGGGAAAGGGAAGGAGAAGGGGTGAAAAGAGGCAATGCCATGAAAATCTGTTGTAGGCAAGACTGGAATCATCTAAGAGCATTGCAGATGTAGAAAATGGATGGGATGAGAGAGATGGGAATGCCACATGGAATTAGCCAAGGGCTGGCCCCACCACGACCTGCAGAAACTGGAGTGGGAACGAGCTCATGTAGGAGTAACAATGGCCAAAGGTGAAATTGCATAATGTGAAGGGGGGTCACCCATGAGTTTAAATTTAAAAATGCCCCTCAATTCCTGAACTAGCCGGTTTATACCCCAATTTCTGTCCTCCAGAGCACACAAATGAGAAATGCTGAACATATTACAGGCAGTTTTGGTACATTCCAACGTGGACTTCACACAAGTTTGTGTGTGATGAGGGAAGGCACAGTCCTCCCTCTCATTTCGATCCCAAACTGGGAACTGTGAGAGCACAATACCTGCAGGGTGCTGGGTTTGTGTTCCATGTCCTCTGGCTGAGAGATTTTGCACTTTTTAGGAGAGAAGAAACTCCTTAAAGCTGTTTTTTAGCAAGATTTGGTCTGTCCAGAGCAGCCAGAACATAAAGAACAGCTACCGGGGAGCATCACGTGCTGATGTCATCGTAGAGGAAAAAATGTCTGCTTAGAAATCCCAATCCACTCTCCTGAAGGGATGTAATTTACTTTTGGGAGCTGGAAGCATGTTTTCTGCTCTGTAGGAGGACAGATCCCTGGAATGAAGTCAGGAGGAGTGAGGCTCTTGTATTCCTCCAAGCTCTGGGGATCTCACTTATCAGCAGCCTTGTCTGAGGGACCAGGTGCTTCTTTCCCATCCTGGGGGTAACAGCAAGGTGGATTCCAACCCAAATTCCCACGAGCTGCTCGAGCCTAGGAGATCAAATCCACTAGCAGGGAGGGGCAGAAACACTGGATTAATTTTCAGTGTGGTCTGGGTCTCTCCCTGCCCTGCCTTCTGCCCTGGGAGAACCCGGGCTCGGTGATGGAGCTGCTGGGAGACGTTACAGCCTCCAGCCGTCTGCCCCGCCCCCCTCCCAAAATTTGGCAGGAGGCAAAGAGTGTCCGTGCCTCAGCTGCTGCAGCTCACGGGCTGGAGCCCTGCTGCAGCCTGGGGAGAACACCAAAAGTCAATTTACCATCACCTCCAGGAGGGAAAGCACCAAAGGGAGACTCGAGTTGTCTCCTCTGGTGTTTTTAAGAGAATAAATCTTTGTGTGTGTACGTTTGCTTTGCTCTTTGTGAATGGAAATACATTAACCCTGAGAATGCAAAGGGGTTTTCACTCAGCCTTCAGCTGAGCTTTTCTTCCTGCTGTCACAAGGGTGGCTGCTGAAATGACACTGGCACAGGATATCAGACATTCCTGATGTGGAAATCTCCTGACTGTGCTTTATGGGAAAAGACAGAGGAAATTATAGAGATGACCAGTGCATCACTGATTTCTCCTTGTGGTTTCTCAGAGAAGCATCCTCCCAAACAAAGCTCTTTTGGACTAGAATTTCAGGTATTATCAGCCAAGTGACAGAGATAGATGCAGCGGAAAGGAAAGAATATCTTCTTTTTCCAAAAGGCAGCTCCAGCACAAAAAGATTAAAGAGTCCAGCCCAGTCCCATGGAAATCTCTGGCAGAGTCCCACCGTCTCAGTCCTTTTGATGGCCAAGCAGACATGCAGGGACTGTCAGTGTGCAAGTCCCTGCATTCTGCTGCACGTGAAGCAAACCTCATCTCTTTGCTCTCATTTACTTTCTCCAGACATCCAACAGCAGAAAAGCTGCTGTGAGCCCTCACATTAATTAGAGCTCATTGCTTTTGCTGTAATGTGCACCAGCAGAACACCAAACTCTAATAATCCAAACAAAAATCAGTCTGTGGCGTAAAATATAATCCCTCTCTGGTGTTTGAGGAGAGCTATCAATTCAGGGACTCAGCCTGGTTCTGCCTGAAGTCAACAGCAAAGCTATTAATAATGGCAGGATCAAGTCAGTTCACTAATTTGCCAAATTCCCCATCATTAGTGTGAATTAATGAGATCCTACTGGAGCTGCCTGTTGGCTGTGGGTGAAACAGAGCACGCCTGGCAGCACATCAGCGGCAGGGGGGAGGCTGGAGAGGAGCAGGAGTGCTCTGGGGGGAGGGAGATGAGCAAATGGAAGAGTCCTAATGCAGTCCAGATGGCAAAAATTGACCCTGACTTCACCAGGCAGGCAATGGCCACAGCCAAGCTGTTTCCTAGTGAGGAGGAAAACGAGAGAGGCTCAAGTAGCAGATGAGAAGTCAGGTCAGATAAAATAAGACAGCCATTCCCTTTGCCCCCCAAATGATCTTTTGCCTAAAACATGAAGAAAAATGTGTGTTTTCCTGCCCCTTTCTCAAAGCTGTCCTGTGGTTTTCCTCCTCTTGCTTGCTCTAAAGCTCCTGGAGGCAGCAGTGCCAGTGCAGGGAGTGGAAGGTTGTGCTCACTCTCCCAGCCAGTCCCATCCAGAACTAAAATTATAACAGAAATCTCATGAAGAAAACAGCTCTGTGAGATTTACAGTGCCAAGAGGGTCATATAAAGTTTGGAAAAGCATCCAAAGAGATGTCAAATGGAACTTAATTGAACTTGGCTGTCATCACTGAATAGGACACATCACTTTGAGCTTAATGGATCCTGCCAAGTCCAACAACAGATAGTGTTGCTGTGTTCCTTGAGCTGGTGATGGGGGTTTAAGTGTCCATGAGTCATTGGGATCGAAGTTATTGCCTGAAAAGAATGTGCAGGGGAGAAAGGATGTTCTTGTCTGCCCCTGTGTCTGCTTTTGGTGCCATTGTACAGACAATGCCAGGCTAATGCTGCACTCTGGTCTTTTAATGGCCCTGGAGAGGCAACTGGGGAAATCAGAATATTTGCTTTTTAAAAATCTCTTTTATTTGTGGTGGCCCAAGAGGCAAATGCAGCCACTTCCATTTGTGGCAGGTGGGAAGCCTGAAATTAATGGCTCAAATGAAAGGCACGGAGCACAACAACAAACCTGCTTTGTCTCATTTGGTGGAGGGATGAGAGAGGTGCAGCAGCTTTGGTAACACCCTTGCCCTGTTCAGAAAGGACTTTGGGAGCAGCCGGCTCTGAGCTGGGTGCTCATTATTGACCAGTAAAACCCCAGGGGTTATTTCTGCAGCCTCTCTGGCCAGGAATTCCCTGTGCTTCAGAGCAAGAATGCCCTCCTGAGCCAGGCCTTACATCAAACCAGCCTCCAGCACAGTGGGAGCTGTGGGATCCCTGGGCAGGGGAGATGAACTTTGCAGCCCCCAAAGGCAGCTCAGCCCCCTCAGCCACTGCCACTGGTGACATCAGAGCCAAAGGGGAAACCCTGGGGGATATTTCATGATGGCAAAAAACCGATAAATAATGGACTGTCATAATCCACTCCTAACTAAACACCGACTGCCTGGGCTGTGCTCAGCCAGAGAAAACCTGCTTAAATATGATCCAGACCCACCAAATCGTGAAATACTCAGTGAATTCCCTTGGCAGTACCAGGGAGTGGTCAGCCATGCCAAGGATAAGCAAACACACTCTCTTCCAGTTGTCCCACATTATAGAGCATTAATTATCTTATAGTCAAACAGTGGAGCAGGATGAGATACCTAATTGGGATTCTCAGCCATTATTTCAAGCATCTAATTTGTACATCTGTGCCTGCAGCCATTAGATGACCCTTGTTGGAATTGTTAGTCAAAATAAAACATGTTAATTTTATCAGGATTTTAAAAGGTGTCATTAAATGTCCTCTACTTAAAAGGGGGAGAAAAAAGAAAGGGAAAAAAAAAGTCTCTGCAGGCGATGAGCTGCACTCCCAGAGATAAGAGATGTTTCCCATGCACAATCCCTTTACTTTGTAGTTCACTTCTAATGGGCAGTTTGGTGAAAGGTACTTTCCAACACGCATTTAAAGCGATCCATTCAAAAGATAAGCAAAGCGCAGCTGTTCATTAAACGCAGCACTTCATGTGGTGCTGGAACGTATATTTAACCAGGAAATGCTACTGCAGGCTCTCCGTGTTTGGGGTTTTTGTCCTTGTGATTCATCATCCTTCACAGAAGTGGCTGAAAATTACAGGCCAACCACGAGGGCAGAGCAGGAGGTGCTTGGGGAAGTGAACATCCCGAGATCGCTGAGAGTGTTTTCCACACAGCTCCTCTCTTGTGTTGTTCCTTTTGATCCGTGTTTACAACACAAGCTCCCTTTCAGAGGGAACAAAGCTCCCGCAGTGATGTTATTGTACGGCTCCTGCGCCGTAGCAAAACTCCAGACTTTCTAGGAAGGGTTAAAGCCAGGGCCAAACACGGAGTGTGAGCACACACAGATCCACAGAAAGCCAGAACTCACCGCTGCTCCTTCAAACAAAGTGCCAGAGGGAATTCACACATGCAGAACTCTGCAGTCATTTTTGGGTTTAGTCCCATTTTCATGTTCATGGAAACTCTCCTCATCTTGCCCTGACTGGGATGCTCAGCTTCCTGACAGGACTTCTGGGGCAAATCAGTCAGGTTCTCTATGCCAAGAAGGAGATGCTTCCTCTTGCTTTACAAAATCCAGCAAGTGTCAGTGTCCTCAGAGGTGATGCAACCTGTCTGGGGAGATGGTGTGAGGGAAAGGAAACGTTTTTCAAATTATTCAAACTGGAAATCTTGCCCTTCACTACAGCAGAGCCCAATTTGTCCCCCAGGAAGAGCCAGGTTCTGTGCTTTGCACACACTGCTCAGGCCCTTTAGGATGTGGGAGTCACAGCCCCGTGGTAGAAACCTGATTTTTACGGCAAAATCCCCTCAGTGAGAGGTGCAGTAGTGTTGCCCTCAGCTTTCTTGGTTTTCTTTGTTTAGAATCTTACAAGCAGATTCTCACGCCGCCTCAACATAAACAATGTATATTTTTAGATTGGTTTTCATATTTCTCCTCTGAGAGGAGAACTGATTGATGGTGGTGTTCACCATCCAGGTTGAAGAGGTGGTGACCTAAATGACCAATCTCTTGCCTTTGTACAAACTGTATATATGGAGTTGGATTGTTGATATAGAGGAGAGAGAATGTAGAAGAAGATTGTAGAATAAAGTATCATTAGCTTTCCCTTCACCTGCTGCTGCCTGCCTCATTCCTTCTGCGGGTCCGATCCTCCTACATATGACCCCGAGTGTCTGAATGCATCACAGTAGTGCTGTGGATACCCCAGCACTGGGCTGGGATTGTGCCTGTGCAGGTGGAGACAAATGAGTGTGTGGGCTCTGAGCAGAGGCCAGGAAGGATCTCAGCCCTCAGACAGAAACTCCTCATTTTCTTCACTGCTCCCTTCCCCTCCCAATGACATCAACAGCAGTTATCTGTGTTTCTGTGGATAGTCCAGTCCATTCACCTCTCCCTCCCAAGACACAGGGGATGTCATGTTCTGGGAGGTGTAGGTGCAAATATTGATTTGCCTGAGGTAACTCTGCCATGCCACATGTTCCATGCCAGAGCCCATAAGCTCGAGCTTTTGTTCAGAGTTTCAATCAAACCTGGGCATTTTATAGGCAATTCATCATTTTGGAAACCCCTAATTTTCCATGGTGTTAGCAGTTAAACCAGACTCATTTCAAACCATATCATATTCATTTGAAGGATGAATGGGAAAACCTCTGAGAAAGGAGTGGGGTTTGTCTTGCCTTATAAGCTTCCTACTAAAATTTTCAATATTTTTGTTTCTTGGCCTGGAAATACCCTAAGATTCAAAGCTAAGCAACTGCATTCTGAGGATACTGCAGCATTTCCTATTTCCTGGGCAGGAGAGAATATGCAGAGACAGAATAAATATGGGAAGTTCAGCGAGAGAAAACCAAAATAAGAAAAAAAACTCAACCAAATTCTTATGGAACATTTAAGAGGCGTTGGGTGCCAATTCTGGGTAGAGATGGCTCCAGCCCAAAACGTTGCAGGCTGCTCTGAATGAGGTTTTCATCAGGCAGATTTTGGCATGGGCTCACAGCTGCCCTGAGTTACGTGCAGCTCCCAAAACAAGAACTCAGGCTCTGAACAAGCCAGGGCTGCTGGGAGAGGCTGCAGGGCCAGGACAAGGCTCTGTCACAGGTGTCTCATAAGAGATGAAGGTCCACGCTGAGTCGCTGCCTCACCCTCCCTGATTCACCTTTTTTTTTAAATAATAACAAATCAGTGAAAAGAAATCACTGAGTGAAAAGAAAACTTGCTGAGAAGAAAGTCCTTCATTTCCTGGAGAACCTCCACAGTCACCAGTTCCATGTGACTTTCCTACCAGGAATGAATTCTTCTCTGTGCAGACGTTGTCTGTGTTCATCTCACTTTTTCTGCCTCAGCTTTGAAGGTTCAAGGAGGTGCAGAGCTGGAGAAAAGATGCCACACCACGTTTGGGTTGCATTTTTTTCTGGCCACAATCCCCTACAAGTACAGCAGCAGAGGAGAGCAGGGCAGAGCCCACAGCTGACATTTCTGGGAGTCATTTGCCCTGCAGAAAATAGGATTAGCAGTGCCAGACCCAGAATTAGGGAGGCACGGATGAACCCACAGGGTTCATGGCAGGGAAAACCCCTCTGGTTCATCTGCAGCTCTGAAAATGATGAAGCAGCTCAGGAGAACAATTGGGTGATGCAAGAGCAGATCTGGGGAGGTCAGGGAGTCTGGGGCAAGGGGGAGGGAGACAGCAAAATCTTGTTCTCCAGTGACACTTTCCTGGCACAGTTCGATCAACAATTTGGGCAGGACATTGAGGAGAGAGGGAGAAGATTTTGTAATAGCTGAGGCTGAGAGAAATTCCTTTACCTGAGCATTTAATCATGGGAAACTCAACTGGAGTTGGGGTTTTGTTGAGAGTTTTAAGCAAGTCTGAGTTGGTTGACAGGTTCACTGTGATCTGCAGATTCTGACTGATGGTTCTGTGATCTTAGTGAGTTTTGATCTCAACAACACTGAGGGTTCACCACGAGGACAACACAGATGAGGAAGGAAGAAGAGAAATAAAAGACAACTCCCAGTTCCTCCTTGCTCACTGAGGAGAATTAAACTGCTTTGCCCAATTTTGCTTTCCAAGCAGCAACTTAGCTCTAATCATTGCATCTTTTGTAGGCTCAGTGGGCTTTTGTCACCTTGTTCTTCACCACAGTCCATAAAAATCCCAGCAGTTACTACTAGATGGAAAAAAAATCGCGTGAGGAGCAATGAAGAAGGAATAAATAGACTGGAAATCAAAAGGCTTCCTTTGGTTCCAGTAAACCATGATTACCACGAGCCCTCATGCCAATTAAAACATCAGGTAGAGTATCAGCCACACCTCAGCTGGAGGGATATAATGTTATTAACAAGATTTTTGCCATCACCTGTAGATTATGTTTATTCCCTTTAAAGCTGTTCCATAGTCTGCCCCATTCAGGATGAACTCTGAGAGCTTTGGCTCCATAAAATGCCAGCAGCAGGTGATAAACAGAGCAAACTCTTGGTCCCAGGAATGATCCTCCCATCCCTTCATGTTCTGGGCCAAGCCTACTCCTGCCTGTTTGCATCTGTAATTGATTGCAGGAGCTGTTAATCATAGGTGCCTGTGATAAAGTTTAGACATCTCTTTGATTCAAGGATGCCATTAAGGAATTAGGCAGCAGCAGGGGAAGAGTTTGTCTCTGCAATTAATTGCTCCCGGGGTTTTGCAATCCGGGGTTCGAGCCGTGGTGCAAAAATCAAAGAGTGGCTTGAAAAAACCCCAAACAACAACAACAACAACAACGAGCCCCGGGTGCAGGGTGCTGTGCTCTGTTCATAGCTCATGTGCTGGTGGGGGTGTGGATGTTCCTGTTCCAGGGGTGCAATTTGGGAAACAAATGCTCAGCACCCATTTCAGCTCCTGAGTGCTGCTACTGGAGCTTGTAGGAGACCCGATGGAGAAGGGATAAGGGGACCAGGAGGATAATCAGATTTCCCTCCAAGTTACACTCCAGCAAGGACTGGGGAGTGCCTTCACTCACTGCTGGCCCTGTTGTGATTAGGATCCTGACAAGAATTGCCTGATCCTATTAAAATTCGCCATAATTATGGACTTTGGTTCTAATCGTAAGTCATCCCTTTAGGCCTGGTATTTCCTCATTTCTTTAGAGCTGGTATTAAGGATGGTTGGGCTGAATTTGTTTTCGGGTCGAAATCTGGGCGAAGAAAATGTCAGAAGAAAATATTTTTGCGTTTTCAGCAAGACAAGACAATTCTAATTCAGGCAATTACTTTTCACTTAGGCCAAGCTCCTCCCAGTTATTTGAAGTGAATTTCCAGACTGGAAGGTCTCTGAGGCAGGAGATTGCAGCAATAGTGGGAACTAATTTGAGTTTTCTCACATCTTGTGCTGCTTTTTATACAAGGTGACTGCCATTAACCAGCTATTACCTTCTGCCCCAGAAACAGATGCATGCCAGCCCAATATAAAATAATTTGCCTTTTTTTGCAGAGTTCATTGAAATCAAATCCTAACATGTAATGTTGTTGTTGTTGTTCTTGTTATGGGAAATGATCCTGCCCTTTGAATGCCTTCTCTCCCCTCTGGGGACGTTGCCATCCAGGTGACTGTACCTGCTCCCAGCAGCAGCGTGAGAGCAGTGGGGAAAATGGAGCACTGAGGTTTTCAAATTCCATTCCGGTGTCTCGCTGCCAAGGGAGCCTGCCGAGCTCAATTCAAGGGCTAATCCATGACCATCACTCCACTTCAATAATTGCAGAACATTAATGAGTCTGTTTCCTTATTACAGAGCTCAAAATAAGAGCATTGGCATTCCGATTTAGCAGGGAACTTTTAAAGTCTTAGCCCAAGGATTGTAAGAGGAATGGATTTTTTTTTTTTTTTAATTAACTTTGCATTCAAAACTTGTGTTAAACCATCTGTTCTCATGCAAGGAGTGAGGGAGGGGGACCATAGCCACAGATTTTCATCAGCGAGCTGTTAAATTAGTCCCTTTACTTCACAGAGCTTGTTTTATTCAATCTGCCTTTATTAAGAACACAGGTTTGATTCTGCAAAGAACAAATTCTTCTGGTTCTTTAAGGAAAATGGTTTTAAGCAGGGTTTTATTAGGTTGCATTACTGGATAAGCGATACAACATGTTACCAGCGTGAATCATCTGATTTAGAGTGACAAGAAAGGAACTTAAAAAATACCCAGAGCCAAAACATTGCCTGGCAAGGGCTGACAGGGCCAGACTGGATCTACTTCTGCAAAGTTCTGCTCTTGCAATTGGTAGTAACTGTCGAGGGCTTGTAGATATTTTGACTAACTCTCTTTGCCATCCCTAAATTAAGAAGGAGAAATTAGGGCCAGACTAAGCCTAACCAGGCTGAGTAATCCCAGGGCAGTCAGCAGGGCTGCTGGTGGAGTGGAGAATGATCTGGGAGAAGGTCCAGCAGGATTTCATCCTGAGAGGCATCCATGGGTCACCTTTCCTTCACCTTGCAGCACACTTGTCTTCTTTGCCTGCCTCAGCCCAGCCAGAACAGCCCCTGTGAACCCCCTGGCTGCTTTGTCTGATTTTCAAAGCTCTGCCTTTGGGATCCCACAGCCTTCAGCCCCACCAGGGGAGACAGAACCTTCCTGAGAGGCACCCCTAAAAACCCTCAGCCTGTTTGCACTGCCTGCATTCAGAGCCTTGTTGCTGCAAACCCCTGATACTCTGTTGAGTGACCTGACAGGTAACTGGGAAGAGGCACAGAGAATATTGAGAGAAACAGAAATGGGGTTTCTTAATGAGAAAGACCAGCAGAAACCTGCACCTGAATCAAATATTCAGCTACCCTGAGGTCAAAGAGCATCTTCTCCTTGCACTGAAGACAGAGGGAAAGTGACACGTGAAGATCTGCAGGTTCAAAGATACCTCAGGTAACCAAAAAGGGAAACTGAATATTCTCACTGAAAATGTCATAGCAAAATAGAATCATTTCATCTGCCAAACTTGACAGCTTTCAGTGTAAGGATGTGTCTTAATCTTGTTGAGAGATCTCTGTCAGGATTGGGGTCTACCCCAGAATTAGCTCCTTTCCTGTATTGAGGTCCTGAGATTGAAATGAGCTTTTACACCTGAAGTAAACTTCTAAAATGACTCCTGAAATAGGTGACTAGAATTGCTAAACCAAAATTCCCAACTAAACCAAAATTCCCATGTTTTTAAGGTGTACAGTCCTCTCTGTTGAATTTTCAACCTGTGCTCCAGACTGTACTGAGAACCCAATAGCTCTGTGGTTTCAGTCTCCAAACTGAACTGTGGAAGTAGAAGGAAGGTGACTCCCTAAAATCAATTTATAACCTCACTGCTGTCCTCCTCAGCAGGTTTTCCCCAGTTGGTTCCCCCTATTTACCTTAACTGAGTTTTTCTGCCAAGAGCCTACAGACTGCTGGAGCTGTCCATCAATGTTTTGTTCCTCCTTCCAGGACAGGGAGAAGAATAAAAGGAGAACCAAGTTTTGCAGCAGGACTGTTCCTTTGGGCTGCCATGATGGATGTTCATACCACTAACAAGTGTCACTTGTTTAATCACCTCAGCACCTATTCCCACTTTGAGGTTTGGATTTTATTTGTGGAACAAAACCATAGTGAAGCTATGGACTGAGGACTTGCCACTGAAATGATGTTGGGACCTGTCTGGGCAAAAATAAAAAGTCTCAGTATCATCTCTCAGCTGGAGAATTAACCCAAAATATTGGTTCAAATTAAATCAAACCCAGCACTTTTTAAATGCTTCATTTTGCATTCCTGTTGAGAAAACAGTCCTTGAAGTGAGATTTTTATATGGAGTTACACTCAGAATATGACATACATATCTTCATATTTCAGACTCCATAAGAGAAAGAAAAAAAGGATAAAAAAGGCCAGAGTGCTCCAAGCACAGGGCTTGGATTTTAAGTCTGAACTCAGGAACTCCATTTTCTAACACACAGGGAACAGCTGCTGCCTCAGTTTCATGAGTAACCATCGAGTTTTCCTTTTTGGTGGCTGTTAGTCATTTGGGATGCTCGCCCCTGCTGCATCCTTTCCCCCAGAGGGAGCAGAGGAATCCCATTACTGCCCCTGGAGTCTGTGCCAGCAGCCCAGGAGTGCCTTGGGAATGGGAGGCTGTTATTAAAGGAGTGATGACTCCTAATTCTGAGAAGCCCTGGACATTTGACCGAGCTTGGGAATGAATCTGCTCCTCTTTTCTGCAGAGTGTGTTGTCCTTTTTGGCACAAGGAAAAGCCCTGAGAGCAGCAGGGCTGAGCAGCTCCAGCCTGCCATGGCAGGTTGGACTGGAACCTCCATTTGGGTAGCCATGGGATTCCAGGGAATCTGATGAGCTGGGAATCCTGTGTAAGACCACAAATCCATCCCAAACTCTGCTCCTTCAGCCTCCACCTCTGCTCCATCCACATCCAGTGCCTTCTCCTTGTTGCAGTGTAGAATAAGGAAGGCTGCCAACCCCCTGGGTTCTTTTAAACATCTGTTAAGGTGGAATTTGAACCTTGCTACGAATAAACCATTAAAATGACATTAATAAACACCGGAAAGAAGTAATGATGTGTTACTGCCAGAGGAGGGCCAGTTCAACGAGTCGAAGGCTGACACAGTTTTCCAGGCTCAGGGTTGCACAATGTGCTTGTTTACCTGGAACATTTCTTCTTTCCCTTTCCCTCCTCAGACACAGGCATGGGGAACCGAGGAACAACAGACAACTGGACTCCCAAATTCCAAATATAGGCTAAAATCTCCATTCCTTACAGTTTGATCTCTAAGATCACAACTGTAAATATCCTTTATTTGTAAAACCTCCAGTATTTGAAAAATGAGGGTACTTGTACCTCAACTAGAATTCCAATCCCCTTGATTTATCCTCTTTGTGCATATATATTCAGTTCATTTCTCCAATCTAGGCCTCATTCCTGTACTTTCCCATGAGTCATGAAAGGCTGAAAATAAGTTTTCTTCCCTTGACTTTGTAAATCTGTCCAGAACTCTTCTGTCCCTCTTCTCACTGAGTCATTTTAGCCCTTTAAATTTTACCTTGGAAGCTTTCCTTTCCCTTTACTGCATGATGATGATGACTTCTGCTCTTTGGTTGTGTAATGCAGTCCAGTGTTGAAAGTCAGGAAATACCCTAAAAACACAGCTGGAATTAGGAATGAAGTTTAGGATGCCTGAAGAGAACAACAGCAGGGTTATGTCTGATTGATCTGATAATTCTTATTAATGACAATTCCTACAGTGCTCTGGAATCAGCTGCTCAGAGAAATTGTCCCTGAATTCATCCTGTGATGGGGAGGCAGATCCTGCAGGGTGCTGAAATCATAGAGGTGGATCCAAGCTAAACTGGTGTTCGAGGGGTTTTTTGACAAATCTAAAATCTCTACACTTCCTTTTTCAAAAGCTTTCTCACCATCCTGACGTGGAAGGAGCTCTGCAGGAGTAAAGAAATTGCACTTCAAAAAGAACTTACCCTGGCCATCACCTCACACACCTAAACCGAGACAATTCCCAGCGTTCAGATCCATCCATACTTTCATATCTTGCCAATTCCAATGAAATGAGGATAATTTCGAAAAGCATAATTATGTTTTAACAGATCAAAGATGAGTGTATTAAGTTGAACTAATTGCAGTGAGGAATTTTGACCTATTTTCTTTGAAGTCTTACAAAAAAATGAATTAAGTGAGCCAGTCCCATTTGCACAGGTCAAGTTCAAGAATCTTCATAACATTTTTGCTGCCAATTTACCATTTTGCTATGGACACCAAATAAATTAATTTTTGTTTCAGGATCAAACAGTTTTTCATATGAGGGGATAGGAGTCCAAATAATAAATATCTTCCTATTTCTGATGATTGCCTGAATCCAACTATTTCTTTCTGCTACTCTTGCTTCATGTTTTCTCCTACTGAAATCCATCTTGAGGTGGGTGTAAATCAGCAGTTTCACACAGATTTATTTATTCATATACTTATTTACTGCTTAGGATCACAGAAGGCTAAAATAGCATTTAAGAATATTTTATAGCTTATAAGATGCAGTTTGGACCTAGAAAACAAATTAAATCTTTCCCTTCACAGACTCAAATGAAAAAACATGCTGAAAAGCAAAGGTGATTCTGTGCTTGGGTCCTCTCCTCTCTGTGCCAAAAAATGGGCAGGAAGCTCGGAGGGGAAGAAGAGGAAGAAAAATGAGGCTTTGGTATGGTTTATTTCTGTCTTGTGGACTTGAAAGGAGATTGGATTTATCAATGTGAACTCTGTTCAGAGCTTTCTGAGGTGGCAGTGGCTGAGCATGGGAAAATTCTGCTGTGCAGTTTCTGCCCTATCCTTTGTGGCAGCTCCTTTTGGAGATTTCTCTTCTTCCTTCACCAAATCTTTCTCCTAAATCTTAGAAGCAAAAACCAAGCTTCAGCTCAGAAAGTGCCTGTTTTCCCTTGAGGCAGGATGGAAGTAGGAAAGGAGAGCGGACAGATGCAGTGATTTATCTGGGCTGTAACTGGCCATATCTCCACAGCAGCTCCATTTTTGGTGTTGGAGGGACAGAGAGAGGCAAGAGGCATGGCCTGGATCTTCCCTCACATTTATACCAGGAAAGGATTTGTCTTTAGCCATGAGCACAAACCATTAAAGTTACACAACTCCAAATTCTGGTCCAGTTACACAGAGGGACCATCTCTCTCTCTCTCTCTCTCTGCTTCTACCTCATCAAAAAGACTCCAAACTTTTCTACTCCCACTTCCTTCCTCACCTTCCTTGTCTCCATTCCCTTAGGGTCCTACCTTCCACTGACTGACCTTTACCAACAGCAACAACAATAATTATCCTATAATTAGACACTCTAAGTCACGTTGTTCCTAAAGCTGTCAGTGTGGGAAGGAAGCGAGCAGTGCTCAAGGTAAGAGTTGAAGGGCTCCTTCTTCATTGTATCACCAGAGGTATTTGTGCCAAGTCCTTGGCACTTCATTAAGTGGCTGTTGGGGTTATCTTCTAATTGCATCTCATAAGCAGCTGATTGCAGCTCATGACTCAGTGGTTGTGTCTCCAGACCACAGAGATAGAGAGTGAAGGACACTCAGGGACTCAGATTTCAAGTTCTTGCTGCCAATTAGGGCCAAATTAAACCCTCCAAGCCCATCGTGCCACCCACGCAGCATTAGGGGTGCACCTCAGTCTTCTGGGTGTCATCCCAGAGCCTGGAATGCACAGCTTTGGTTCAGGTAAATATGTACAGCTTATGTGAGGTCCAAATACCCAGCAAATAAATCCTCCTTGGACTTAGAGATCCCTCTGAAACCATGATTCTCGCTGTCCCATCAAAAGAGGTGGGATTCTGAGATGGTCTTGTTGAAATGTCCTGGTTCTGCCAAGGTTTGGAAGCACAGCCCTGGATTAATGACACAGGGTTTGTTTTATCCCCTCCTTGTGACACTCCACTTAAATTCCTTAGAAAGATATTGCATACAAATGGAAAGAAATACATGAATTCCTTACAGCTGGGATGAGGGGTATGTCCACATTTTACTTTTTCTCCTTGTCTTTACTGTCCTCTGGGATAATCTGTTGAGGAGTAACAAATCCTTCTACCCTGGTGCTGACTTGAAATGTGTACCAGGGTTTCCCTAATCACTCACTCCATGGCTGTTTTCTTCTTCCTCCTAGTAAGAAAAAAAAAATTTGCCTAGTAAAAAAAAAAAACAAAAACAAAAACACGTTGTTTCCTTTTATTCCTGCAGTTCAATTTTCCCTGGGCACAGAACATTGACCAGTGCCTGCAGAAATACACAGGATGGAATATCTGACTTTCCCTCTTTGTTGTCCACATTTCACTGTCTTGCTGCTCGGATTGGTTATCCAAACTTCAGTGCAAATATTCCTAATAAAATCACACTTCCCCATAATGCTCTGCCTCAGTACCAAATCTCTCCTGACTCTTACTCAGGCTGGGTTATTGATAAGCATCAGGCAAAAGAAGGGTCTCCAGGTTAAATCTATATTGCTTTGAATTTCCCTTCCATGCTTAACATCAGACGCCACCAACACATCTTGAACTGATTTAAGGCCCTGGGGTGTTGCTCGGTGCCATTCAAAACACAGCAAGCCACTTTCCATGTGCTGGGGCCACTAGGGCTCGTTAGAATGGCATTTTTAATAAAACTTAAGTGTAACTACAACATTTTGCGGCTCCACTCTCCAGATAAACCACTACAGACGTCATTCCCCACTTCACCTCCCCGTTTACACACCCACCAGACTTTTGACTAGCCGGCCAAATTCACTCTGGGTGTAAATCTATGGCAATCAATAACATTCCTTCTGCTTGACACTTACTGTGGGCAAAAGTTTCCATAGGCTTGTTTGCGTTTTGTTTTTTTTTTTTTTTTTTTTCTTTTTTCACTTCCTATAACAAATTAAGTCTTGAAACAAAGCCCTGAATGTTATTATTCAGGTGAGGCAATGCAGGGGCATTAAAAACACTTTGGGTTTAGATGCAGCTGGTCTATGTTAGAGTTGTTTTCTGGTCCAGAAAAGGTTGGGCTGTTATTAATGCTTGAAGATTTTCCCTTTCGTTGCCTAGAATAAGAAAAATACATTTATCCAGTGCAATTTCTTCTAGGCAAGAATAACTTCAGGGATCAGAAAAGAGCTCTCTGGGGCTGGCTAGGATGTGACAGGCCAAATAAGCATAAAGCCAAAGAATGAACTCATTATCTGTGCCACTGGCCAAAATCAGACCCTGAAAGGATCATCTACAACTCACAGAGACAATCCTAACCAGCTCAGCCAGGGCAGAGTTTCATGGGAAGCTTCTCCATAGGAACTGGGGAGAACTGGAGGGGAATGACCCCACCAGGACCTGCAGTTGCTGGAGCAGGAGCCTTCCCAGCAGAGAGTTTTGCACTGGTTGTTGCAGAGGGTAAAGTTCTGCGTCTCCTCTGATGACTCCTCTTAATAAATCCCCTTGTGCTTCTGTTTTTAGTTCCCTGTCACGCTCTGGGTGTCACACCTGGCACAGAAGAATCAATACATGGATTCCCTGGAACTGAATTGCTGTGTAGTCTGTGGGATTTGGATGAAGAGCCTGAATCACACTTTCCTCACCTCTGGAGACTCCCATTTCAAGCCCTACGGGCCCCTGAGGACAGAATTCTGCTGTTCCCAAGTGGTTTTGCACTGATCAGCAAAGACCTCTGAGAGATATTTTTCATCCATCTTATGCTTCCTGATGGAAGGAAGGATCATTCCTTTACCTTCCTCAGCTCCTGGCAGATCCTGTGGAGTTTTGTTTTTTGGCAAGGACTGCGTGTGAGAGCACAGACAGCTCCAGATAAACAGCTCCTAGCAGGGTTTTAAACATGACAGGGATCAATATATGAGGCTGATTGTGTGGCGGATGTGCCGTTCCCACCTCTTCCCCATCACAAGGCTGTCCCTGCTGAAGGGCAGGGAGGTGTGAAGTGTGTGGCAGTGCACACCCCGGGGCAGCAGCCAGCACCACCATTCCCAGCTCCCAGCGTCTCCACGCGATGCTGTTTAATACCAGACCAATGAGGTGAATAAAACCTACAAAAGTTTATAGTGTGTAAATTACTGTTGCACCCTGCCCTCTGCCTCCGCGCTGAACTGAGAGGGATAAATGGAAACAGTCCCCTTCCCTGCCATGGCAGGAGGACTTCCAGGAGCTGGAGGAATTCCTGGGCAGTTATATAGGGGTGGAAAGCAGCAGGAAACATCCCAAGCGGTTCTGGCTCTTGACACCTCATCCTCTGCACATCCCACTCCCGGGCACTTGTGGAAAGATGCTGTGCTGGAGAGCCTTGGCTTGAGGCCACAGCTCTCCAGCACCCAGAGCCACAGGGCTGAGCAAAACCATGGCCTTTGAGGGCCACCAAGGAGGCAAAGCAGCAAATAGGGGCAACAAGCAGCTAATTTGGGATTTGAGCAGGGTACAGAGGGAGGACAACAAAGCTCTGGGGAGTGGGGCTCTGCTGCAGGCTGGGCACCACCAGTACTGTTGTTTTGCCTCTTCTCGGCCTTCAAAAATGTCCCTGTTGTGTAACCTGAATAGCTGCTGGCCATCCCATATCTCACATATTTGAGAAGACTGAAAAATTCTGTTCCAGAGGATCCAAAAGTGCTGAGGGAGCGTGCCATTGGAGACAGGCATCCACAACTCAGCTCAGCACACGAGCAGCCCTGGCAGCTGCCATGTTATCTTTGGAGCCACTGCTCACTCTGTCAAACTGAAAACACGACAAAACATTTGAGCAAAGGCTGAAACTTTTATGATCTCTTGGGGGGAAAAAAGAAGTTTCAGATAGTGTAATCTGATGAGTGTGGAACAGATGGAGAGATAGACAATGCCTGTTAGAAGATGCATCTGCATGTTATAAAATGAGGAGAGAGAGATTTGGCTCCCTGTTTTACCCTCAGATCTGCAAGCACAGATTCCTTTAACCATTCCTTTGACTATTCCTTTAACCATTCCTTTGACTATTCCTTTAACCTTTCATTTCACCATTCCTTTAACCATTCCTTTAACCTTTCCTTTCACCATTCCTTTAACCTTTCCTTTAACCATTCCTTTAACCTTTTCTTTAACCATTCCTTTAACCTTTTCTTTAACCATTCCTTTAACCATTCCTTTGGCTATTCCTTTAACCATTCCTTTAATCATTCCTTTCACCATTCCTTTAACCATTCCAAACCCTCCTGCTGGAAATAGGACCTGAGCAAGGGGCAGAGGCACTTCCTGAAGCAGCTGCTCATTCTCCACTTGTGTGGGAGCAGGACAAAATTGACACTGGTGGCTCAATCAGATCTAGCAAATGATTGCCTTTTGCACGCGTGATTTGATTTTTCTGTGCCTCAGTTTCCCTGTTTGTTAGGCAGCAAAATCAGTTGCATCATCGAGCGCTTTGGTATTGAAAAAATGTTCTATCTNGATTTTTTTCTGTGCCTCAGTTTCCCTGTTTGCAAGGCAGCAAAATCAGTTGCATCATCGAGCGCTTTGGTATTGAAAAAATGTTCTATCTGGGGAAAGGTTTCACTGTTCTCATATTTCTGGGTGCGTAAGAGGTCACTGGAAGTTTAAGGAAGCTTACTGAAGTGTTAGTTAAAAATAGTTAATGATGAAAAAAAAGAAAAAAAAGTAACTCGGAAACATCCCAGGGGCTATGTTTTAAAAACAAACCAATGCACAGCCATAGCAAGCAGCAACTTTTGCCAATACTTGCTGAAGCGAGGTATTTCAAGTGCTACAGTTGAGGTTGCTCCTGCTAAACCCAAGGGAATTGTGAGTGCTCAGAATGTTCCTGGATCAGACCTAGATCCTTTCATTTCAGTGCAAAGGGAAGGGGGGAACTCGCAGGAGCAGCTCCAGCAGCGGGGACTGCGTGCAAACGCCAGTCTCGCACACAATCCGAGGGTTGTTCTGCTGAAAATGGGCACAGAAACATCAAGTTAAAGGTCATCGCTGAGCCTTTCATTTCCCTCCTCTGCTCTGCCCTCGCTGGAGCCCGGGATTTCGTCTCCGGACTTTCTGGGAATCGCTCTGGTCGTGTGCCGCAGCACCGGCTGCAGTTTCGCTGATGAGCAAAGAGCTCCTCGTGTAGACACTTTGCACAGCCAATTAGTAAAGTAATTGAGAACTCCTCGGGATGAAAGGTGTAATACACACACACGATTATTCACCATTTTCATTACATGCCGTATCCGGGAAGCTGCTGGAATGGAATGCAGCGAGGCACTCCGTGATGAGGTAACTGGGAATGACCTGCTTTTCCTCATTTACATCTGACTCAGAGCCATTTGAATCCTCCGCTTTATGTGTGATATTGCCTTATTAATTTTACAACACCCCGGAGAAGACGGGGAGAGCCAGCAGGTCTCTGCCCTCCAGAGGTTGTTTTATCAGAGAGAAAATGAGTGGAAGGTAATGCACAATAGGGAGGAGATGGGTGGAGAGCTTGAGATGGTTGGACTGCAGCATAATCATTATTATTATTATTAAAGTCCTCATGGATATCATGGGAGAAATTAGTCTTAGGTAAGGATTTGAATGGAATGATACCAGCTGCTCAGCAGGCCAGAACTGGGAGGCTGCTTAAGCAGAGAAGGGTGGTGTAGGGAAAAGATTTGATACACTTACGAATATATATATATATACACATTTATATATGGCTATATCCAGATTTTATATATAGCGTTATATAGAAGATTATTATAATACCCAGCCCAGGCTGTAGAGACAAGGCTAAAATAGATGTCACACCTTCATTTTGGAAACAACCCATCAAACCTGATCTTCTTGAGGTTGCTTGTAAACTTTTAGGATCCGGTTTTCAGAGCAACTGGGTAAAACCTAGCTGTATCTGAACGGCACCGTTTTGAAATCCTGTCTCTGAAACTCTCGTGCTTCGGGAGGTTGCCTGGATCGTGGAGAATGGGGAATTGTTTTGCTGCCTGTATTAGATGTTTTGTTTGGGTATCCTCATCCTGCTTAAAAAGTGCCAGTTAAAACCACTGAGCTGCCGAGCTCCTGAAACCTTCCCTCGGCAGAGCACGACATCCAACACTAAAGCTCTCTCTTGTGGTCCTGCCATGCAAACACAAGTCCTTCGTTAGAGGCAAACCCGGCTCAGAAACTACTTCAGCAAAACGCCAAGCTCGGTCAGGAGTTGAGAAATCACGTCTTAATTTTCTGTTAATTAAGCTGGCAGTTTCTATTCCTAATTTTAAACGGAGGATGCTTGTTATGGAAATTATTGGCAGCTCTTACTCTTCTCACACCAAAAGAAAAATCAGAAAAAAAAAAATCCCTTCTTTTAAATAAGAGGTTGAATTTTTCGCTGCTATCGCCGAAATATTCAAAAGGCTGATTCAGGTGCTTACAAACACAACCTTCCCATTGTGCTGGAATATCCAGCTTCCACTTCCAAGAGTCATTTTGCCCTGGCTACCTTTGATTTCCCAGGCTGAAACCTCTTCCTTTGCATTTACGTGCGGAGCCACGAGGGCCGGGAGAGCCTGGGAAGGGCCGGGACACGGAAAACAAACCGGGCACCCTTCGGATTTGCAAAAGCAGAACCTGTTCCCCGCAGATGAAAGCTGATTCACGGGACTTTTTTTTCTGACAGCCAGCACTGTCTGTGCTGATTAAGGAATTGTGTGATCAGATAGAGAAAGTGGCAGGGAGCTGCTGTGTCATCTCCTGCTGGGGCTTCTGCCGCTGGGGATCGGCCTCGCCTGAGCCACTTTGTTCTGGCACCAAGCTGGGCTCAGCTTTGGCCTTTCCTTGTCCTTGGCCACAGGGGAACCCCGAGCAAAACTTCAGGAGGAAATCTGGATTAGTTTATAGATGCTCCCTGAATGCCTGGGGGTGGACAGAAAGTCTCATATCCCCACTGATCAGGAGTGGGGAGGTGAAAGGATGGAGCTGCCTGGCTTCAGGTGGGGAGCTCATGGCAGGGAATGGCTCACCTGGGGAACATCGTTTTTGGGCAGGGCTGAGGTGCTGCTGGATTTGCTTTTACTCCTGAAAAGTGAAGGGGTGAAAAAAAAAATCTTCCAAAGTGACAGAGCCAAGAGAAAAATGTGGATGTTTTCTTGCAGTAACACTACAAACAGGACCTTGAGTCTGCAGGATGAGCTACAAGATCTGAGGAAAACTCTGAGCCTGAGCAAAGGGGCAGGAAAAGGCCTGAAAATGGCACATGAGAGAAGTTTTTGGGAGGGTTCAGGCTCTGAAGATGGATGAGGGAAAGCAGGGGTTGCATTTCTTGGCTGTCATCTGGAATCAAAACCACCCAAGAGTGTCCCTGTCCCTCTCCCAGGACCTGCTTAAAGCCACCCCATGAGCTACAGTGACTGCTTTAAAATCCCCACAGGGGCTCTGATCCCAGAGCAAGCAGCCTCAGCAATGATGGGTTTTGTCCCTTCCTGTTCAACAGAGGACAAATTCCACCTTTATGATGCACTCAAACGCAGGACTCTCTCCTTCCGAGCTTATGATTGACCACATAAAATCACATTAATATTGTGACCCCAGCAGCTCTCAAACAGAAAATTTTATGGGAAGTTTTGAAATCCTAAAACTCCTCATTTTCTGGAGAGTTCAGGGAAAAAAAATAATGTTTTCAATATGTATTTTCAAGAGTTTTCTGAGAACTGGACTGCCATAGACTTACTGCTTTGTCTTCTTTGTACTTTTTTGTTATTCCACATCACGAAATGAAGAGTGTTTAGATAACTTCCCTTTTTCTGCTTAGTGTTTTCTGCATATTCCAAACATGACCAATTTCGGAAAGTTAGAGAGTGACCAAGTAAATAAAATGTCAATAAACACTAAGATTATTTTCTCTCCTGATAACAGCCATGCTAAAAAAAAAAATTGTTAAGATTAGTTTTTGACAAAAAAGACCCAACTCTTCTAAGGCTATTTTTTTTGTTTTCAAAAAAAATCATGTAAAATAGAAATAAAAGCCTTTAAAGTGGAAAATTCCAACCAGCTCTCATTATCTAAACTATGGAGAGTCACCTAGAGATGAACAGAGTTGATTTTTTAATGCAAACCCAGGCAGGACCAAAGGCTGCACTTTGCCTTACTGCAAAGCTGGTCGTTAAAACTCATTTGATTTTGAACGAGGCCTTTTTTTTTTTTTTT
>VXBB01014630.1:237728-255715 GCA_013399915.1 Illadopsis cleaveri
TTTTTTTCCCCTTCATTGTTTTGAACGAAACAATAAATTTTCCTGGACAATTAGAAAATGACAATTCTAAAGGACTGGAAGAACAGGTCTGTTGAATGAATCCAGGCATACCTGTGACTGCTTTGGTAGAAAGGAACAATTCTAAAAAACATTTTTTTGCAGGGCTTCATCCTCTGAATCATCAGCTGCTTTTAATGGCAACGAACACTAAATTGGGCTTATTAAGGGTGAGGGAGCTCTGAGCCTCTGCCAAGGCTGGATTCTTTTTCTTGTGTGGATGCAAAATGCAGAGGAGGTGTTTGGGAATGGCTTAACATGCAGGTGCTTGATAGTGGGGTTACAAAAACAGAGCTACCAGGCACGCCAAAGGACAACTGGGAACGCTGCTGACGCCTTGGGAAAATCAAGGCAGGATGGAAGGCTCTCTTGATTAAGTTTCTTTAGAAGTTAATTTACCCAAACATCCAGTTAAGAAAAGAAATGTGGGAAAACGAGAGAATCCTCCATTATTGTGACAGGGTTTTTCTTCCTTGAGCTGGGAGTTGAAATTCTCAAACCTCGTCAAGAAAGCATCACACCCAGACACCAGTGAACAGCCAACCCACCAGGGCTGTCACCCTCTGAGGGCTCCAGACCAAGTTCTCTTATTTAATGTGGGGAGTTTCAGGAGGAAAGAAAAAAAAAATAGGCTTTGAACTTCTCAAATGCCAAACGTGTTTGAGAGCAGGTTGGGTCTGTGCTGCTGTCATGACGTGGCTGCTGCTTTGGGGAGCTAGGCTGGGACTGGCAGGCACAGAACCCTCATGGCTGCTGAACTCAGCTGAAAATACTCAAAACCTACCCAGGCCATGGAGAAATGGGCAAATTCATCTCCTGTTATGGGTTAAATCTGTTCAGGTCCCAATCTGTAGCTAGAGAAGTCAACTAGAGCTGCCTTCCAGTCCTTTCCATGCATGTATATCTGACAAATATATGTTGTCCCCACAAAAAACCCTCACCAAAACAAAGGGAAATCAAATCAGAACTAAAACATGCTATTATAATCAATCCAGTCATTGTCTATTTGTAAATATGCCTTCCTGCCCTTGCTTAAAGCATTTTTCCTTCCTTGTGGCAGAAAATTTCAAACCACAGAGATGTGATTTTGACAACTCTTGTTCCCATTCTTTCATAAAAGCCTGAAATTGTTGTCCCAAGATCTACTCTACAATTTCCCTGGAAATTATTATGAATGGCAGGGTTAACAAAAGAGCTTACAAAGGGATTATTATAGCTATTATTAATGTATATATTCAGCCAGAGGTTTGGAGAGGAGATCTGGTTTTTCTTCTTCGTCCTGCAACACTCCATGAACAACTCACGTGTGCCGGTGGATTGTCGTGCTTGCTCAGAAAAACCCATACTTCATCTTGAAAAGCTAATCCTTGTGTTTTGCCAGAAATGAAGGAAACTGCAAGCAAAGAGCTGTAAAGTTGAGGAAAGCGATTTAAATTTACTAATAACAGTATCTTCATAACTGTTGACTTTTGAAAGTATGAGAGGAATGAAAGGGAACGTTCCCTTGGTTTCATTCCCTGATGCCATTCCTCATCATAATGTAATTTAAGTGCTGCCTTTTATATTGTTGCTTTGCAGGTTGCCTGTTTTTAAAGGTACACTGTCACATAAAATCAAACAATGCTTTACCTCTGCAGTGAATAACACTTCCAACTACTAAAACTGATTGTTAAAATGTCATGTTAGCCCGCTCCATAAATCACCGCTGAAATCCTGACCTTGCTGAAATCAATAGAGGTTTGCCACCAGCTCCCATGGGGCCAGAATTCAGCCTCCAGGCTTGATGGATATCCAGAGTGAACAATATCCCCAATTACTCTCTTAGGTTGGGCAAGTGCATTCCTTGTTCCCATTCCTTTCCTGCTTTCACAGTCCCTCACATGTTCAAGGGGGCACTTGGGCTGCTCAGTCTGAGGGGCTGCCAAGGGTCGGGCTGATGGATGGTGCTGAGGAGCCTCTTCCTGCAAACACTTCAGCACATCCAGAGCTTTATCATCCCTCTGGAGCCACAGCCCAGCTTTGTCATAAATGACAGAGCTGTGGCTGAGGTTATTGCCCATTTTACATCCCCCTGTCCAGTGCAGGAACAAAGCACAAAATGTTTTCTCTTTTCATTTACTCAGGGAGTGAGTAATAAGCTCGGTACTTATTTCTGTTGCTTAAGACAATGAAGGGAAAATATTTCGCTCTTTGTTTTTGCCCAAATCGCTCTAATTGCCTCCTGGAAAGTCCACTTCATAAAAGGAAAACACATTTGAAAGTGGAGCTGGTAAGTTCATCACTCAGAGATTGAAAAAGCAGCCTTTGTTCCTTTAATCAAGCTTTCCAGGTCGATGTGTTCACTGCAGTGTGTTTACTCATGCTTCGTCTAATTTAGATTTAAATAGTTATCACATGTCTATTTAAGATCATTCCTTAAAAATTAGAGAAAAACCTATGAAAAAATTTCAGATTTTACCTCTCTGTAGGTCTGACAAGTTTTGGCCCAGACTTGGTGGTTTTTACTTCATTGCACGAGATTTAAGAGTAGGAGCGGGACAAGGAGAAAGTGGCACGTCACATCAGGGTTTTAGGACCTTTGGTCCTTTAGGATTGTCATCCTGGCAGGCAGGACAGAGGTTTTTCTCTCCGTGCTGCTGTTTAAAAAGGGAATGTGAGCAGCACCAGAGCCATGTGGCAGGCGAGGTGCTGCAGGCAGCGCTGCCAGGACTCCTGCAGGTACGCGGGGCAGAAGCGAGCACTTCAAAATGCTTCTCAACACAAGTCCCAGGGCTTATTTCATTGCCTTCCCAAAGCCTGGAATCAAACACGGAGTGTATCGGATGTCTCCAGCAGCAACTCTACTCATGCACTCTTGTAAATCTCCCTCGTAATCCCCCTGCTGCTGACACTTTATTAGCCAGGCATTCCGGGCTGTGCTTTACTGGGGCACCTCTAAGTGATTGCAGATGGGAGCTGTGCTGGGTTCAGATGTGCTACCAGAGAGCTCTCTTCATATTTTCCATGCTCTGCCCCTTTGTCAGATTGGTTTTTAACCCTGTTGTGTTCAGGATGTTTCTCAGCCGAGGTACTGAAGGTGAATGGGACACCTGGGTATTTTCATAGATGTGAGGCTACACCTCTCTGCTGATCCAGGGAAACTTTAAAGCTCCCTGCATTGAATCTCCAACAAGAAATGCTTCACAGGGTGAGGAGATGTGCCAGTGTTTCAGAGGAAACCTGGGGATTGCACGGAGCTGCCCAAAGCAGCAGAGATCTGAGGTGGTGGATCCACACCATGGAGTCCTGTGAGCTAGGCCGCGGCTCCGCTCTCAGCAGGCCCCATTAGCACACAGGGAAAGCCACTGCATGAGAGGAAGTTTCTGGATTAAAAGCCCCTGAGAATGCCATGTCAACAATAAAAAAACCCCATTGCATCCAGGCCTAGATGTGGGTCTCTGCTCTGAGCTGCCCCACGTTTTAAGTTCTGGAGGATGAGCTGTGGTTTGTCTGTAACCTCTTCTGCCGTGGTGCCTGCAGTGAGGAGAGCACAGCCAGCACTGCCTCGTTTCCCATCCAGGATTAACCCAAAAATCACTGCACATGCACAGGAAAGAATACTCAAAAATCACTGGTTTATCTCCCTGTGCCTTTCAGTGAGCAGAACTTTGATAGATACATTCCTGTTGATCACATCTTGGAGTTCTGGGCTGCCCAACTGGTCTTTCAATCTTACGTTGCAAATCCTGCCTAATGAGCACAAGGTCCACAGTGTTGGGCTGGAAAAACTCTAATTCCCACATCCTGAGGAAAGAGGAGTGGGCAGCAGCACCAACAGAGTTAATTTTGTTTTTCTGTTCAAGTGAAAAGCAAATCAAAGCTCTGCACTGCTTGTTTTTTCTAAAATCATAAATGTGACATGGAATGTGTTTATCCCCGTGATGACCTTGCTCAACTGAGGTAATGGGAATTGCAGATGGGCTCTGCAGTGCTTCAGAATTAACAGCTTTTTGGGAGGAATGGCTTTTAGGATTTCAGGTTGGAGAAGCAATGCTGGTTAAAGGAAGTGGTGTTAGAAATTCCCCAGAGATGAGCAACTTCTCACAGCACTACCCAGTGAATCTGTTGTTCCAGTATATTCAGAGTCTTAAAGAAGGAATTTTAAAAATCAAGGCATGGCACCTGTGTCTTTTAAACCATTAATTTATTTAATTGCTTTGCCTGAGAAATGTTTGCCACAACCATTGAAACAATGTAAGGCAGGCTCATAATTGCTTAGTGAAACGTATACAAGTGTTTTTATAACAGCTATTTTCCAGAAGCCCTGATTTCTCTGGTTAAATTGAGTGTAATAAAGACAGCAAGTCTGTGACAGACAAGTTGTAGCACCTGTGTTTCCAGATGGGACACAGGAGGAAAGGTTTGCTCATCCTGACTGTTAACTGAGCTCTACGAACCCACATTGCCCAGAATAAGCAGGTGCCTATCAAAGCAGAGCTCTGGGAATTCCTCGTGTGATTCATGCTTTTTCCATCCCTCCAAACAAGCTCTGCTAAGCTGCTCGACTCCATAAACTGGACTGCACAAGTAATATGATGAAAAGCATCATAATTTATATCCCAAAGAACATATGTCTTCCATATCGATACTTTAGCAAGTCCCAGACTTTGGCTCAATGGTTTGGCCAAGTCAGGCACTTGTGCTGCTGTGGTTAATGTGAATTTGTTCTCTACATATGGGCAGCAGTTCTCAGCAAGACTCACTGCATTATCATGGAGGCTTAAATTCACATAAATTAAACATGCAGCCAACAGTGGCTCTTTTATTAGGAGAACATTGTTTGTGCGTGATTACAGCCAGATTTTCAAAGGAAATCAGCTCTCAGCTAGACTCCAGAAGGAGCAGGCTGATTTTTAAAGCAACTCAACATTTTGGATGCTGAGCTCCTGAACATTTGGCCATGAGGATCATTCTATTCCACCCATAGCTCATGGTAATATACTGGCTGTGAGATCTTCAGACATTCCTTACGACCCCATATTTTGCTTTCCATGAAGTCAATATTTCTTTGGTTGAGAGGGGAAAGACATTTTTCAGCATTGCAGGAAATCAGTGAGCTACTTGTATCTCCTCTGTTCTTATGAGATAAGTGCTTCTGATCTGTGTAACCAAAGGCATTTTCTGGTGTTGTGAGCTGGGTGTTTTATAGCTCACAGCATCAGTTGTCCTACCAACCTTCTGGACCAAATGTACACAATAGAGCTATAAAAAACAGAAGCAGACTGAACTTTTGCAGTGAGTTGCTGTAAACCATGTAGGTTTATGCTGCTGGTTAGCAGAAATCATCATCTATATGTCAATGGTCCTTAAAAACTCCTGCTTAATGGTGATTTTTCTTCAGCTGAAAAGATAAAATCTTTGTGTATTTGGTGTGAAATACTCAGCTGTATTTTCTCCTAGGTTTCTTGAATATTCCATTTTGGAAGCAGCAAATTTCTGGTAAGATGGAAATTTGCCTGTCTAGGGAGCATCTCACTGAGGTCACACCTTGAGTGCTGTNTTTGTCAGTGCATTATGGGCACCTACATGTGACAGATGTGAATAATGGCAGTGCAAAGGTAAAAAGTAACATAATCCATTTTGCTCAGGTATTTTGGAGGCGCTGAAGGGGTGTGGGTGGGAATTTCACATGACTGAGCACTGGTCCTGCAAGATATTACAAACAGCATAATGGATCTTAATAAATCTGCTTCCTTAAGATTTTCCATAATTATTGTTGGATCTACTTTTGCTCTCATGTCAGCAGAAAATGAGGCAAGAAGATTGAGGTCCTGCTGTACCTGGGAAACAGATGTAAAATTGCTTTGCTTATTTATGCAGGCTTTAATCAATGATTCCAGACCTGAGGAACACCTCCAAAACCCATCCTCTGCCACACCAGCAGATCAGGAAACGCCATGTAAATGTGGAAGAATCTCAAAATGAGAATTATTTTCCAATTTTTGAGGTCTTTCTTCACATTTCCTGCTTTTCTTCCCCCCCTGTGGCCCCTGTTGAGGAGCGTTGGGTAATGCCTAACCTAAATGTTGCTTTAGTCACACACCAGCAGTCACCCAGAAACCGTCGAGCGTTATTAAACTGCCGTCATTTCTCCTTGGGGTCCATCAATTATCAAGACTGATGGGGGGAAAGTTCAGCCAAGGTTAGAGCCTGTGTGTGTCTCTGGCCCACGGGGAGCTCTGTATCATTGCTCTGAGCCAGCAGAGAAGGCACTGTGAGTTTGGTTGCTCCTGGGGCCATAAATCCAGGGAATGTGCAAGTTCCAGTGATTCTCGACTCTCCCGTAGGAATAAGGAGGGGAGGAGGAGAATCACCAGCTAAATGTCAGCAAAAAGCTTCTCAGAGCAGTTCTCTAACCTGCAGTACAGCACTAAGTTTGTCCCTTAGTTGGTCCATTTCATCTTTATTTGTTTGCTCTTTGTTTACAATTCCCTTTTGAGGAGTTTTCTCCTTTTCTTCACATTTCTGTTCCCATCACTGTCATGGTTCTTCTGTTTGGCTCTGGCTCCACCAGACAATCCCTGAGTGCCAGAGCTATGGAAATGATGAGAATCAGGAAGGGCTGAAGGTGAACAAGGAGAGAGGGGCACTTCAGCCCTTGTGCCAATGCCCTTCCCAGCCTTGAAGTTCTGCCCCTCATCCCTGGCTCTGCTGGATTTATGGATCTGGGAGCACAGTAAACCCACTTCCATACAGCTCTGGAAGAATAAAGGGGCTTCTTTGATGACCTCAGGTATCCACCCTCCAGCTGTTAATTTAAATTTTTGTGTGGCTTTTACAATTAGAGCAGAATTCGGCTGTAAATTGGAAGGTACTCCCAGGTCTGAACAAAGGGATTCCAGTTTCCACCAGGTTTACCCTCACCTGGAGATGGAGTCTGGTTCTGCCAGCCTGGGTTTGGCTGCACTCTGGCTTCCACCATGTGACTCAAAGTAATAAATGGGATGGGATTGCACAGAGTCAGAGGGTGAAGAAAACAAACACCCATTTTAAAGTCTTAGGGGACTGTCTATTATTATAATGAGAAAGTGGAAACCTAATTAAAACAAAGGTTATGAAAAGCAATTTCACAATTTCCTTTCATTTGCCAATAAAAACATTTAGATTATATATGACAGCCCAGCATTTGCTCAAAAGCCAGAATCCAAAATGTCTCAATATGAAGATGTATTGGTAGAAAATATTTAATCTCATCCAGCCTCTAAATTCAGATGTGAATCATGAATTCCTGCAAATTTCCCTGAACAGCTGTATGTTAAAACCTTTCCCAGCTGTTATAAGTCTGTTCATTTCTCAAAGTTATTAAACGATACACCCCCTCTAATAATTCTCAGATCATGGTGAAACACAAAAGGTTTATGTATTTCAACAGAAAGCTATTTTGCATTTACAGTTGTGCACTAGAGAAGGGCTTGTTATTTCCCCTGAGGCTGATCGATACTAGCAGGAATAAAAATGGTGATAACTTGGAAGTGTTCTTTGAAAAATTTCCAGGACTTCAAACCCTGAACAAAACGTAAATGCAAACTTAAATAAGTTAAATTAAGTAAAATGTGATTTGAAAACTTTTAACAATCACCCTTGCCAAACCCAGTAAGCCTTTTTTCATGTGGCTGCAGTGATTTGAACTGGATCAGAAGGAGCAAAGGAAGGAATCCACAAGAATGAATTCATTTAATGCAGGGAGAAGGTCCTTTCCTGACCTTGTTCCAAGCACAACCAGCTGCCAGTTCTTCAACCAGCTCCAGAGTGGAATGAGCACTTTGGGGGATGGCACTTGGAGCTCTCTGAGTCCTGAGTTTTTTGATATAAAGGATTTCCATTCCAAGGACAGACATATCCAAGCAAGAACACACCTTTTTTTTTTTTTTTTTTTTTTTTTTTTTTTTTTTGGTGAACAAGCCAGTGCCAGTTCTGGATANTAATAATTTGGTGAAAAAACCGTATGGGCTTGAGTTTGTGAAAAATGGTAAATTTGCTGATTTTTGTTTCTTGCCTTTGAAGTTATTTAACACTTATTTCTTAACTACTTAAAATTAGTTTTTTGAAGAAGGATTTGTCAAACCTAGCAGAAATTGATGCAGCATCCCTATATATGAGTTTTGCACTCTTTTTTTCCCTGTGAAGACCGGTGTGACAATGATTCCTACTCATTATAAGCACCATCATTTTTCTTCATTGGATAAGGAAAACACAAACTCTAAAACATTGATCCTGTCAGACATTTGATTCCACCACCCTCTCTTCTCTTATCCTTTGAGGACATATAAAATTATCTATTTCCTTAAAACAATAGTTCCTCCATATCTCTGGGCTACAAGTAACCATTTTGTTTATGCAATTGCTGCTGATTTTATCTCTATCAGTGCCTGCCACTTCCTCAAATTAGCACACGGATTGCGTGTTGTGCCCCTGAACAGGAGCAAAAGAATTGGTATCACTTGAAAAAGGTTTGGTTTAAGCAAATTGCTTTGCTCAGAGGGAATCTCTGGATAAAATCCATTTTCCAGGACAATACCCAAGTGCTTTTATCCACAAAGTTGTCCCTCCTTTAAGGTTTTCCCCAACTGCAGCAAATAAAACAGAGATCTTGGAGGCCACTCCTTGCTTTGATGTTCAGCCCCGCTGAAGCCCCGGAGCCGTTCTGTGCTGGGTACCAGTAAGGCAGCTGAGCTGTGGTCTGTACGCAGAGAGCAGCTCAAAATGCTCACAGAAACTCTAAAACTCTTTTTTCCTTACTCTGAGTGTTCGACTCTGCAGCCTCAATAAGCTCTGAGCGTGGGGAGCAGAGCCGATTTTTCTTTTTTTGGCGAATTTCCTGGGTAAACTGAAAATGCGGGAAAATCAGAGTCCTGTTCATGAGGGTGGGAGGTGCATCCATTGGGATCTGCCAAGCGAGCCAGCAGCACCCCTGAGAGCTGCAGGATTCCAGCATCCTTTGTACGGACCAGGACTGGCAGAAGATGAGGCATTTCTTGGCTTGCTCTATGTTTTTATTAGGAGCAGGGACCAGGAATCCCCAGCTGAAGGAGAACCAGGGTATTTCCATATTTCCAGTGGGAACAAACTCTTTACTCTGTCCCCTCACCCCTGTCCCTCCAACAGCTCAAATCCCAGGACTGTGTAGGTCATTCACACAAATGACGGGTGTTAATTATCAATGAGTCACTTAATTAGCCCCGTATGATTGCAGATAAAATGCCCCAGTGTATTACAGTGGCAGCAGCACAGAGCCATGATGCTCTGAGGACACAGCAAGGCAGGGTTGGTAGGTAAAGCCAATAGGGGTTTTTTTTATTATTATTAAACCAGCTGATGCAATTGGAATAATCTCCCTGTTGCACACAAATGAGGTTTTGGCTTATCCAGGAACTGTTCCAATTGATTTAAAGTTGTTCAGAAATAATCTACTTAATCAAGGCCAGAATACTTAGTACCATATAAAATAGATCCCTATCTCTGAAATCTGATTACTGGTTTATTCTGGTTAGAACTTAATCCATGACACACAGTTTGCATTTTATCTGGAGGAACAGCCCAGTAGCCACTCTAAGCCTTTTATTGGCCTTGCTTATAACTCATACATTGTAGGTATTTTTACTCTGCGGTCTCCAGACCAGGTGGTCTGGACTTGCTGGTGTCCACACAAGTTCTGGACGCTGAGATGTTGTCCCTTAGTCCATCTGTGTCCTGGCCACCAAAGAGGAACCTGCATGGTTCCATTCCTGGAGGTGTCCAAGGAGGGCCTGGATGTGGCCCAGTGCTCTGGGCTGGGTGGCAAGGTTGGACTCCATGCTCTGGGGAACTTGTTCCAACCTCAGTGATTCTGTGAACCCCCATCTTTCAACCCTGGGTTTGGATTCTTTTTTCTTTAGGCAGAAAAATCTGTCTAGAAAAACAGTTTCCAATGGAGCTGTGTCCCTTAAGGGGGTTTAAGGGTGTCCACTCTCAGAATCTGGCTTAAACCCACTTTGAATTGAGTTGGTTGGTTACTGAACTGATGGAGAAATCAACTGGATGCCAAACTGCTCCTTGAAATGACTGGAAATTCAAGTGGAGTGTGTTAAAAAGTCAAGAATTGAAGAAGTGTCTTAAATAGTTCCTTCTGAAAACAAAATATTCTGTTCTCCTGTCAAGCTGACAGACTGAAACAAACTCCAGTAATTTCTATATCAGTGGCATCGTGTCATGTAACTGCTGCAAACTCCTTTAAACAAATTTCTGAATGCAAACAGGTTCATGGAGCAAGAGGGAAGGTAAAATGAGAGAATAATCTGGGATTAC
The DNA here is from genome assembly GCA_013399915.1 of Illadopsis cleaveri. Lineage (NCBI taxonomy): Eukaryota > Metazoa > Chordata > Aves > Passeriformes > Timaliidae > Illadopsis > Illadopsis cleaveri. Next base: position 248,109 of record VXBB01014630.1, read on the forward strand.
TGAAACAAGCCCTGCAACTGTCGAACCCTGAGGAAAGGGAGAGCTAACACGCTTCATCTAAACCCTCCCATAAAAACTGCGGGTAATTAGAGGCTTAGATTTATTGAAAACAATGAAAAAAAAATCATAATTACCTTTACATATTTTTCATTCGCTGTTAGAAAGTGATCCCAGTAATTTGGTGTTCGGTGCGCAGGGCACGTTTTGCATTGTTGTTCCTCCACTGAAACCCTCTGAGCAGAAGCGCTCCAGGGGAACCCTGCTGAACAGGTCTGTTCTTTCCCTTTCTAAACCTTGCAGCAATTAGCAAGCATTTCACGGCCCATTTCGGTCCCATAATGTCACTTGGCAAAATGGTGCCCAGATCAAAATAAAAGGGTTGTGAAACACATCCTTGTTCTGGATGGGAAAGGTTTCCTTCAAATGGGAGATGTCCTGGAATAAAATCTGCCTCAATGGAGAAGAATGTTTCCTTCTCAATTATTTTTACCCAAACCCAAAGGAGAAACTGATCCTGGGAAAAACCTCTGTTAGAAACTTCTGTGAAAGTCATTGCACAGCAGAGGGGAAGCTCAGAAACCTCTGAGAAAGTCATTGCACAGCAGAGGGAAGGCTCACAAGACACATAATGATCCCTCTCGTACATGAGTGGATGATGGAGGTGGAACAGACCAGCGAGAGCCCATGAGGGCAGACATCCAAGGCCTGGGGCACAGCTGGGGCAGCCCAGCCGTGTGAGAAGTGGTCATATTTCCAAAGAGGCAAGTCCAGCATAATCCTGTTTATGAAATGCAGGTGGAGCATAATTCAGAGTTTGTGGTTGGAGCTTTAAAACTCATTATGTTTTGGTTGTGCACTCGGTGCAGCCCGGCTGCCTCCCTGCACGTCAATGTCGGGATGCTCTGAGCAAGGGGAGGCTGAAGTTTGCAGCTCTGGGCTTCTGATGGCTGAGCACAGGGCAATTCTCCCCTCTGGAATCTGGGGCCTGGCTGGCCTGAGTGATTTGGTTTTCCAGCCTCAATGCACGTCTCCTAGGCCAGGGGTTTTATGACTTTCTCCTGAGTGAGAGCAATGTAGTTTGGGAGATAAGATCTGCCTCGGAAAGAGCAGCGACGACGCAGGGACATGACAGCGAGACTTAAGAAGTGCTGACAGATGAAAAAGATTTTGCTCTCCCTTTTCCAAAGCCTGCAGCAGTTCAGATCTGTCCCTGTACCTGTCCCTTCTTCCTGGGGAGCCCTGGTAGCTCCATGCTAAGCAGAGGCTCTGTGCCCTGTCCCCTGGTCATGCTGGAGGCTGAGGTTACAAATTTCCTCCCTGATATATAAAGATGCCACCAAAGAAATGTTTCTGGAGAAGTTGCCCAGAAATAACTGCACCATCAGACTTTCAGGAATTTAGATTTTTGAAGGAGTCACAAGACAGGTGTGGGAATCATGGAATGGATTGGGATGGAAGGGACCCTAAAGCTCATCCCATCCCACCCCTCCCACGGGCAGGGACATTTTCCACCATCCCAGGTTGCTCCAAGCCCTGTCCAGCCTGGCCTTGGACACTTCCAGGGATCCAGGAGCAGCCACAGCTTCTGGGAACCTGTGCCAGGGCCTGCCCACCCTCATAGGGAAGGATTTCTTCCCAATATCCCATCTAACCCAATTCCCTGCCAATGTGAAGACACCTCTCCTTGTCCTGTCACTCTCAGCTCTTGTAAAGAATCTCTCTCCATCTTTCCTGTCAGCTCCCTTCAGGTCTTGTCAAGCTGCCTTCAGGTACTGGAAGGGCACAGTTAGGTCACCCCAAATCTACTGCCTTCCCTCCAAAGATGGATTTTCCCCAGTCCCTGCAAAGACTGTTTTTCTGGGACCGATGTATGAAGCCTAAAACAGACAAAAAAAAAAAAAAAAAAAAAAAAAAAAAAAAAAAAAAAAAAAAATCTTCCGCTGAAAAATAATNAAAAAAAAAAAAATCATAGTCTTCAGCTGGAAAATAATTTATAAACATTCTTATGTGGGAGATGACATGGACAGGATAGAAAGGGAGGAAAAAATACCCCAAGTGTCAGATGAAGCCTTAAATTCACAGAAGAGGTGGAATCCTACAAACGTTAGTGTTAGCCTGGAGGCTTGGGATATTCATTTGGAGAGGAATGCTGCTGGTGTTGGGTATGTCAGACTCTCATTGACTCCTAAACCCAATGATGTTGTCCTTCAAACAAGCATGACGTGCTCAGAGAGTGCCACAGCGCACAGATTTAGGTCAGATGGAGAGGAAGAGGAGCTCTGGCTGCAAGTTTGGGGTTTGCTCTCACTAAATGAGCTGGCTGGGATGTTTGTCTTTGTTTCAGCACCTGAGTGTGCTGTTACAGAGCAATAAATGCAGCTCTTGCATAGTTCAGGAGATCTGAAAACGAGATCAAGTTTAATATATTGCACAACTCAGTGCTCCTACTGGGCTATTTAATATTGGTCTGGAATAGCTACAGTGCAGCAAAGCAATCCTTTTGCCTTTTTTTTTTTTTTTTTCTGGATTTGAGCCTTTTGCTGCTGGTGTTTTTGTAGCTATTCTCGAGAAAAACCGATCTGGGGCAGTACACCAAAATTAATATGTGAACTACAGCCGATGGGGAATGTTCCTTGTGGGACGGTGTCACCCTGGTCCCCAGGGGTGTTTGTAGGGAAGGGGTAAAGCTCCGGTCTGGTTTTCTACTCCAGGAAAAGCAAAGTCTTCATGCCACTAGAGGGTGCATCAGCTGCAAACCTGCTACTGAAAACCGGGATTTTGTTCAGAAGCTGCTCTGTTCTGTAGCTCTGAAATTAACTTGAGCAGCCTCAGCTATCTGATGTTTCGTTCTCAGCATCATTCAGCTCACCTGAACTTGCCCGTGGTGGGTGGCTTTGTCAACAGCAGATAATTTATTTTGGCTCATCCAATTCCACTTGCTTGTTGTCTGCTGCAGAGCCCCAGGCAAAACAAGATTATTTAAATGTATGGGATACAAGGATTTGCTGTTGTGGCACCAGAGCCTCGATGTCTCAGCTCCCTTTGCTGGTGGGATGAACAGCCAAGAGTTCAGGGCAGAAGGTGGAGATTGCTGAACTCAATCCAAAATGAAGCAGGTTGGGAATTCCAGCTGGGTTAGGGCACTGCCTGAGCCTAGAAAAGTCCTGGAGCAAAGCATCCTTTTCTGTCTGCACCTCCCTGCCAGACAGATCTTCATCTTTTGCTCTCAGGAATTGTATTTCTTGGAGGGTGGCACGTTTCTGTTTATCCAAGGAAAGGTTATTACAGCTTAAAGAACTGAAAGCAAATGGGAACGTTCACACTCAGGAGGAAAGCTTATAAAGTCATTTTGAGACTGAGATGTAAATTCTTCCAGCCCAATAGATCTAACCTAGCTCGCTGCTATTTTAAGCAGCCACGTTAAAGAATCCTGTTCATAAAACAATTAAAGCCCCACCTGGTTCTCTTCACTGTGCTCCATCCAGACAGACATTTGCAGACAGGCTGCAAATTCAACAGGCAGAAGGGTGAAATAATTCGGGTTTGATGCCACCAGTCTTCTTGTGCTCCTGGCTCACAGAACAGATTCACCAAGGCCCTGTTTGGCTCCCCAAACAATAAAAGGGGTGTTTGTGTGGTAGGTGCAGCTCTTTCCCCCTCCAACCCATGGTGGGAAGGGTTGTGCTCTTCTCTAGGTGCTATAAAAGGCATGGGGCAGCCAGGATAGAAATTCCCTGATATTCTGACAGCTGCCCTCCCGGAGACTTGTGAGATGCCCTTTTTCCACGATTAAAAAAAAAAAATCTCAGCCTATTTAATCAGTCCCCAAGTAGAAACTGCTCTATACCTGTCAGTCTTTAAACTGCTTCTGATTCCTACTGTATCTTCTTTGGGATTTACACAATATTTAAATAAACAGCACAGACACAAACACAGAAGGGATTTCTGTGGTTTTCTCCATTCTTTTTGTGATGTTTGCCCCCTCCCCTACTGGGCATTACCAAGAACAAGAGTAACTTTTTTCAAACAAAAAGTCTGCTCAGTCAAACACTCTTCCCTCAGGTACAGATGGGAGGACAGAACTCCAGGGAAGTCCTGGCTGATGCTGCAAGAGCTGAGGAACACCAGGGAGGTGTCCCTGGGACTGCCTAAACCTTGATAAACCTTGAAACCTTGATTTTGTGTCCTTTGTTCAGCCTCAGATGTGATAACACAAATCCTGGCATTGCCTGTCTCCTGTCCTGGGCCCCTCACTGATCCCTCACTGTCCTGGCCCAGAGCCCAGCGGTTGAACCTCAATAATTTGGCTGATTTGGATATTCCTGTCCCTTGCAGGTGTAGGTGGGAACTGCAATGTTCAGGTGACCTGACCCAGAGAAAACCCATCCATCCTCCTGGCTGGCTGTGAAAATATAGATCACTCAAAGCACAGATTCTTAACAGTTTAGGGCCACAAAGAAAAGTGCAAGGGGTGTGAGGGAGGACGGGGCCTCACAGATCTGCTCTGCACACAAATATCCCGTCAGTGCTGTTTTCCTGGACTGGTATTTTCCCATACAGAAGATTTTTACTGCATTCCTCTGCCCTAAGCAGCGTTTCAGGGTCTGTCCCAGCAGGTGCTTGGCTTTCTGTGGGTGCACAAGTGTAGTTTGTGCTGCTGCTCTGAGTGTTAAAGATGACACAGAGGGGCCCTTACCCTGTGCTCAGGAGCAGGCAGGAGTCCCCAGCTCCTCCTCTGAAATCTCCCTCTGTTAGAGCCGAAATCCAGCAGCAGATGGCACCAGCAGGATGGAAAAACGGGCTTTAAACTCCTGAAATACCTCGAAATTCCCCAAATGTTTCACGAGACACAGACAGCTCAATAAAAAGCCAAGGCACCGGTTCCTGGCAAAGGTGAATCACCCGGAGCGGCTCAGGGTGACCTTCCCAGGACTGGGGACACGCTCAGGACAGCAGGATAAAACACACACAATTCCAACTTCCATGCACATTGGGGCAGTTTCTAAGGCAAACAGAAGAAGCTGCTGGGAATTCCCAACAAATTGGACATTGCAGGCTTCAGTGATGCTGCACTGGGAGGATTCCTGGTGCTGTCTTTCCTAGACAATGCATCCAAGCTGAATTTCTCTCTCAAATGTTGACCAGGACTCATATTTCCTATTTCACACCTATGGCCCTTGGGAATATTTGATACAGGTAGAGCTCACAAGATTCTAGTTCAGAAGTTTTTTGTACTACAGAACCATGGTTTCAGATTTTTTCAAGAATATGCTGTAGAATGGATAAATAATTGTATAAAATACTGAAGAAACTCATACACAGATAAGCCAAGCCAGGATACTTCACACTGTTCTGGAGTCTGGGCTTTTTTCTTTCCTTTTACTTTGGACACAGACAGGAAAAAAAGAGTGATCACTTGAATCCTCATTCTACAGTGTTTGAAGTGAAGGAGATGAGGACAAAGTAATCAGTTCTTGTGGCTGTGCTTTCCTAATTAAATGTGACTCTCAGGGCACTCAGAAACGGTGATAGAAGGAGACACAGGGGGAGGGTGCTGGAGTTAAAAAGTCAGCCTCCAGTTTTAGCCACCCCTTTGGGAAGAGCTGCTGAGTGCAGGTTTCTACCACAGCAAAATGAATTTCTGATCTGCTCCCCTGTTATTCGTGGCTTCCATTTCCAGAGTGTAACACAATGCAGATTTCAGCGGGTGGTGCAGATGGTATTAAAAGTTGCTTTTTTAGCTGCAGCTGCCATCAAATGGCCTCTCTTTAAACATTTTTATTTTCTTCGGATCGCCACTTACATGCCCCCGTAACTCGCTGATAGAACTTTTTCTGGAGAGCTCTTTAACCTGATGCTTCCAAACTGCTTCTGGTGTGGGCTGTGATTTCATTTGGCAGTGTGGTCTGACCACCACGTCTGGAGGTTCCTCAATAAACTCTATATTCAACAGGGTGGACATAGTATTTTTAATTGAACGAGTCATTAAATCACTCGGGGAGCAGCTTTTCCGTGGCTGTGCTCCAGAGATAGTAGGAGGAATATTAATGTGCACAAGAAAAGGGTCTGTTTCTCCGAAGATCGTACAGGAGGGGAAGACCTTGTTTTCCAGATCTCTTTAACAAAGGTGTTTTCAGCGAGAATTGCAAATGAGCCGCTCTTCCGTGGAGGCAATTTGCATATCATTAGCCTTCCGGGTTTGTTAATTGTTTTCACCTCGAGGAGGTGGAAGGGTTCAGTCTTTGTTTGGAAAATGACAATGCTTTCAGCAAGTGGCACATTTTTTTTTTATTTGTGATAGGTGATACGATTTTTTTTTTAACATTTTCTGTGAACTGCTACCAGTTTTGATGGAGATGATGATGCCCTTTCAAAAGAAAATTGAGACCTTTCCAGCAGCTCACTCAACATCTCATTTCCCTGTATTTCTTTGTATGTGGCTTTTTTCAAATACAAGAAATATTTTCCTTTTGTGTCTTTCTTCTCTTCCCTCCCACCAATTCCTGGGATAACATTTAGCCCCACACTCTGCAATAATGTTTCCACAATCACATTTGTAAGGCTGTAACTTCACAAAAATTCAAGAAAAAGACTGAAAATTCGAAAGGCTTTTAAAAATCCTTGTCCGTGTTTGAAACTCTGACTTTGTCTTGCTTTCATTTTTATCTTTAATGCGTAGGACTGAGGGAACTTTTGCAGCACAGAACAAGGCAGGGAGGAAGAAGGGATGCACAGGCTTNCTGGCTCTGGCTGTGATGGCTCTGTGATGTTTTCCAAGTTTCTTTATGAGTTTTGGTTCAGGGGCTCATTTTTGTGGAGCGGATTTGGGTTTCTCTGAACACACCTGATATGTCTCAATGCCTGATGCACCCGGAGCAGCACAGGTCTGGGATCTGGGCTTGAAACCATGAGCTGGGAAAGAGCTAGGGGAATTCAAAGGTGCTTCCAATGAAATTCAGGGAGTGAGAAAAAAAATTCCTTTAAATTCCTGTTGCTGCATGGACACCTCTGATTTTGCTCCTTTTAGTTTGGGATTTCTCCCCATGCTGACCTAAAGCTTGTGTGTGACTTCAAAATAGACACAGCACAACCTTTGTTGATTTTTTGCTCCCTGTTTTCTGTCAGCAACACAACTAATGGTGGATTAATCTTTACCTGACATTGATTAAAATGTTAATTAGTGAGACTTATTTACTGGAATGAAGTTGGAACTCATGCCAGCAATTATTTCTGCAGCTGCTGACACCTTTTTGGCATTACTTGGAAATTGTCATGAGTTGTCTGACACCTCTTCTACTTCTGTTGTCTTAAAGATAAAAAATATTACCAGGAACTGCCCTTTTGGCTCTATTGTGTTTATCAAAAGAAGAAAATGACACTTAAATTCTCCCCCCTCCCCTCACTGTCAAATCTTCCTCNTTGAGAAGGAGAGGGCTGGAACATTCTGCCACCCCCAGGCGAGCAGCAGAATGGGGGTTCTTTCTCCTCTCACAGGAGCTCCCTAGAACTCAGTTTTTAGCTTGCCTCTGCTGAGCAGTCGGTCATTTAGAATGTTTTTTTCCGGTCACAGCGAGATCAAAGTTGCCGGCGTCCCGTTGACTTTTACT
>VXBB01014630.1:255734-272580 GCA_013399915.1 Illadopsis cleaveri
AACTAATGGTGGATTAATCTTTACCTGACATTGATTAAAATGTTAATTAGTGAGACTTGTTTACCGGAATGAAGTTGGAACTCATGCCAGCAATTATTTCTGCAGCTGCTGACACCTTTTTGGCATTACTTGGAAATTGTCATGAGTTGTCTGACACCTCTTCTACTTCTGTTGTCTTAAAGATAAAAAATATTACCAGGAACTGCCCTTTTGGCTCTATTGTGTTTATCAAAAGAAGAAAATGACACTTAATTTCTCCCCCCTCCCCTCACTGTCAAATCTTCCTAGCATCATCAACCACCACAGGGAGAAGGTTTTATTTATTTTATTTATTTATTGCCTCAAGTGTTGAGTGTTTCAAAAGGAAATATTTTATTGCTGTCCAAAGATAGTAAAGCCTGTGACTTTTTTTAGAAATCTGCCAACATTAACATCTGGGAGCTTTTGCCACTGACACCATGGAAGGCTTTACTTCTTTTAGTGATCCACTACCAAGTTATTTATTTCCACAGTCACATGTGTATGATTTTGTCCCACTTCCCAATTACATTTTCTGGAGATTATTGCACTGGCCTGCACATTACCTGCTTGGATCAGCTTAATTCTCAGACCTGCTGATCCATTGGTGACTGAATATTTGCCACAGATCCTATGATTAAATATGGAAAACATCTGGTTGAAAGAGTCTAAAAAAAAAATCTGAACATCTGGAAAATATTGGTAAAGAAGCTAATTAAGTTTGTCAACTTACAAATTGTTCTAGCAGGAAGTATTTAGGGGTAGCAGACAATTGAGATTTCATTCCTCTGGCTGCTCGTCCTTGCTTTTGTTTATTTTGGTACAAATGGAAGGACAATTTTACATCCAAATCCTCCTTTGGACACAAACTGGGAGGGAGTTACCAGGGGCTGTGTTACAGCAGGTTACACTCACAGTGGGAGGAAAGGAAAAATTGACTTTAGTTCCTGTTGTCTCCTGTTTTAACGATTTTAAATGACACCAAAATATATTCAATTTCCACACACCCCTCTGATCCTCTCAACTGAAGGCTTTGCTGCTGTTCCTCAGCTCTTCCACAATTTGCACTTGGCCAAGGCAGTGATGTTTTTTCAGGGGGAAGTTTTGTAGCGACTCCACCTAACTCTGAACCCGTGGGGTTATTGAGAATATCTGCATTTGGATTCTATAAAACACCTAGAACTCGAGCTTCCTCTTCAAAATATTGCCTTGCTCAAAAAATCCAAGTGGGAAAAACACTTCTTTCACATAAAAAAGCCTTTTTTTGTGTGTCAGACAGAGATTTTCACAAGCCATAATGCACTGAGACCTCAGTCATGATAGATCGTGGTAATTTTTGCTCCGAGGGCAGGAGACAGCCCTGATTTAGTTTCCCAAACATTAAGTCAAAGAAAACAAATATCTTTTAAAAAGTCAAACCAAACCCTTAACACTCTTCAGGGGGAGAAGAGGCACAGAACAGTTACATGAAGTTCTGTTCCTTTGGGGACTCAGATCTAACCACGACCATCACAGCATTAAAAACCGAATGCAGATTCATTTCTAAAAACCTGCCTGTTATTTTCTCCCCATTTCCTGTCGGCTTTCTTCATTTTGCAAGGTGGTGATTTGCTCTACTTAAGTCTGACCACATCTTGCCGAGCCCAGGGCCTCGGTGCAAATGAAGCGTTTGTCACCGTGAGTAACACCCCTTAGATGTAAAGGAATTAAACATTAAGGGCTTTGCAGTGTTACTCACACAAAAGAGAAGATATTAATGAATAGGCTGCTTTGAAAACACCCTTCTGCAGTTAAACCTTTAATGACAAAGGGTTTCTTTGGAGTTTCTTGTTGAATTATCCACAGTCTTATCTCTGAGCCTCCTGGCTCTCCAGAAACGTCCTACAGGAAAATTTCACGTTGAATAAAAACAATTCCCGCGTGACTGCCTGTCCTACCCACCAGAAAAAAAAAAAAATTAAAAAAAAAAGAAAAAAGAAGAGACATGAATAAATTAAGGTACAAATGAATGTAAATATCAAATTAATAGCTCAAATACACAGTAGAATGGAAGAAATGCCTGTATTTGTCTCCAGCAGCAAACACCCTGGTGGCCAGATTTGACAGCAGCTAATTGAGCAGTAATTGTTATTAATGTCTCTTGTCTTTGCTGTCCACAGCAATTCTGGTTGTGCAGAGCTTGGGGAAGCAGTGAGAATTCTTAGCTTCCTTGAAGGGATTGGAAATGTTCTTTTCCCATATATCGAGAGAAATATGAGCATGTTTGGAATGGGTTAAATGGGTTAAATGAATTAATTGTGACCATCAGCACTGTCTCTGTCTTTGCTTTTCCCACTGATGCTCTGGATTGGAGCTGTGCCCCTGTTTTGGAGCTTTGAATCCAATGAGAAAGGGATTAAAACCAAAATGATGTGAAGTTTGGGGGCTGCAGGCCTGGCCACAAGGCCCAGTGGCTACGGGGGGCTTCTGGTGACACCCCAAAATTCACAGCCTGTGCCATGAGCTCAGGTGTCTCTTTTTGCTCTCAAGAGCTTCAGGAGAACTGGAAGGGCTCTGGGGGCAGAGTGAGGTGCTGAGATTTCCCAGGAAAAATGTGCTGCTTCCAGAGAAGCTCCAGAGGTGTTGGAGCTGCATCTCCTGGGTGCATGTGAAGGAGTTGGTTGCACACAAAATTTTGACTGATGGTAGAAACGTCTCTGTCTGGCACTTCATCCTGTACCTCTGTGACAACTTATTCTTAAAGACTCTTCTGGGCAGCCTGTTTTGCATGAAATCAGGAGGAAAAAAACCCAGAACACCTTTCTGCCTTCCAAATTCTTGTCAAAATTGGTTTAATTGGTTTAATTTTAGCCAAGGGCTGCAAAGCTTTCAAGAAAAACACACACACACATACGCACGTGGAAGTTTCTCCATGGGTGACTTTGTTAGCTCCAGTTCCACATGGAACAGTTTGAAAAGGGTAACAGTCTGAATAATTCCCAGATTGTGAGGGATTTAGAGTCAGGACAGAGTGTGGTTTCCAGTAATGACAGAGCTGCTTGCTGAGAGGAGGTTTCAACCTGCAGCTCCTCAAAGGCTGAAGGTATTTAAGGGAGATTTAGTTTATTGTTAATCTTAGGTGTGCACAGGTATAATTTCCTTTTTCTCGGTGCCAGCTGAGACTCTGCAATCCTCTGGTGCCAACTAACCCAACCCTTTATGGGCCAAGTGGCTAATGAGGAAATTTGAAATTATGTGTAAAAACAGAGCAAGAATCTAAGGAGAAAGGTCAGATTTGGAGTTGGATCCTAACTAGGCTTGTTTTTACTGTGCTGGCTGCATTTTAAAAATGCAATCCAACTTGGTAAGGGCCATAATTGAGCTGTAAGTCAGGGCAAAGTGACCAACTCTACATCTGCAGGTAACAGTGGGATTGAAAAGAATAGGCAGTGTTTGCAAATCTGCTCTCTGGATCATTTTCACTGCTCTGAAAACACAAAAAAGAAAAAAGAAAAAAAAATAGGATGCTTGATCCCCAAGTGTAAAAGTGAAACCTGAAGTGAATTCGATGATCACTTAAAAGCTGGGTCCTCCTTAAGGCTCCTAAAAAACTTGGAGAGAAAAAAAAATCCACAGCAAAACCTCTGCTTTTATCTTTCAGTCCTTCACTTCTAACTAAACATCAGCCATATCCTTGGTAAACCTGACTGCAAGTTGGAGGCCAATTAAATAAATTTAGGTTACATTTCTGAAAGCTCCTTCTGTATTTAATGTGAGATTCAAGATTTTCTACATTTTCCATGTATATCATTGTGTATGGCTCACATGTGATAGAATAGATACAGTTTTTCCTTTCTGTTACTTGAAATGACTTTTCATTTCTTTTGTTTTACTTCCTTTGTTCCCTGTGGATGTTATCCACTTGATAGAAATGGGAGAAATTGTTTTGGCTTCCTCTTGCCCTGTGACTCCTAATTATCCAATATTTGTACTTTCCCATCCCTTTCAGGATTGGTTGGGGCATTTTTCCCTCTCAGTATTTTGGATGAGGAAGAGCATTTCTATAAAAATCTGTTCCTTGCCTGAAGCGAAATGGCTCGGATACACTGCTGGCTGCAGATCTGACAAGGAGAGGTTTTGAACCATCAGCAACTTTCCTAAAGCTGATTTCCCTCCACAGCAGGGAAACACTTCACACAGGGATTCAGGTGCTCAGGCAGTTCCCAGGGAGGACAGCATGTCTAAAAGTTGTTGCTATTTGAAGAGACAATTAAATCATTGCTGCTTTGCTGTGCAAAAGCCTGTGCTGTAGCTTGGAAATTCCAGCATCCCATCCCCTTTTCTCTGCCCTTGGTGCTTGCCCACATCAGCTGGTGCAAACAGAGAGACTCTACAAGTTTTGGGGTTCCCAATCAAATCTGAAAATTGTTTGTCCGTTGTAAGCTCAGAATTATTAACGTGACTAAAGGCACGTCAGGAGAGATCCAGGGCTGCACTGACACAACTTCCAGGAGAGAATTCTCAGTGTTTTCCCGGTTACTGATCCCCACACAAATAAAATACAGTAAAAATAATCTTCCTTTTCCAGCTTCCTGGTGGTTATGCTCCTTGGAAAACTGCTCAGAAGTGGATTCACCTCAGTCCTTCCCAGCTGTGAGGAGCTGGAGCCTGAACCCTCAAAGTCTGATACCTGCTGAAATCACTGCAAAACCTTTCTTCCATCCAAGCTCCTCCCAAATTTCAGCTCAGGACTCACTTCCCATCAGAAGGGCTTGATTTGTCCCTCTTGGTGCTCTGAGCCATTCAAAGCCAATTCTGGGACCCTGAAATGCCACTTTGAGGCCTTTGTGTACAAATGCTTCCTGAAGAAGCGTTTCCCTTTCAAGACATCACAGATTTTAACAATAATCCTCAAATCAGGTATTTCCTCTGCCAAGCAGCTCCCTGGGAAGTTGGATGCTCTGGGAAGCAGCTCCCTGAGCACTCCTGACCCAGAGTAGGAGCCAGAAGGGTAAAGGGGCCCATGGAAGGCTCATTCCAAAGGGTTGTTTGGTTTTTTATTTAGAAGTTCATCGATTTTGGAATTCAGGTAATTCTCCTCACTCCCAGTGTACCCTCCTTCCCTCCACAGCCACCAACCTCCAGCTCCCTGCCAAGTGGAGTATTTGGACTGTGGATTTATTACTTTCCTTGCTGAATTCCCATGCAGATGGCACAGGAATATGACAGCCAGTGGGTCTGGGGTTTAATGTGAAAGGTTTTTTTTTCTCTTGAGAAGAGCTGGGTGTCAGGCAGCAGCAGTGTGGGTCTGTTTTCCACCAGGACTCCTCAAAAGAAACAACCCAGGACCAAAATTTCTGTCTGCTCAGCCTGTTCTGAAACCCCTATAAAACTAAAATGCAGACAGGAGCTAGAAATAAACATTTATGTACCCCTCATGTCCCGCTGGACTTCAGCCTACCATAAACAATTATTGCAGCTATAAAAAAGCCAAACCCGTGTATTATCAGCTGATCCTCCCGGGGAGGCTGGATCTGCCGGGCTGATTTGAATTTCAATGCTATTGTTTTGCGTGTGTTGAACTACAAAGGGAAGAAAAGCTTTTTGTTATTCCTCTTCATCAACTGATCTAATGCAAGAGGAAAATTACTGGTAATTATTTTTGCAGCAATTATGCTGGCCCAAACACCAGAAGTGCAAGCACATTCCTTGTTATTTATTTCAGAAAGGTCTCAAACCACAGGCTGTTTAGAATGCACAGCGTTTCAATTCATGAACTTTGATGAAACTTATTTTAATATAGCTTTGTTTTCCTTATTAAATGACAAGAAAGATTAATTACAACAGATCTGGTGGCGCTTTAATGTTGCTGAGTGTATTCCAGCAGTTAACATTCTTTCTCTGTGTATGAACAGCATGGCTGCTCTAGAGGGGTTTTCTCAACTAATCCCAAATCTGTTAAACCTGAACTTTTATCAGATTTTATGCCTGGACCTGAAAAAAATTAATTTTTCCCTAATAGTTGAGTTTATCTCAATCTGCAAGGAGCCAGTTGTCATTTTATAAATCTGCACCTGATGCAGGTTGTTGTGCACTAAATTTAAGAAAGTTTTGTGATGAGAGAGGAGATATCTCTGCTTTTCTAAGGAAGCCGCTGTGGGACTTGTTCTGTCGTTTGGATCAGGAGTTTCTGGGTTCTGTTCCCTGCCCATGCTGGGTATGAGCTGCACCTCCTGCTTTTCCAAAAATGCAGCTCCTGTCGTGTTCCTGTCCAGCTGGATCAGCTTGGAAAACTCATTCCCCATCAGAGATGGTTGGAGTGTTTGAAAAATACCATGTTAGGATTTGTATTATGTTGTTCAAGAAATTATTTTGCCCTGAAATATTTCTGCTTTGGGGTGTTTTGTTTTTTTTTCCCTGCTGTCTTTCCCTCAGTATTACCCCAAACAGATTTTCCTCAGAAAAGGAAAATGGTAAAAAAACTTCAGGTTTTTTTGACCTGTGCAGGGTTGAGTTGGACTTGAATGATCCTTGTGGGTCCCTTCCAGCTCAGGAGATTTTGTGATCCCTCAGTCCCTGCTCCTGCCAAAGCAGCCTTTTATCCTGAAGAAAATCATCCAGACTGAATTCAATCAGGTTTGAAATATATCAGAGCAGGCTGGGAGAAAAGTTAATCCAGGTTTGTGATGCAGCTTCTGGAGATGAACTCATTTTTCACTAAGAAATGTTCATTTCTGACAGCTCCAGCTGCACACCAGGGATTTGCTTCTGCATTCATGTTTGGATATTGATATTTATAGAATAAACATTTGCCTCCTGTTTATAACTTTTATGTGTAACCCACAATTTCTGCAGTATCTGAAACAGAACAGACTCTTTGCAGAAAGTCTTTTTGAGTATTGAACTTCCAAATGGAGTCGGGGGTGTGGTCCTGCCTTCCACATGGATTTAAAATTTTGGTGAAACTTCAGGAAATGCCTCACAATTCCTGCGTGTCTGTTACAGCATTCATGACACCTGAAGTGTGTATTTTTAATCATTCTTCTTCTCACTGGTGATGATTAGGGTATGCAACTCTACCCCCCTCCAAGGTCAAACCTCCCAGACAAATTGATTTCTGAACGTTCTACTTGGTGATGGGCCTGAAAAACCAAACAAAACAAAATAAAAACTTTCCATATTCGCTTCCTAATTATTGATTTACTCTGAAGCAGTGTTTATTTCGGACTTGTGCGTTTTAGATCAGCAAACAAATGCCAGTCTCAGTCTCCCCTGGTGTTTTGCATCTCCCCAAGCACAGCTCCCGTTTGTTGCCATCCCAAAGTTTTTCTCCTGAGCAGGTTCCAGTAACTTATCCAGATTTGTTTGCAGATTTTTGATGTGCCCCAGGAGGGAATAGGATGAGACAATCCCACTGAACCCCGTGTCTGAACAGAGGCTCTGAATAAAGGTGAAAGGCTCATTTCACTGACTTCATCACCAAGCCTATACAAATTAAATTTCTACATTACTCACAGGATGACTTGCAATTATGTTGATTAATCATATGCTACTGAGAAAATGGAAACTCATTTAAAACAGGCATTATTAATCCGTTGTGTCATTTTTGGTTTCTTAAAGCCCTGTTGCAGGGACAATTCCTCTCTCAATGAGCTGGTTAATTCCATTTCGCTTCCACCTTGTTCATAATTAATTCTTAAAAAGTTGTTTACATGAAAGACAATTAATTCAACACAGTTCTTTAAAGAAAGGGAATATGTAAACTCATTTAGAAGTGTAATATTTCAATACTGATACTAAAAGCAGAGATGTTTCCCAGAGTAATATAAATATGTGAATGTTATTTGACCTTTGGTTTGTTTGCAGCAAGTAACATGCACATTTAATTTTGGAAAGTACATTGACCCTTGAACCATCTTCTAAATAAAAATGGAGCTAATAATGAAGAGAATTTTATGAGATACTATTTATTGAGCTAGCAAAGAGGTTTATTTATCTAGGAAATGGCACCACTGGACTTTGAATCTTGGGAAACAGGGAAGGTTTGGACACTGACCCCCAGAAAATATTTATGGCATCACTCTGGCTGCATATTTTATGGGGCCAGGGTGTTTTTTGTGGTCAGAAAACCAAAAGTCCGCAGGATTGTTTCACTAGCAGGATTCAGTATTAGTGCCCTGATTTGAATTGAGCAGGACTGGCTCTGCAGCAGCCTGAAAAAACCCAATATTGTTCATTCGGAGCAAAAAGGACGGAATAAATTAATACACATCAGTACAGGTGTAAAGAGGGACTTGCTGGAAGGTTTTTTGAGATTTTTCTTTGAGATTTGCTCGTGGTTCCCTCTCATTCTCTTTTCATGGTCCTTGTCCCTCTCCTGCCTGTGCCCTGTCCCTGTGGGGCAGCCCCAGCTCTCGGTGTGATCAATCCCAGAGATTTTTCTGGCTCCCCCAGAACTCACCTGGGTTTTGGTGGGAGCAAGGAGGGAGCCCTTGGAGAAGGAATTCCTGGCTGGTATTTCCCAGCTGTCCTTCAAGTCCCACTGGAATGCCAGGGTTGGTGATGAGACCTTTGTGTTTTGCCAGAAGCTGAATTCTGGGCACCACTTCAGCAGGCAAAAATCTTCATAAAACACAGAGGCTGACGAGGGGTTTTGTTCCAAAACTGATCCATCCAAGGCAGCCACAGACAGCAATTCTGTGTTACTTTTAATTAGTATATCCCTACAGGATTTTAATAAACTATTTACCAATGGATTGCTCTGTCACAGGGCATTATCAGCTCTTTAAGCTTCTGCTGCAGAAAAGGTCAAATGTGAAAAGAGACTGAAATAAAACATGCCAAGAGTGAAGCTTTACGGCATGATTAACATTCTCCTATTCAGCCTCGCTGAGAGATTGCTCTTCCATCCCTTTATTAATGTGCAAGTTCTCTTTTGCAACCAAGCCATGCAGCCTTTTGTAATTTGGATAATAAAGACGGTTGTTGTTGTTGTTTAATGAAAAGAATGGTAATTTATTGACACTTGGCTCGCACAATGCCGGCAGTGTAATGAAACCCAACAAACTAATTTCAGTCCTCCCCGTGCGCTCCATGCTAATTAAAAGCAACAATCAATATGGGCGAGGCCTTGTCAACAACGGCATTAAAAGCCTGAGCTGTGGCCAAAGGGCTGATGACAGTTTGTGAGGATGAGGCAGATGGGCGGGAGGTGGAAAAGAAACCAAGAATTGCCCAGGAGGCAGAAGCTGCAACTTTTGCTAGTGGGGTTTTTAAACTTTCATTTGAGTATTTTATGGATTTTCTTCTTCACTTTAAATATTTTATTCCACAGTCTCTTATTGAAATTTGTTTCTGTACATGCTGATTATTAAGGTTCTAGTCTAAAAAGAAACTTCCCAAGTCAAGGCATTAAACTTTGCTAGTGGGTGACATGAAAAGGTGTTTTTCTGAATGGAAACCTTGCTGTGACTCTTGTTTCCTCTGAAGTTGGAGGTAAAATCCCATTGCTGCTGCTGGGATCTGATTTTCTTGTTCCAGATGTCTCACAATAAACTTGCAGAATTCAGGTTGGTGTGAAGAGCAGTTCCCTGCTCACCATCCCAGAATCCTGCTCAGGAACTTGAGCAGCCACCTCACTTTCCTCCTGCTTTCTAAAATCAAAATTACTCAGGTTTATCTTCAGTTCCACAGATCGCAGTAAAAATTATGAACACAATAAAGATCTTTCAAAACAAAGGAGAGGGTGAACACTTTGGGCATTTTTTATGTGAGTTTTATTTCCCAGTTTTATATATAAATATATTTATGTGAATGTTCCTTGCAGCCCTCAGAGGCAGGCAGAATACTTATTGAAATACAGCAGCTGCAGTGCAACACAAGCAAGCTACTACTATAATTCAGGTATTGCCAAAATCCCCCTTGCTAAATGATTTCTCAACTCTCATCCATTTAGTTACCCTTTGGGAGCGGGCTGGACTTTAGAGTTTATTCCCTGAAATTCGGCTTGCAAGCTGATAGAGGCTGTTTCAGATGAGGATGAAATAAATTCTGACAGGAGGAGGCTCCTCGGGGTTGTGTTTTGTCATCAGCCTGTGGAGAGACAAAATCTGGGTGATTTCAGCTTCAGTAACTGCCCTGATTGGAATTTTGCTAACTAAGGAGCAGTGTTGGAGTGTCCTGTCTGGGGTTGTTGAGTTCTATGGGGACTGAATTGTGCAGGGTCTCATTTTGTGTCTCTGTGGGTTTCGATGTGTGCACAAATCCCAGGAAAAAGGAAAAGCAGGATAGAAAGCCCAGATGTGTGAGTGGCTCTTCGGGAAGACATCCCTGTGGCTTTTATGAAGTTACATCAGGAAAAGCAGATCCTGCCTGACCAGTTTTGGAGAGGAGATGAAATTATCATCCATCCTCCCTCGAATCGAGGCGCCAAATCACACCAGGCTGAGGGAAGCCTCGGGGGCAGCCTGTGGAGACAAAGGGGAGAGCAGGGAGCAGATGTTTGTCTCAGGGAATGGCCAGAAGGCTGAGGGCAGCCTGGTTCCAAACTGGGGCTTGTGCAGCTGCACCACAACATCTGGGCCTGCCACAGTGGATGGGAGATCAGCCCCTGCTCAGCAAAGCAGTGACTCCCTGAACGAATTCCCCAGGGAATTTGTGCTGCTCGTTTTGAGCGTGGTTGGAGCGCTGGCTTGCACAACCCACAGCTGGAAATAAAAGGCTGTTGGGACAATTTTATTTCTGCTCATAAACCACAAGCTGGAGCCTCAGAAGGAGTAAACACAGATGTGTCTGTTGGGGTCAGTGCAACCAGACCAAGGCAGGGATGCAGTTGAGGACCCAACTTATTTTTAGCATTTTTCTGCCCTTCACAATGATGTGACCAAGACAAAATTCCACTTCTCCACAGAGAGATGTGCCTTCCTCTTCCAGCTGGGAAATTTTACACCATCCTACACAGTGGAAAAATTAAAAAAGGGTGTTGATATGCCCCATAGCCAGTGGGATCCTCACTGTTTCAATAATCACAGGACTGAGCCTGGACAGAAATTGTGGCATTAACAGCCCCATGATTTGCAATCCAAGTAATTCCTCTTGCTCCATTTGCAGATTGCCCTGGTTAATGGAATCAATGCAATCCCACTTCAGGACAGAAGGAAGGAAATGGGTAAATTATTTCTGGGGAAGCTGACCTCTGACACACACATTCCTCTCACAGCAAAATGTTTGCTCGGAACATAAATTTATGGTTCAGTGGCATCCAAGCAAATTGTTGTTTCCTCTGGTTGTGTATCAGTTAAAAGAGAAGTTACACTTGAAGGGGTTTTAATAGAGTGGACAAGTCATAATTTCAAACATTTGCTTTAAATGCCTGGAACTGTGTGATCAGAATGACAATTCTCAAAAATTCCAGAAGAAATCACTACCAAAGGCTGGATCTCTACAGAATTTCTCTCTCATGAGAGTTCTCATGAATCTTGATGTATTTTGATAATAAAATCCAACCTTCACAAGCACAACTTTCTTCCTTAATATCAGTTAATTTATCTGTGAAAATGCCAGTGATAAAAAACAGCTTCTAAAATGAAATTTATTTCTCTAATGGTTACTGCATGAATTATAAATACTCTATGTGCGCTGAGAAAAGGAAATGAGGCTGAAGAGAACAATTTTGAAGCCTCCAGCCCTGCTGCTCATTACAGTCATTTCGTAGCTGAAAAAAAAAAAAAAAAGTAATAAAAGATATTTTAAAATATAATTTAAAAAATATTTTTCACCATCTGAGAAAGATCGTTTTGTTGCTATTGAACTACACAGAGAGGAAATTCTCTGCTTTTGTTAAGGGACTTGGTGCATTCTAATAAAGGGCTGACCCTAGAACTGAGTAAATATTTATGTGCAGAGTGATACTCCAAGTTTTTATAGAGAGATTAAAAAATTGCTCTGGAATATGAATTTACCAGAGATTTTACTTTTTTTCCTTACATTTTCTAGCTCTGGAGGACTCCAATAATCATAATATATCTCAGCAATTTCACACTGGTTAACAGAGCAATTTCTCCCTGACCTTTTGGATGCTGACTTTGGGTTTATCCTCTGTAGAGCAGCACTTCCAAGCACAGAAGTTTTGTCTTCCCAAATCCTGCTGCCAGCTTGCCTGGAACTCTGTGCCAGGGTGACTTGAGTGAGCTCATGTGGGGATAAAAGAAGAATACAGAGAGAGGAGCAATCACGGAGAGGGAAGAAGAGTTTTTATTTTTAATGCCCAAATCCCGCCAATCCATGAATTATTCACACTGCGGATAACTCCTGCTGATGGTTTGTGTTGTTTCATACCGGGGCTGGAGTTCACTCCTCTCCACCACTGCCTTCCTCGTGCTGCTGTTAAATCTTGAGGCAAATTGGAAAAATCAGTTTTTGCTCCTCAGATACACTCACCTCGTCCTGAGGATTTCAACGAGCACAAATTCTGCCTGGTGAGTGCTCCAGGGCGGTTTATCTCACTCTGACAAATCACCCCCTTCCTGCCATCAGTTCTGATATAAACGATCGTCAGATTCTGATAAAAATGAAGCTGCTCTTGCCTGTCAGCCTTTTGGCAGCCTCTGGATGGAACCACAGACAGTGAGACGAGGTGCACAGTTCAGTTGTTTCTCACGTGTGTGTTTGACTGAGCAAAGATTGCTTTCATGGTATGAGAGTATGGGAATGTCATCTAAAGGCAAAAGAATATTATTTTACTTTTTTTTTTTTTTAATCACCAACTTTTACACTAGAAATAATTTCCTTAAATTCTCAAAAAATCTTCTAAGGAGAAACTCTTGTTTCTCTCATAAATGGCTTAAAACTACCCCAGTCTGAAAGACCAGTGTGCTTTAATATTGATGATTATTATGCTCATATTTAATTGCACACAAAACTTTTAAAGCTTTGTAAATTCCTTCACAAAAGCCACAGATTATTCTGTTTACAGATGGAGGGATAGGAGAGTATCTCAAACAGAAAACATCTCAGTAATCTCCATCTCTTGTCCCTTTTTAATACCAGTATCACTCTGTTGATTTCTGTGGAGTTATTCCAAAATTAATCCAAAGCAAATAATTTTACAACTGGACCCACAGTTTTTACACTGATTTTAAATGAATGGGCAATTCTTCTTAAAGTAGCAAGGTCTGTTCTAAATATTCAAATTCTTCTTCAGCACTTTTGATCCCAGTGACTTTATTGGTATTAAACTGGAGCTCAAAGTGTTGCTTGAAAATGTTGCCCAATGCATCCCCATTGACTTGGTTTAAAAGCACTGAGCTAAACCTCAAAATCTTCACCCAAGACAAGATTTGGCTCTCGGTGCTGGTGTCACATCATCTGCTTCTAATTTTTGATTAAAATAGCTCAGTTTGATTATTTTCAGTGACATAAAAATACCACATCCAATAGGAATGCCCAGTAAGGAATTCCTACAGTTTTTCATGTATTCAAATACTAACTTTAAACATTATCTTTACTGGCCTTATCTTTGACAAAACTCAAAGTTTTAAGCTCCTTAAGGAGAAAATCAGGGTCTAATGNGGGGGGGATGTTTTGGGTTTTTTGGGGGTTTTTGCCTTTTAATTTTTTATCAGGGTGTCAGCAACAAGCCTGAAGCCAACGGGGCTAAATCCTGTTTGTACTGAGGGTGGCTAAATCCTGTCAGTATCCCAGGCTGTTCTGAACACTCCTTGCCTTTTATCCTCTCTTGGGTTTGGTAGCTGTGTATGAAATCAGCAGTAGCCTCACAGATTTCCCAGCTGGTTGCATTACAAGATTGCCAAATTGCATAAATACTCTTGCTTTCACTTGTCAGAAATATAATCCTAAAAGAACGTGAGAGAACTCAGAGATAGGTGGTTTTTCTGGTTTGCTTGACCAGAATTGTCCCTTTTTTCCTGTGATCATTGACCAAAGTTCAGGCTCTGTTTACATTTTTTATTTAAATATTTCAGCACCGGCACCTAAAAATGCATCTCAACACACACAGAGTCTAAAGAAAAGCAAAGGTGTTTTTCACCTGGTGTTTCCCATACAGACAGTGGTGAATTCTCATGGACAGACCAGTTTGTTTAGGAGGAAACTCTCTCCACCTGAGCCACCAGTGAATTTGTGTGTCACAGACATGGGCAGCACAGGGAGGGGACAGATGCAGCAGGAAAAATTGAGGTTATGCACAGAGAAACAGCTGGTGGTGTTCACACATGACACTGAAATATTTAAGAAGAACCAGAAAGAACTCGGTATTTAAAGAGGAGCTGCTGTGTTTGAGAGGTTACCTGTTTGATCTGATAAAAGATGTTTCTCCCTGCAAATCACACCTCTCTTTTATCCTTACCTTTCCATGCCTTCATCAACACAACTGCAACTTGCACATGAATGGGATCATAAAAATATAGGAGCTTAATCCACCTCTTAAAAATCAATTCTGCTCTTAAGCAGTGTTCTTCAGGCCTTTATTAAAATTTATGTCACCACCACAAGTTTGCATCACCTGCTGGGACCTCTGTAATCTGTGTGCAGTTGAAAACAGAGTGATTAGTTTCACACTCAGAATATAATCTGCTTTAATTTCCCAGATATTTAGTCAGTACTTTGGAGATTTTTGAAATTTCAGCAAAATTTTCCTTTCTTTCTTGTGAGACAACAAAATTCAGAGAAGTCCTTCTTTTACCACTGTGTGAAACGCCTTCTTTTAACTCTTCAATTATGCAGATCTTTACCAAGTGATTTATTCTCCACGGGGAACAAACAAGAGTGGACAAGAATTCATTTGCTGGGCTAACCTGGTTCCACAGGGGATTAAAGCTGCAATTTTAGATCTGGTTGGTTCATTTTCACTGCTGAACAGATGATGCCTCATTGCAGACCATCAATTTGCTCACTGTCCTGTGTGTAACACCAGGAGCTCAGCAGGTCAAAGTCTGCTGGGAGCTGAGAGCTGGGATGGGAAGGGATCCAGGCTCTTCCCATGGAGAGCCACACAGACAATCCCAGCTGAGTCTGGCCTCTGGTTTTGGCTGGATTTTTGGCTTAATTTTCTTCTCAGAGATTTGCACAGGGTTTGTGTTTGTGCTGGAAAGAGTGTGGGAAGCACAGGGAATGTTTGGTTATTGCTGAGCACGGAGCCAGAATCTTTTCTGCTCTTCACCCACCCCATCAGCAAGGTTGGGGGGGCACAAAGGCTGGGGAGGGGACACAGCTGTCCCCAAGTGACCCCAGGGATATCCCAGACCAGCATCACGCTCGGTGGATAAAGCTGGGGAAGGAGGAGAAGGGGAGTGAGGGCGTTTGTCTTCCCAAGCCACCACCACACCATGGATCCCGGCTTTCCTGAGGAAAACTGAGCACTGCCTGCCCTTGGGAAGGGGGGATGGATTCCTTGTTTTGTTTGCATTACCTGTTAAACTGTCTCTGNTGTGCTGGAAAGAGTGTGGGAAGCACAGGGAATGTTTGGTTATTGCTGAGCACGGAGCCAGAATCTTTTCTGCTCTTCACCCACCCCATCAGCAAGGTTGGGGGGGCACAAAGGCTGGGGAGGGGACACAGCTGTCCCCAAGTGACCCCAGGGATATCCCAGACCAGCATCACGCTCGGTGGATAAAGCTGGGGAAGGAGGAGAAGGGGAGTGAGGGCGTTTGTCTTCCCAAGCCACCACCACACCATGGATCCCGGCTTTCCTGAGGAAAACTGAGCACTGCCTGCCCTTGGGAAGGGGGGATGGATTCCTTGTTTTGTTTGCATTACCTGTTAAACTGTCTCTGCCTCCACCCACGGGTTTTCTCACTTCCACCAGGGACAGCAAGCCAGGGCCTTGGATTTTTAAATTGTATTTGCCTGTCTGTGACTGTCAGTCCGAGGTTATAGTCCATTAGTATACTCTTCCATGAAAACTTTAAATGGGATTCACCATGGAGAAGCACAAGTAAAACATAATTTCTGACATAAAGAGATTTTCCACTGGTTTTCCTTCCTTTGTTATCACAGTTCTTCACCTCGCTGTCAGCCATAACCTGGTGAGAGCTGGGAATTTACATCGCACCAAACTAGTTTACATCCAGCTCTTCCTTGCCCCTGTACTTTGCATTCCCAAAAGCATCAAATTTCACTTTCTCTTCAGGTTTCCTGTTATTTGTCCCACTAGCAGCTGAACTGTGTCCCTCAGGAATGGTGTCCCTAAGACGATGCTGCTGCCTGGGGCTCTGCTGCCATCTAGCCAGCTCCCAGCCCAATTCCCAGCTTCCATCCCAATTCCCAGCTTCCATCCCAGCTGCCATCCCAATTCCCAGCTCCCATCCCAATTCCCAGCTTCCATCCCAGCTCCCAGCTTCCATCCCAGCTCAATTCCCAGCTGCCAGCTCAATTCCCAGCTCCCATTCCAATTCCCAGGCTCCATCCCAATTCCCAGCTCCCATCTCAGCCTCCATCCCAATTCCCAGCTTCCATCCCAATTCCCAGCTTCCATCCTGATTCCCAGCTCCATCCCTTCCCGGGGACACAGGTGGATGCCCCGGGGATGGGGATGGCACCAGTGAGTGTGACAGGACAGGGGTGGTCCTTTGTCACTGTCCCAAGGGGGTGGCAGTGGTTTTTGGGCTGCTCAGCTCTCAGCAGGGACAGCATGTTGTGCTNTCACTGTCCCAAAGGGATGGCAGTGATTTTTGGGCTGCTCAGCTCTCAGCAGGGACAGCATGTTGTGCTCAGCTCTTGTTCCATTTCCAAATGTGCCTTTCAAACCCCGACACCTCAGAGCTGGCAGAGCAATTTGGGCTCTTTTCACCGGCACTTTATCAGCACTTACAGGGAAACCATTCAATCTGTC
>VXBB01014630.1:285331-314212 GCA_013399915.1 Illadopsis cleaveri
GACTCAGCTAAAATCCCTTTTTTTTCCTTTTTTTTTTCCTTTTTTTGTCACTTTTATGTAACTTGGTCATCAAGGGACTGTTCTCTTGAACATTGTTACCCCTCAAAAGTCCTGTGAGTTTTGTTCACATTCTGGTGTGAGTTTTACTCACATTTTGGTGTGAGTTTTATTCACATTTTGGTGTGAGTTTTATTCACATTCTGGTGTGAGTTTTATTCACATTCTGGTGTGAGTTTTATTCACATTTTGGTGTGAGTTTTATTCATATTTTGGTGTTTTATTCACATTCTGGTGTGTGTAGTTGGGAGCAGCATTTTAAGACAGCTTGAGCTATGACTAAAGCTCCCTTTGATTTAAAAGAATGCAACCCACGGAGTCCAAACAGAAGAAGGCAAAATGGGAAAAGGAGGTCTCAAGACAGTTCTTAGAAAAAAATCTGGCTGAAGTCCTCCTTTATTTATTTCTTCTGACTCCTGAAAGATTTAATGGAGGTCACTGGCAGAGATGTGACTGATGGACACTTGTTAAACTTGGCTGCTTTTTAGAGATTTCTCAGACCACCTATAACCCATAACATCATCATAAAGCACTCATTCTCCAAGCTGGAGCAGCTGAAGTTTCAGCCCATGAATACAAATGGAGAGTGCTGTCTGCTGGGAATTGAGCAGTACCTTGGAGCCAGACAGTTCCCTTTAAATTCTGCATGATAAGAAGTTCTTTAGTAAATAGAACTTTATAATTTGCATAAAGCTGATTCAGTTACAATGGAAAGTCAGTTTTGGCTGAAAACCTCTGGCAAAATATTTTCTTAGAGTTATTGCTACCTTCCCAGCCAGACTGATTTCATTTGCAGTGTGATAAATTCTCTAAATTCTCTGGAGGTTTTTGCAATTTTTCCCAACAAAACTAAAATCAGCATCTTGGTCCTTTGTATTTAATTTTAAGAAGCAACTCAGAAAGAAAAAGATCCACTGGAAAACAATGTTGGTACATTTTGTTTTGCACTGCTAATGAGGTGAGATGGCTTTGTTAGAACGTCCCTGTTCAATGAAACCAAACACCTCCCACAGACAAGAAATGGACTTTGCATTTTGCCAGCAAAATTTGGTTTATCATTGTAGGGTAACTTGGTGAAGAGCCAATAGGAGAACACAGGAAAATTCAGATAATGCAGTAAAGCAACAGAAGTTTGAAAGCTATAATGGGAATGGGAGCTGAGCTGTGGGGATGATTCTGCACCACAGATTGCTGTCATGTTCTAATGAGATCATCCACGAGGAATCAAACTAATACACCGGCACAAACAGCAAATAAGTCAATCAACACCAGTCAGAGAAGTTATGAAAACACTGTGTACTCAAACATATGCTGCTTCAAAATTAAATCATGTCTTCTGCTGCTTAACAAACATTTGACAAAAGAAAAATGTCCATCAGCAGAAGATGGATAAGACAGGAAAATCAATTCTTGTCTAAAATAATGGCTCTCCTTGAAGGTGAAATATCCATACAAGTAGAAGTGGTATGAGATAGGAGTATAAAATAATGTCATGGGGTCCAAAAGTGGACCTGGCTTGCCTGGCTGTGGGGACATTCTGCTGCTGGGCTTCTGTGTCCCTGAACCCTGCTGGGAACTAAATCACACAGAATCAATTGGGTTGGATAATGAAGTGGAATGGGAAAATAGAAATGTTTGAAAAATGAGTGTGACACAAATATAAATGTTCTTACTTAGAGGATCTGCTCCAGGCAAGTAAATGGCTGCGAGTGAAACTGCATGATAAAGGCAGATTTCTTATGGGATGGAATTATATTTTTAGAAAGAAATTCTTTATTTAGGAAAAATATCCTTCGCTGTGAGGGTGGGCAGGCCCTGGCACAGGGTGCCCAGAGAAGCTGTGGCTGCTCCTGGATCCCTGGAAGTGTCCAAGGCCAGGCTGGACAGGGCTTGGAGCACCCTGGGATAGTGAAAGGGGCAGGGAGTGGAATGAGATGATCTTTAGCGTCCCTTCCAACTCAAATTATTCAAAAAAAATGGGAATGTGGAGCTGCATTGTAATCATTGAGAGCAGCACAAATAAATGGTAAGAATAACTCTCAGCTATTCAGATAAAGGGTGCAATAATAAGGGATTAAGGACCGAATTAAAACCCACAAACTGTGACAAAAGGAGCTGCCGAGCTGTGCTTTCCAGATAACAGCTATTTTTACATACCCATTTTAAAAGGTTAATTTGAAACGTTTGATTTCTGCAGCAATGTGGCAGCGCCATTATCTGTGCAGTGCTGTGGTTTGACTCTTAAAAGTAGGAAATACTTGGTAAGCACCAAAGTAAATTAGCCACTTCTCACTTAACCACTGCTCAGCCCACAGTTTACAGAATATTTAGACTCAGTGTAATCACTCGAGGGAAACATTGCTGATGTTGTTCCCTCCGAGAAATGCAATTGAGGAGCTTAATGCTAAAAATTGTTAAATGAGTCTTGTGCCTGCATTTTATTCCAAATCACGAGCTGAGGGAGAATTTAACAAGGAGACAAATCCAGGGGAGCAGCCTGAAGTGTGCAACACAAACAGGGCCTTGATTCAAAGCCCATTAGTGTGAAGGAAGTCTCTTCAGGGACTGTAATGGCTTTTAAATGAGGTTTGTATTGATTTTGCACTGAATGTAGGGAAAGTGTTCCTCCCAGAGGCCAAGGGGAAACAGGCTGAACCTCTTCCTTGCAAAAGGCCACTTTAAGGAAAAAAAAATCACCTTTCCCATTTAATGGAGGATCCTGTGATAAAAGTTTTAAGGCAAATTCAGATTAATTCCTTGGAAACTTTAGAGCTGTTAAAGAGCCAAGCAGGTGTTTACCAGAGAATCCCGTTCCATGAGCAATTCTGTGGGAATATTTTCTGAAAACCTGATAAAACCTGATTCTCATTTAGTTACATAGCTGAGGTTTATTTCATGCCGTATTCTTTCACAACCCCCTCTCCTATGTGAATAGAAATAATAATGTTTGGTTTGTAGGTGTTATTTGTAAGCTATTTGAGCTTCATTTAAGCAGCAGCTCTAATCCAAAGGGTTCATTAGTTTAGTGCAGATCTCTTTTTGTTCTCCATTTATTCACATGGATGCAAGTGAAAAAAAGAAAGAAAAAGAAAAGGGAAAAAAAAAAAAAGGCTGCTGGAGTTGTGCAAGTAGCTTATTATATCGAGGCCCATAAACATAAATTGTGTGTCTGAATGTGGATGTGGAAATACACAAACCTTTAACCTCCTGTTTGTGTTAACAGAGCTTTTCTGCTGGTTTGCCATTTACAACAATGTAACCACTGAACCTGAAGGTTCATATCTCTGAAACTGAGGATAATTCCCAACTTTTTGTTGTTGTTGTTGTTGTTGTTGTTGTTCTGTAGAAAAATGATCAGTGGGCAATTGATGAACAGCAGCAATAACCTTTGCTGAGTATTTATTGGGAGTTGCTCGCGTTTTTAAGTCAAAAGAGCGACTCTACAGTTATACAATGGCCCAAGAGGACCATCCTTTAGTGGTTAGAAACTGCTCTCTCCTAGCTGAATATTCAAAATATATCATTCTTGTGAATGCACACTCTAACCCTGCTGGAGGAAATGCTGGCAGGTGTAAAACCACATTTCTTCCTTCATTGTTTTGGTGCGGTGCTTTGGGGAAGATTTATTCCTTCCCTGGGGAGCAGGGGATGCCTTCAGGAGCTGTAAATACTTCACAAACAACGTGGGGAAGCTGCTCCTCTTCTAAAGCATCTGGGAGAGGAGTTCTGTGATTAAGATGCAGATCTGATGCGCAGCAAAATCTGTTCTTTGTCACATTTGCAGCTCGTAAAGTTGACTGCTGCTGTCACTGAAAGCTTAATAACACTTGATGCACGGTGACATGTTTATGTGTTGGTTGGAAGGGTCCTGAGAAGCCCATAAAATCCCATCCAAACAACCTGAAGAATGTGTTTTCTCACATCAGTTATTAGAAGAATTTGTTCTGCACACAAATACGCGCAGTTTTGTCATGTTTGAAGCCTTCCTCCAGATGTTTTGTGTTTTCTTCCCCTTTTAATTCAGGACACCTGCGGGGAAAACATCTTTCTTTTTGCAGCAGCAAGAAAGGCAGGCAAAGGAAAACATATCTGTATTACTTTCAGGGGACAGGGTGATAGAATTTGCCAGAGAACGTGCCTGCCATGTGGGGAATTGATTGCATTAGTTACCTGTAATCACTCTGCTTTGGTTTTTTCCCTTCTTGGTTTGGACTGCTTTCTCTTCTTCTTCTTGGAACTGTTTAAACCTGTTCTGGACTGGAAAACCCAGAAAACACCCAGCGCTCACACCTGCAGCCCATTGGGGCCCAGGACAGAATTTTCCAGCCCCAGAGAGACTGATAAGAGACTGGGCAAGCCGAGCTACACCCGCAGCAAGAACTTTCTCAATTTTGCCATCTCTCTTCAGAACGACAACAGGTTTTATTGTTGAATATTACTCATTGTTTTTGGGCTTGTGGGCACTTTGCTTGTTGAATAAACATTTTTTTCCATTTTTCTCTAAGGAATTTTTTTCCTGGACCAGCTGGAGGAGGGGCCACTCGAATTTGCCTTCTAGAGTGACCCCTTTCGAAGGTTTCCTCCCAAATTTGCCCTAAACCAGGACAGGGAAGGAGAGCTGCCTTTCCTTCTCAAGGTGGTTGTGTGAGCCCACACACCACAGGCACCTTCTGAGAGCCCCGTGGAGCTGCCTGGAGTGTTCCCACCTGGGAATGGGGCTCAGCTCCTGCCCTGGGAGCAGAGAGAGGCTCCAGTCCTGCCTCCTCTGGGCTCCCAGCTACCTCACCCCTCTGTGACTGTGCAGGCAGAGAGCAAATGAAACATCCCATCCAAAGGCTCATAAGGAACCTCTGCCTCCCTCTGGTCACAGAGCCTTGCACATCATTCCCTTTGTGTTTTTCCAGTGGTTTGGGGCTGCCATAAACACTGGAAATTGCTGCTAGAACAAGTTCCTCCATTCTGCAGCTCTGTTCTTGCACTAATGTGCTCCTGCCTGCTGTGTTTGGAGGGAACTGCTGTAAATAGTTATGAAAGCCAGAGAGAGGTGGAGCTCTCATTTTTCTCCCGTGTCTCTGTAGGTGACAGAGCAGTCAAAGAGATCCAAGACAATCTCCAACAGATGCAGGTCTTAAAATCATCCAAAAATATAGCACACAGCAATTCCAAGCTGAACTAAGGACAGCCCAAACTTTTCCCCCTCACACATCCACTGCAAGGATCGCTGCAAACGATTCTCCCCCACTCCCAGCCCCATGTGAGGATTGTTGGGTTGGTGGGATAGAAACTCACAGACAGCTTCACTCATGGTGTAAAGCAGCAAAACCAACCAGGCAGGGAGAAAAGATGAGAGAAGTGTAAATAATCTGAGGGACAGCTGGGACCCAGCCCTGGTGATGCCAAGTCCTGCTCAGGTCGACCCCGGTCAAAGCTGTGGCTCAGCTGTTCAGTGGATTCCAGCTGGTTCTCCTCTCCTGCCTGGGAGAAATTTCCCTTTTTAATTCCATTTTTCCTGGCATTTCATGACAAAGCTCTCCAGAACTCTCCCAGCATAGCTGGACTACACCAACAGTGAGAGAGGAATAATGAGAGTTTTTTCGAACCAGGAAATTTTAAGGAATTTCATTAGAATTTATGTTCTCGTGTCTCATGGGTCCTTTTGAAAATTACTTCAATT
Source organism: Illadopsis cleaveri (assembly GCA_013399915.1). Taxonomy (NCBI): domain Eukaryota; kingdom Metazoa; phylum Chordata; class Aves; order Passeriformes; family Timaliidae; genus Illadopsis; species Illadopsis cleaveri. The sequence goes on from VXBB01014630.1 coordinate 291,063, forward strand.
TAAGGTGAAATTAATCTTTCCTAAATATCCGTCATGAGTGGCAATACATGTCAACTGTGATACAATGAAATGTCCTTTGAGAAATATAAACTAGATGCTGATCTACCAGGATCTGAGTATGGGCATGAAGATTTGGAGATGGAGAGATAATGTGGGAAGCTCATTATTCAGATCCTTCAGTCATGTGAATCTGAAAATTAATTATAAAATTTCATTTTTGATTAACAAAGAAGAGCAAACTGTTTTAACATATGGTGCCAGATGTTATTGAAGGAAAAAAAAGAGAACTGAACTAAAGCTTCTGTTATTTCTCCAAATATGTTATTCTTTCCTCCTGAACACTTAATTAATTCAGACAACAAATTTTTAAAATAATTATTTTTAAAAAAACATCTTTTGAAGAGACTCCCAGTCCAAGTTAAAGCTGTCAATCTTCTCTGGGGGAGGAGGAAAATGCTCAGATCTAGATTTCTGAACTACATGGTTCCACAGCTGGAAATGACAACGTGCAGAAAAGAAGTGACTTCTTATCACTTCGATTCTTGGAGCGAGTCCAAAAGACATTTGCTCAAAGCTAAAACTCCTTTCTCATTCCTTTTTTTTTCCCCAGCAAATTTGGCAACAGCAACTTTTGATATCAACCAAGGAAAGTTTCCCCAAAAGAGAGTTTTGTTTTACGTCCCTTAGTGAATAATAACCAATGTTCACATTAGAGGCACAGACTTATTCTGGAATGAGTTTTGTTCTGTTTATATGAATTTCCCAAGGGTTCACTGCCTGATGTTTCTCTGGCCATTGGCAGAGCAATTTGGTCCAGCTGCCCTGGAGCAATTCCCAAAAAGAAGCAGCAAGGAAAGACAGAAATGATGTAGAAAAAGTTGAAGCCAGACTGAGAGAAAAGGAGTAACGAGGGCTTCAGCTGTTTCTGGGGTGTTCAGCATGGACATGACACAGATTTTTGGCTCCCAGGTAACCCAGCTGAGTGATATTCAAAGGTCTTTTTGACCCAGGGAAATTCTTTCTGCTGTAAAGAAAATTCCTCTGTTCTGGTGGAAGATTCACATCAGATGGAGGTTGGGATTCCTGTCACATCCAATTGTCTCGTGGTGGTGATGGCTGTATCTGCTGCCCAGCTGGACACGTGGCCAAGCTCCTCCTGAGGCAAAAAGAAGATTCTGAAGGAGCTGAACATGTTATCCTGCCAACAGCATCCCATAATTTCCCATTGGGATGTGTCTCCTCTGGAAATTCCTCAAGTTTCTGTTGCTATAACGACTGTGCAAGCTCACAAGAGAAGCTGAAAACTTCCAACCAGGATTTCTGGAAGTCCACCCCACTTTACATAACCCTTCATCTTCATTCTGGGATTTCTTGGAAAGGAACCATGTATAACATATTCAGAGGTTAAAATGGCATCCTTCTCCCTTTCCACTTATTTTGGGCAAATTAAAGTCTTAACCTCAGCAAAGATCAAACCAGTGGGTGCCATTTTCCAGGAGAGAGATGCTGGGAATCCAGAAAAATGTGCAGCTTGCACACACAAACTCACACTGCTTTATTCCCAGAGTGGCCATGACTAGAAGCCAGTGCTCAATAATTGTAATTTCACACAGCGTTTGCACAAGAGAATTTGACAATTCACATCTCACAACTTTTCCCCTGTATTGTTTGGATAATTACATTGTCAAAAATTACTTATCATACATTTAGCACTTAATACCCATTTATTACGAGTTCATGTAACTGCTATTTAAAGAATAATACATGCTCACTCCTTTCTACGCCATTTGATGCCACTTTGATTCTGTAATTGCTGGTTTCCTAGGATATTATGCCACAAAACCTGAAGAAATAATTGGTTGTTTCATTCCAGACAATACGTTCTGGAGTTGCACAGAGTTGTTAACTGGCAGATTTGTAACAGTGCAAGGGAGACGTGAAGGGAGTGAATGCCAACCGTGGAACGGGATTGCACCAGGCAGCTCCAGGAGCTGCTGCTCCCATTGTTCAAAGGAAAATTATTCCTTATGCAAATCCTGAGGGTTTTATGCCTTTGGGGGATGCTCTCTGCAAGACTTTGGCAGCACGGGGTGGAACGAGTCCCGAGCGAGATGTGAAAATGAGGTGACTAAAAAACCCCCCAGCTCTTTCAGGGCTCAGCTATAATTATTTCTTGTTTGCAGAGCACACGCTGAAAATCTGCAGGAATAACTGCTGGGTTTGTGGGGGATTGTTTTTGGTAAGAGCGTGAAAGCAAAATGAAGGAGTATCTTGCAAGTATATTTAAAAAGCACTATTTTAGCTGAACTTTTGTCGCTTGTTAACTCTGTTATCAAGTGGTGGCAAAATACTACATACATGTTCTTTTTCAGCATCTTCATAATCTGCATTTATTTTACGGCAAATCCCGTTGTTTGACTAGAAAATGTCGCTGCTTTTATCTGGTTTTGAATTGTTTGTAAATTTGTAGTTGAAGTTACTGTCACTTTCCCTGGTGATATCACACGATTGTTGCACAGAGTTTTCACAGACTGTAAATAACTGGGCTGAAATTTGTCACAACTTCCAGATCAGTAAAGTGGGTAAGTGAGTAGATAAAAGATTATGATTGTGGCCATTTTTATTTTGGGAGAAAAAGCCCATGGCAGGAACTGTCACCCTTTGAGTGTCTTTATATGCTTGACTTCTTTAGGAAAGCATCAAAATTAGGAGGTGGAGCAGACATGACTCCATGTTTTAACTTATTAATGAATTCTCAGGGTGGCCTGACCAGAGACTGACTCATCATCAAATCCATTCTCTGCTGACAGCCAGACAAACCAAAACAAGTCATGTAGGTTATAATTCAAGTTTTAGAACAGGCTGTTGAGCTTTGTGGTAGTTTAATTAAACACAGCAGGGCTACCACCATTATCTTAATTAAAATAAACTTTCTCATTGTATTCAACAAAAAGTAAATGACACAGATAAGCAGATAAGCAGAGGCTCTGTAATGTGAGTTGCAGCGTTCTCAGGAGCTGCCAGCAAAGTTTGTTGCTTTTATAGCCTAAATTTTGTATCTCAGGAGGCTCTGGGAGAGATCAAACCTAAAGAATGAAATAAAATCCAGCCTTCACCAGCAAAGCCCAGCCCAACATTTTGCTTCCTTTCAGTCCTCTGGTTCCAGAGCAAGGAAAGTTTGCCTACAGCTGAGGAATGTGTTTAAGTGCAGGGTTAAGGCTCACAGACCTGCATGATGTGTACAGCAATCACCAAGAGCTGCTCACAATTAATATCAAGCCTTTAGCTCAGCTTTTGGGTGCTAGAAATGCTGTAAGTGTGGCTCCCCATCCCAGAAAGGAGCCAGGCAGGTGGCCCAGCTGCAGAATTTGGGTTGGATGCTTCAGACTCATTTTCAAGTGTCTGTTTGTGGGTTATTTTGACGTCACAACTAAACTTACAATAAAGCAAATCAAATCTCAAGCTGTGTCTGCATCCCAAGGCGATGCTCTGCTGTTTTTAACCCAACCAAAACAAACTCTCCCTCCTGCAGCCTGCATTCAGCAGCTTGCCTTTATGAAATGCTGATGGCAAAGATGTCTTTATCAGTTGTGTGATGCTCCAGATTGCAGGTGTGAGTTGGATCATCAGCAGGAATAGTTTCTACAAGCAGCATTTCATTTTTTCTAAAAGATGTGGCAGATCTTTAAAAGATTCAAGTTCAGTGGTGTTTACCTTCTTTAACACACATGGACAGAGAAGGTGCTTCCAGAAAACAAAAAAGAATTAAAGGTGGTAGAGAGAGATAAGCAGGGTTGGTGCTTACTGGAAAAAACCTCAGCTGAGCCTGCACGATTCTCCAGGTTCGGTCTGATAAAATATATGAAACATTTCCTTTTCAAGAACTCCTGCCTAAAATGCAAGAAGGAACCCTGTAGATTAAAAAATAAGTTCCTGGCTAATTCTTGAATCCGAGAGCATTAATTATAAACGTGAGGCAGAATGAGAGACTGAACCAGAAGGCAAAGAACGATCTGAAATGCTGCTCTACAGAGGCAGTGTTTATTTTTGTTTAATACAGAAGAATCATCAACTTGTGCCAATTTCGTGGTTGTTGGGTTGAGGGGGCTCTTTTCAGAATTTGATTTTCCAGCTGCTTTTGCTCCTTTTGGAGTGAAATTAGAAGTGAATCAGACATCTCTGGAGTTTTCTGTCACTATGTTTGGGGTTGTTTCTGTCATTTTTGGGGTCTCAGAGCAGGCAGCCCTGGCCAGTTCCTTGTGCAAATGCCTGTAGATCTCCAGCTGTTGCTCTCAGCTGCTCAGGAGGTGCCAGCCTGTGCTGTGCCCCATCCCTTCTGCAGAAAATTGGGAATCTTCATCCCACCTTGGACATCCAGCTCCTCAGCTGCAGCTTTTCCATGGCTCACCCAGGCCGTGCTGCTCTCCCACACTGCCCAAAACTCATCTCAGAAACAAGAACTGAGAGAAAAGCCATCCCTGCCAGTGCCACTGAGAGGAATTTTGGAGTCCAAACGTTTCCAAAAAAGCTCTTTCCTTGGGGAAACGTTCCAGAACCACGCCCAGAACTGAGATCTGATGCAAACAGGGGTGAGCACCCAGCAGTTCTGCCTTGTGTGTGCTGTGAATGAGTGTGGGAGTGCACCAGGCTGCCACCCACTAACATTCTGGGAGAAGGCTCCAGAGTGGAACTGTGCTTTGGCTTTGCTCTCCAAAGGCAGAGCTGCTGCCAGCACAGGCCAGGGCTGCAGCACAGCTCTGCAGGCACAGAGAGTGGGAAATCCTTCTGAAAATCAATATTTTAAAGGATCTTGCTATGGGAATTCAGCACTTTCCCATCATTATAAAGTCCTCCTACTTCTCTGGAGTGCCCATCATTAATGACATGTAATTATTAACTGTAGAAGAGATTTCTTAATAACAGTGGAAAGGGTGATGTTCAAAACATCTTCAGTTTGGCCAGGTGACATTTCTAACACCATTTTTTCCTTAAATTTCAAGGCAGTAATACTGAATATTCTCACAGGATTTTATTCCCATCACTGGAATGAAGTTGATGAATGTGTCAGATACAGAGGACTCCAGTGGTGTGATCATGATGTTACAAATTTTATGGCACCTGATCCTTTTATATTGACTTTGTGTATCTTGGTGTCCTGGGTTTTTATTCCACAAAATAAAATACCAAATATACAAAATAAATACCAAAAATGTTGGAGAGCATTGGGAACTTTTGTTTTCGTATTTTGTATTTTGCATTTTGTATTTTGTGTTTTGTATTTTGTTTTTATATTTTGTATTTTGTATTTTGGTTTTGTATTTTGGTTTTGTATTTTGTATTTCATATTTTGCATTTCATATTTTGTTTTCAAAGTTCTCCACAGGGAATCAGCAGCTTTAAAACAAAATATTTGGTAGATGTCCTGTCTGGGTTTCAGCAGATCTCCCTTCTTCCTTACTAAATCCAGAGTTTTCCTCCAGAGGTGGTAATACCTAAAGTATTATTTTGCAGCTGAAAATTTCTCTCCACCTTATACGAATTTTCACTCCATGACCACCCACTGGGCAGCTGCTGTGGAATTGTTGCTGAAAACTCCTCGTGAACAAAAGTTCAGGAATGCAGTTACTCGTCAAGACCGAACACGGAGGATCCTTATTTCAATGGGAAAAAAAGGAATTTTGCTTTGATAAAAAATTATTGTGAAAGGTAGCAACTGATGATCAAAGAACACACGCAGAGACATTGGGAACTGGGCCTGTAAAAGGGGATTATTTAAGCAGTAAAAATCAGTAGAATATCAAAAATTACTTTTTCAGAGCTGGTGAGAACTTCAAAATACACTCAGCAGGTGTGCAGCCACTGGTGTGGGTTTAAAAGGAAAGGCAAAAAGGACAAAATAGGGTCCCCTTTAATTCATCATATCTGGGGCAACAAAGCACATTTGTTCTTTAATAAATCTTGCATGGGAGTTGTTTCATCGAGGCTGGAGCTGCTCCTGGAGCTGAATCCCTGCAAGCACATTGCTCTGAGCCTGAGCAGCTGAGGTGATTTCCAGCAGTTTCTACCAGCTCTGATCTGATTCTTTTCACAAAAATTGAAGATACTATTTCTTAATTTCATTTGTAAGGACTGGGAGAGTGCAAGAGGGTCAGGGAGTTGTTTGGCTCCATCTGATTTAGGAAGAGGGGCCTGATGCCACCAGTTGTCCCATGAAGGCCTAGTGTAATTTATTGGGTTTCTACCTGAACAGACTGCACTGCCAAGTCCAGGCTGGAAAGGTCCTTCTCTCCCTCAACACCCACATCTCACAGGAAACTGGAAGATGGAAATACATTTCAACAGAAACAGCTGCTTGATGTTTGATACCTGACAAATGTGAGCAGGGTTTTCTCCCTTTTACCCCCTCATCATCCCCAGTTATTGCATTGGCATTGTAGCAAGTAATTAAATAACTCATTGAAGTGATATTAATTTCTAATTGTAGGTCGTGTACTGGGTTTCTCTTTAAAAAAAACCAGACAAAAGCTTGTTCTTTTCAACCTCTTCATCCCCAGGCAAAAAAAGCTAATTAATAAACTCCAACCTCTTACCATTGTGGCCCTGTGCTGTTAATTAGGAGAAATAAGAAAAGACCCCAGCACTTCCAGGGGAGAGCTGGTGGGCAAAAGGAAGGTTCTAGAAATGAAAGAGCTGCTGGGCAGCCTTTGTTTAAAGAGGGGAAACTGGGCGGCTCTGGGTGCTGCAGCTGAAAGGACCAGCAGGGCTCTGCTCTCTCTGAGCACAATAAACCAGGAGGGAAATATGAACCTGGAACATGCTGGGAACAGAGGGAAGGGTCTTTGCTCATTCAGCTGTTGGTTTAAGCCTTAACTTTCAATGCAGAGTCCAAAACAAGCCTACAGCAGAGGCTGGCCTCATTTTTCTTACTTATTTTCTTTCTTATTCCTATTTATTTTCTTTATTATTCTTGGCTAGTTTACTGATGAGGAGTTTATTTTGGCCAGGAGAATGGATCTGCCTGCACAAATCTCCCTTCTAGAAACGTAAACGTGGGGCTGGTGTTGAGCAAAACAGAAGAGAAGGAAGGTATGGATTCCATACGTCCTCAAACAGCTTTCCCTGCGTTCCCAGTGCTGCTGAGGGCCTCCCAAAGGGCACTGCTGATTCTCACCTGCCTTTCTAGATGGAAAAAAAAACCTCACAGTGTCAAAGAATAACTGACTGCTCATCCCAGTGCTGCACACCCTGGGTTTGGGCAGCCTGGTGCAGGTAACACTGAGGGGGTTGGAGGAGTAACGTGGTTGTATTCCCACTTTATTTAGTAATGATCACTTTGATGGTCTTAGAGTTCTTTTCCAATCTCAAGGGTTCTGTGATTCTCTGAATGCCACTTTTTGTTGCCACTGCTGTGCAAAGGTGATTGAGTGCAACTCAGAGTCAAAAATGTGGAGGGTCAAACTTATGGACTTTGAGCCTTTAAGGTGAACAGGGAGGATCTTCAAACTCTGATGGAGGAAAAATACGGTGTCATCTGCTTTTGTGGGCAGAAAAAGTCAATCAGTATTTCAAGGCTGTAAAATCAGCCTCAAGTAATGCACAGAACTCCCACCCAACCTTAACCCCCACTACAGCAATTCCTGGGGAAGCACAGTCAGGAGACATTTTTGTGTTTGTGTTCATGTTTTTAGGGCTGTGGACCAGGTTCATCGACCTCCTGGGGCAGAGGTAGCACAGCTGAGCCTCCAAACTGGAGTTTTCACACCACAAACCGAATTTATTAGGTTGAAAAATAACTCAGCTTCTCTTCCCACAAGACCTCCCAAGTTTCTAACGCTGAGTTTTATTAGATAATGAAAGAAATTTAAATGAGAAGTGGTGGGACTGGCTTAAAAGCAGCAACTATAGCCTTGTGTCAGTATAAATTCACTTCTCCAGGTGTGGTAAAGCCCTCTCCTTGATGCTTTTCTCTCTCTTAGACATCTCCTGATCTCTCAGCATCACTTTTTGCTCGTGGTGACTCACTTGGGAGGTATTTTTGTTCCCTGGCATTTGCATTTTCTGTCACTGGTTCCTTTATGCCTTCTGATCTTTTCTGCTCAGCAAACACGTCCAATCCTATTCACCCTGCAATGAGGAGAGACACAGTTTACAAAATATCTGTGCAGCAGTTGCCGTTAAAAGGCTTTTTGCAAGCCAGAGATTCAGCCCTGGTTAAAACCCAAAATAAAGCAGCCACCTAAAAGAACTCAGTCCCACCACAGAGTGGATTGAAGACAGAATCTGATGAAGTCGAGACTCAGCCTTGCTCTGCAGTTTCTAGGAATGTTTACCACAGAATCACTAAAGAAAAAGACCTCCAAGATCATTGGATCCAGCCTTTATATCACTGGAAAATTGACATCGTGGAGCAAAGCTTGGTTTCAGTTAATCCCAGATTCAAACCAGTCCTTTAAATCAGATTTCATTTCCAATAACATAAACATGGATTCAAAACAATTAATAAAAACAGAGCAATTTTGATGTAGGCACTGTCTTGTCTGAAAATGGAATTTGGCAGTGAAAAGATTTTGTTTGTCTCTTATATGAAGCATCTGAAGCTCCTGGATTTTCAGGGTTTCCTTTGATGTCCTTAAAAATTACTTATCACAAGGTTTGCTTCCTCTTTCCCCCGCCCTGTCTTTATCCTCCTTTCTCCTCTGTCCTTGTATATTTTATATCCAGTCCTTGATGGATTCTGGAAATATAGAGGAAAGAGTACAGAAATGCAAATAATTGGAGAAGTGTCAAGGTTGATGAGATATATTAAAGAGAAGCCAGATATTTTGTGTGTCTCTGGGAATATTATTTGCATATCGTTCTTTGCAAGAAAAGCGATTTTTTTGTGTGTGTGATATTCCTATATAGACCCAGCACAGGAGAGTCAACTTCTCAATTTCTTAGCTATTTTTCCAATTAATTTAATCTCTGTTCTTCACTTAATCCGCTGAGATTTCTTTCTAAACAATATTGATGTCTGGAAAAGCATTGGTTTCATTACTTTCTGTAATGGAATTACACACAGCCTTTTGTGCATTTAAAGTCAAGCTGTAAATTAGGCAGAAATAACACTTGACATCTTCAGAGGTGACTCAATTCTGCCAAAGCTTTTGGATCTTTAAAATGCATTTCTGTATCCATTGGCCCTTATACTTACAGTAATTTGGGGAAAAAATATAATCATAAATCTCCAGTACAGGCTTGTACTTCTGCAAAATGATTCTCATTATTTTTCAAGAAGTAATTCCATACTCTGGCTATCTTCATCCAGTTCTCTCTGAATGGCTTTTCTGTCTGCACTGCAGATCCCACAGTGTCCATCAGCTTCAGGACCAAGTGGAGATTACCCAGCCCTTTATTCTTCCAAACCTTCCTCAGAAAAGCTCCTTTTGATCTTCTCTTTACAGCTTCAACCACAAATATTTCTATGACCCATAAATATTTCTGTACAATCCTTCAAGATTTCAGCAAGTTTTGGATGGAGCCTCCAATTCCTGGGAAGAGATGAGCATTGCCAAGCATTGGTGAGGAATTCTTTCCTTGCTGTGGTAAAAAAACCCCCATCCTTGGCCTATGAAGAGGTAAAAATCCTCCCTTGGCCAGAAGGAATCCCTTAAAATACAGAAAAATATTAATGGAGGAAACTTTTACAAGAGCGTGTAGTGACAGGACAAGGGGGAATGAGTTCAGATTGAAAGAGAGCAGAATTAAATTAGATATGAGGAAAAAAATCTTTACTGTGAGGGGGGTGATGGCTTTTCCAGAGCAGCTGTGGCTGCCCCTGGATCCCTGGAGGTGTCCATGGGCAGGTTGGATGGGGCTTGGAGCCACCTGGGATGGTGGAAGGTGTCCCTGCCCATGGCAGGGGGTTGGAATAAGATGATCTTTGAGGTCCTTTTCAACCCAAACCATCCCATGATTCCATAATTTAAAATCCATCACACAGAGCTGGGAATTTCCCTTAATGACTGAATATGGCATTAGATCATATCTATTGTAGGATGTATATATATAAAATACATATTATTGGCATAAAAATATTCTATTCAGGAGTCTTGCATCCATTGCCTCTTCTTAACGTACATCAGGAGTTCATTTATCAATATTTCAATGTATAATTTACTTTAGAACTCAGAGCAGGAACAGGAAATTCAGATTATGATCTTCAGCTTGTTTAATCCACACACCCAGAGAACACTGCTTTTTCCAGCTGTGCACCTTGCTCACTTATTTGTTGATTGGAGGGAATTTTTTGAAGAGAGAATTTTTAACACATAACCAGAAATGTCTCTTTTTCATCTTTTAAAGATATTTAGCATGGTTTGGCTGTGATAAAAATAATGGGTCAATAGGAACAAGAAGACACCCTTTTAATGTATATTTAAAGCATGTAATTAAACAGCAACAACAAAAAAACCCTCCAAATGAACAAACAAACAAAAAGAGCACTATCCCAGTGCATTTCCTCAATGACCTGGGTGATAAAAGATTTTAAAATGTGCATGGGGGTAAAAATGGTGGAAATTCAGTGTTTTTTTCTCACACTCTGCACACAGCAGTGGCACAGGAACTTCTGTAAGTACATCAGTCCCCTCACAGACAGCACTGAGGCCAAATCATGCAGCAGGATTTTATTTACTCCAAACTCCATAAAATGAAACAACTCATTTCCATTATAAAAGAGGATCCCAGATATCAGGAAAGCCAGAATGTTTCAAATCACAGGGTTCAAGGAACATAAAGCTCTTCATTTTCAGCCAAAAGGACACAGATTGTTCTGTGTAGCTAATTACAATTTATTAATTTTCCTAACGTTTTTTACATTGCTGTTTTCCATTAATGAGGGTTATACTGAACTGCCTTTGAAATAGAATGATAAAAATTTTTGTTCCTCATGCATTTCTACAAATCCCAACCTTGACAGAAAAGGCATTGTGTTTCTTATGAAATAACACCACTTTAGTTTTTTAGAAAATAACAAATATGTTATCTTCAGAACTGAATCCATTAATCCATTTCTTTTTCTCTCCTCTATTTAAGACTGGGCTGGTTTATTTCTAAATATTTTTGGGAGGTTAATATGTTGCAAAATGTTAAGGTGACAGACTTGGGTGGAAAATCCTCCCTGCTGCACGGGAAAAGATTTAAAAAAAAAAAAAAAAGGAATAAGAAGAGAAGTTCTAAGAAGCCCTCCAGCTGCTGAGAGCAGCAGACCCTTGACAAATAGAGCAAACAGGATTTCTTATTTCAGCAAAGGATTGAAAGATTATCATGGAGCCAATGAGGGAGCCCCTTTTACATCCTAAAGGGGCAAAAAATGAGCAGCTTACACACCTCTGCCTTTGAAAGAAGAGGGGAAAAAGTCCCTTTGGAGCCACCCCATAGCTGTAGGTTTTACTGATTCAACCCACTGATTTTTCTCAGCTTTTGTGATTAGACACAGAGCAGGGAGAGGAATCCAAGCAACAAAATCTGCAAAAACTGGGGGGTGTTCTTTGAAACAGGAATAAAGGGAGAGTTTTCTGCCAGCATTTTGGGATAGCATGAAGAACCCAACATTTTCAGCCATGCACAGAGCACTGGGGGTGAATCCCCGTTTCTAAGGGGGTTATTGTGCTGTGCCTCCAGTCTTTTATTTGAAACATCTTCAGTAATTTTATGTTCTCCAGCAACAGGTAAAAGTCTGACTGTGACTTATTACTGATTTGTACTCCCCCAGCTGGGCAAAGCCATGGGGAGCTTGGGGAGGATGGCAAGGAAAAGCTGCCAGTGGAAAAATGAGGAAGTTTTGCAATATTCCCCACCCTCCCCTCCTCAGGGCACTGAAGAGTTTCACAGAGAGTCTTGCCCACCTTCTTTCACCCAGAAATTGATTCTTAATGGAGAGATCACAGTGGCAAATCTCAGTGAAAGAGAAAATATTGAGAGAAATCAAGATCTTAGCAGGGGTATGTGATTCAGGGGCGGGATTGAAAGACTTTTTGCAGATTGGGAGAGTGGGGAAAAAAAAAAACAGGAATAGAAATTTGTCTTTTGGTAACAGTGCCATTGCAAGATTATTTAAATGTAATGTAAGAATGTTAATTAATAATATAAATAAGCATTGATTAATATTTGAAAACCTGTACTTGACATGCAATTAACACAAATTGCACAGGCAATTATATGGGGAGTCAAATTATTTAGCAATTTTAAAGCTATTTATCTTCTATGCTAGACTTCTCTCTGAATAATTAAACCAAATTATGGTAGACTGTTTCATTTATATTAACTTAATATTTGCTTGCTAATATAGTTACAATTACAGTCAAGGCACCTCCAGTCCCAAATGAGTCAGGGCTAATACTAAAATGGAATTCTACAGATCCAGGTTTTGGGGAGCTCAACACATCCTGAGTGCAGCTCGGATAAAATCACACCAGCATTGAGTTCTGGAATGAGAATTTATTCACCCCCTGAGTTCTGGGTTCTTTGCTTTTATGGTGGCACATCTATTTTTACTGCTTTTTCTGTCTGTTCTGTTATTTTTTCTTCCTCTGGCACTGATCCTTGCTCGGGATTTCAATCTTGGTTTGCACATCAGCTCCTGTGCGTGCTGAGAGCTGAAGCAAAGAGGCTGCTCCTGCATCTGGGGCCTCACCTGCAGCTCAGAGGCCATAAATCAAAGTCCCAGCCTGTGAAACCAAGCGTGGACAGACACCTCTGCCAACTCTTGCCTGCAGCACCTGCAAATCCACAGCCTTTCCCTCTGCCTGTGTAGAGCCTGTACAATGTGTGTGTGATGGGACATCTGTGCTGAAACTGGGACCTGCTGGTCTGGAGACACTGGAACCAGGATCTGTGTGGTCTAGAAACGCTGCAACCAGGATCTGGTGGGTCTGAAGACATTGGAACCAAGATCTTCTCAGTCTGGAGACATTGGAACCAGGACCTCCTGGATCTGGAGACACTGGAATCAGGACCTGCTGGGGCTGTTGACACTGGAACCAGGATCTGCTGGNTCTGCTGGTCTGGAGACATTGGAACCAGGATCTGCTGGGTCTGTTGACACTGAAACCAGGACCTGCTGGGGCTGGAGACACAGGGACAGCTCAGGACAGTGCCACAGCCTCTGGCTCCCAGAGCCCTGAGCTCCACCTGCCCTTGCCTCAGTGTTGTACATTGAACAGACACTTCCACACTGCAGATTCCAGATCCATAACCCTTGGAGTTTTGTGTCCCCAGCTCACCATGCTTGGACAAGAGCTGCAGTGCCAGCTCTGCTGTCCCTGGGGCTCAGGGGACCTCATGGCTTCAGTTCAGGATGGCTTTTCTGTGTGGTTCCTCCATCACTGCTCAAGAATGAAGTTCAGCAAGTGTTGAAGTACATTCTAGAAAAGCAAGTTTGCTTCAGGGATGTTGCTCTTTAATATTATTAATAATATGTGATATTAATCATAAAGGTAGCACAGGGAAAAGCAGCTAAAGCAGAGCTGCTGGATTACAGACCTTTTTCTTTGCACTCTCTGAAACTCTTTGTTACTCAGTGATTCGCACTGAACTTCTTCTTACACAGGTAAAGCTCCAGGCAAACATAATTAAAGGAATTATCTCATGTCACAAAAGGTTTAAGTTCCCACTGAAATTTTGAGGCAATTTAGCTGTACGCTTTTTTTCAAAACATTTCTAGCACAAATCGCTGAAGGAACATCAATGCCTGTCTCCTTTTAAGAACAGGGGAGAGCAATTTCTGTTAAAGGTGGGGAAAAGAGAGAGTGTGAAAGAGCCTGCACATCCAGCATCATCTTCACCATTTTTAACTAACATTTAAGTCCCATAAAACATTTCTGATTTGCAGCTTTTCCTGCACTTCTCCAGGCTTATTTTCACTGCTGCAGTGTCAGAGATAGGAGGGGAGCTTGCAGAGCAGCCAGGGAACAGCACCAGGGACAAAAATCCAGCCTTGGCTTTTCCAGCCCAGTGGTTTGGCTTGAGAAGGGCAGTCTGAAGTGATGTACCCTCACACAAAACACACCAAGGAAAGCTTGGGTTTGGATTTATTAGAAATCTCTAGTGGGGACCATTCTCTGATACTTTTTGCTTTAGTTAAGAAATATTTGAGTAAGCCTAGATCCACTTTTAGGCATCCAAAAGCTTCATTTCGAGGGAGCCTGCATTCATCTTCGGACCATTTTATGAGTCACTGAATGTTGTCTGCCCTTTTGTTTTGTAGCCCAAGCTTTTTTTTTTCTTTTTTTTTTGCCTATTTCTTCTGCAGGCCAGCTGTCATATTTGCAGCGCCACCAGACAAAAATGGCTAAATTAGAATTTGGACTCCAAATCAAAGCAAAGGAAATCTCAGCTTTAATCCCCCATCCCTGAAGTGGGAAAAGCAAGAACAGCTTTTAGCCAGAGTCACTCTGCTTACACACAGCCACTCTTTGCCCACCTCAGTGGCAGCAGTGTCAAGGCTGATTTCTCACTGCTCTGGATGAGCAGAATTCAGCCGTTCCCTCACCCTGTGCTGCTCTCAGGATGAGGAGCCTTCCCTGGGTGACCAAGGGCACCTTCACAGCAAAGTCAGGCCAGGCTGTCACCCTGCAGCGAGGTGCAGAGTGTAACCCCATCCCCAACCTCTACTCGTGCACCGTTTAAAAGCAAAACACTGTAAAACACTGAAAACATCCCCGTGTGTCCTGCCGGCCGCGCTCGTTTCAGACACAAGCCCGAGCTAAGTAAAGACTTGCATGAACAGCACTGAAGCTCGGCTATATTTAGGCCTCAGCATGTTAACGTTTCTATTTGTTGCACAGCCCTGAGGAATTCTTCGGAGAGAAGAATTTTGTGGCATTTCTGTTGCCGGGGAAACGCCTCATCATGTGTGTCCTGAATCCGCACAACCCCCAGCTCCTCTGGCAGAGGGAGAAATCCGCGTGGTGCTCAGCGAGGCAGGGACACAGCAAAGAAATCCTTCCAGTGAACATGACGGGAGGGAACTGTGCTTGTGTCTCTTGTTTCCTAAATTTAATGTAGCGGTTTAAGTGTCCACCAGCGTAAAGAATGAATAAATATGAAACAATAAAACCTCTTGTTCTGAAGAGAGATGGCAAAATTGAAAAAGTCCTTGCTGTGGGTGTCTCAGTCTCTTATCAGTCACTCTGGTGCTGGAAAATTCCAAGGCCCAGGCCCCAGTGGGCCGCAGTTCTGAGATCTGGGTGTCTCTCTGGGTTTTCAGTCCAAAACAGGTTTAAACAGTTCCAAGAAAAAGGATANCAGTCCAAAACAGGTTAAAACAGGTTTAAACAGTTCCAAGAAAAAGGAGAAAACAGCCCATGGAACTTCTCTGCCTCAGCTAGCTAAAACTAACTAAAAGCACAGCAGATCTCTGTCCCACTGTCTGTCCATCCACAGACAGCACAGTCCAGGGGCAGAATGCTGAGCAGTGAGGCAGTTTCTGCAAATAAACTGCTCGCTTCTTCTTTAACTAAAAGCCAAGCTGTGTTAACCCATGACGTTGTGGCATCTCTGCTGGGAATCCAGATTATCCCACAGCTCCGTGTTGGCTGTGCTGGGACAGCCCTGATGTCACAGATCCACTGGGTAAGGGTTTTGGATCTCCTGTGCTTCTGGGGCAGCACAATCACCACCCCATGCTCAATCATCCTTTGCTTGAAAGCCTTGAGAGAGTTAAAAATAAACCCCTAAACTGGCCAGGAGTGAGAGGAGCAAGTTATTTTCCTGCCCTCCTTCCCCAGAGGCTTTGCTGTATTAGAAAGCCACCATCCTGCCAAGTGACAGTCATGGGAAGTGACAACTCCTCGGAAGATTGAAGCATCTGTCTCACTTGGTCCGTGCCCCCTCACGCCGGGGGAGAGCCGGAGTGACATGATCAGAGCAGAAGTTTGGACTGAATCTTTCACACTCTGTTAGCACAGGCAGGGATGGCTCTTAGAGGGGTTTTTTGGGGGGAGGGGGGAGAATTCCACACGGTCAGCTCAGGGCAGGAGAACAGGGAGAGGAAGATGAAAGAATTAATATTTGCACTTTTTCAAATGCTTTTCCTCGCTCCTGAGCAAATATAGGTCAGCTGCAGGATGTCTTTCCCACAGGGCTGATAGGAAAAGGGGATTTTTTTCTGGTGCTGCCTTTCCCTGGTTCACAATCTGTGCAGTTTTTTCTCAAAGGAGCATCCAGCTGCTTTAGGCTGTGGGTGAGAGGCTCACAATGAGCAAGATTTGGGCAAACTGGGGTATCTCATCATTTCTTCTGTACTTAGTTGGGTTTTCATCCTTTCTGTGCTCTCAGTTTTCTCAGATTTCAGTCTTTTTGGCCAATCACAGGTCGGGCACACTCAAACTCACATGGAAACCTGTGAATCGTGGAGACTATTGCTGGCCTTTAGAATGCTGCTTTTTATTCATATTTTTTCCTATCCATATGTGCAAATCTTGTGGATTCCCATTAATTTTGGTGAGAGTTTTCCTTTAGGAATACAGTGTCAGCCACTTCTCTCCCTGAAGGAATAGCTACTGGACAGCAGCTGAAGTTTTGGCCCTCTGAGAACTTTTTAGAAGGCAAAACACTCATTTCCCAATCAAAGCCCATGGTGATGCCCAAAAGGAAGACCCATGATGAAATATCCTTTATGTGAACGGAAACAATATGTATTTCCTAAGTTTGGCTTGAGGTCTCAGCTTGAAATGCTTCTTCTCACACCCAATAATCAATTCAATACATTGGTCAGGTTTGTGTTTGAAGGTAGAGACATTTTTACAATATAGGCACAAAGATCAACACAAAATTATTTAGGTAGTTGGAAATTTGCAAAAGAATTCATTTAAATTTGCATCCACTGCAATGAAAACCTGATTGAATTGCTGATTAAACTTCTGTGCTTCATCCTTGCAAGGGGAATAGTTGAACAGTATCTGCTGCTGGAGGTAATGAGAATCACACTTTTTTAAGAGGATAAGCATTCACTCATTTATGTATTGTTTTGTCCTTCAGTTATCTTAAACTGAAAAGTGAGTAAAAGGGTTAAAAGCAGAAAAATTCAACATTTATTCATTTTTGTCTCTGTTCCTATGTCTTTACAAACACAGCCCTCACACCTGAAGGAAAACTGGAAAAAAAAGAGTAAACTTGAAGTGCCAGAAAGTTTCATAACGTTACTGAAGAAACATCCAACAATTAATTCACAGTTCAGGAGAGGGGAAAGGAAGGTGTTGTGTGAGGAAACAGAGGGAACTCCCAGCACAGCACAAAGATTAATGTCTATAAATTCACCCATTACAGATTTTTCATACTGCCCAACTGAAGCCATAAAGGATCATTCCAGGGTTATAGAAAAGCCTAATTTGCAAGAAGGACCAGAAAGTGCTTGGGGCCTCTGAGAATGCTGCCTCAAACACACGAGGCTCTCAAAACCAGAGTTTTTCATCTGGCATTCAGAAGGAAAAGGGTTAAGCTGTATCTGGGACTCACCAATGCACAGGGCTCAGGTTGCAGAGACAGGAGGCAGCTCCTAAACCACTCCCCAACCCCTTTTCTTCCAGCCACGACCACGCTGGAAGGTGAAACTTCAGAGTATCAGTGCAGAGAACATCGTGGGTTGTCTTTGCTAACAGCATAATGGGGGAGCAGCACGGAAATAAGTGGCAATAATTATACATTTCCTTTTTTTGTCTTTCAAAGGTCAGAGATAAAGTCACAGCAAGAAAGTTTCACAAGGAGACAGATGGAAGAATCACTTCTGGGGCTTGAGAAAATATTAATTCTGTCTCTTTGTGTGTGATTTTATGTGTCTTTATGCATCTATTATAAACTACACACACAATTGTGCTTGGAATTAGAAAAAATCTAATTTCCAAGAAGATCTGGTTGGGATTTTTTGGGGCAGTGAAATGCTGGAGAACTCTAAACAGCAATCTTGGCTAACGTGTGAAGGGATTTTTCTTCACCTGTTCCTTCAGTACAGGTAATACAAAGATGAAATCATTTATTCCCAGGCCTACAGGAAGTGCAGATTGTAGAATCCTGAGGAAAAGTGGTTTTATTTCAGCATGAAAGGGATGACAGGAGCAGTGGCAGAAAGGATGGTGTGACACGGACAAAAAACAGCATTTTACATCTGTGTGCCTTTACATGGGGGAAAAAAAAAATCCCTGTGAGATAAAAACCAAAACTGCTGCTGGTTTCTCTGAAAAATTTGCTCCACCAGCTCCACTAAGAGCCACTTTGTGCATGGTCTGTGGTGGGAGGACAAGGAGTCTGATCCAGCTGTGGCACTTCAGGTGTCCCCTCTGCTGCCCTGCACATCCCCTGCACTTTTGTCCCTCTCACCATTCATTTTTTAAGGAATTTTGAGCTCCCACCACTGATGTTTGCCTTGCAAACAGAGCATGAACATCCCTGCAGGGCGTTGCACTGTGCTGCAAACAGGAGACAGTTTGATCTAGAAAATCTCCCTGCATCACACCAAGTAAAAATTATTGTTCATTAATTAAACAACAGCAACAAAAAAGAGATTGAATATTTCTGTAGCTGTTCTATACAATGGTAGAAATACATAAATACCTAACCTGACACTGTGCTTCTCTTCTTTGTGTGCTATTAACGTGACATGTAGCAATTTAACATTTAGCACAGCTTTTAATTTTAAAAATCCTGTTAAATAAACTTCTAAAGAAAATGTGATTATATGATGTGAGTTTTCAAAATTTCCTGACACCAGAGATATCAAAAAGACATTTCAACATCCAGTTTCAATTGTGAGTTGCTGTAAAAACCTGTGATTTCAACAACAACAAAAAATCCTGTGAAGGAAAGGGTTTTGGGTTATTTCAAACATACATTTTGACAAGGGATTTTTTTCAAGCTTCTGAAGTAATATTACCATTAGAATTTTTAATACCAGTAATATTTCTGACTTCTGCTACTCCTCAGGATGACATTTTCTACAGAAGCCACAAACATACACCAATGAATTAAAGACCAGAGAGAAACACATTACAGGAGTCAGGAGAAGTCCAAGTTTTCCTTTGCATTCAGGATTTTCATTCAGACTTTAATAAAATATTTGCAGAGATTACATCTGTACGTGGCCTAGCCCCAAATTTCTAACAAACCAAACAATATGAGGCATTTGAACTTGGGATTTAGGTTCTGTCTTGTTAAAGCTTAAAAGATTTCATAATAACCTTAAAAATCATCGTCGCTCCTTTGCCTCTTGACTTTTTCCATTGAGATGTTCTGAAATTGGGCCAATTTAAGCTTCTACTGCAAAGACAATTCTTACTTTGCAGTGTGGTTTCAGGTTTTTTCCACTTCCAGTGCCTGACATATCTAAAATATAGCATGATCTTCCAGCTTAATGGTTTTTTAGAGATGCTAGATGGTCAGCCGTAGTTTTATAGTCACCAAATCTAATTTCAATATCCATTTTCTGCTTTTCCACTGAGCCTTACTGTCCTCTCCTGCTGAGGGTGGATGTGGAGTGGAAGAGAAATCTCTGTTTGACCTCACTTCCCAGCTCTGTTCTCCAAAATACCACAAAGATCAGGAAATATCACAAAGCTGAAGTCCAGCACGAGCACAGCAAATCAGAACTTTCCTCTGCGTCCTCAGTGACTGGCAGGTAATTCAGGTAGAAAATAGCATTTTTGTCAGACTTGCCCACAGAAGCCTTTTCAGTTTCTGCTGTGTTGAAGCTCTCAGGAGGATGGATCCTGCAGGTTTCTGTCACACAGCCAGGGACCAGCTCTGACAGCTGTGCTCTGACAACGTCACCCATCAAGAGGGGAGAAAAATGCCTTTCAACGTATTTCTTAGCATTTATTCCTTTCAAACTGAGGATTTTGAAGCTCTGAGATGTCTCAGTGAAGGATTTTTTTTTTCATTTTCCTAGAAGACTGAGAGTGTTGTGTGATTTGTGTATATCTGTGAGGACAGGGGAGAAGAGGAGTCTGGCCTTGAGTGCCTGTGACTCGCTTTTATTTCTTTCCCTCAGCTTAAGTTAGTGGGGAAATTCCACAATTGCAAGCTGAGCTGGGCTTTGAAGAGTCATTTGTCAGAGATATCACACCTTGACTCTGTATGGCAAATTTTACCCAGTTTTTCGTGGGTTAAAAGTAAAATGCTGCTTTTAACCAGGTCCTGGGTATGCTCAGAGTGGAATGTGCTGAGGGAAGCACAGAACAGCAGCTGCAGGAGACACCAGGGGTGCAAAGTGCTCTGTGTTTTTCTGAGGTGCTTTGTGGGATTTGGAGTTTCTCATACACTAAATATAGGTTAAAACTCTGTGGAGAATGTCAAACTCTGCTTGATAGCAGCCTTGCTGTTTCCACTCCTGCTGAGTGCTTGGATATTTCTGAAAAACATATATCAAGGCTTCAGTTCATTCTGCTTCAGAATGAACCTGTTCTTGCCCTTTACCTGCCTTTTGAGCCTAATTTATGACACTGCACTGGTTCCTAAAGCTGCAGGTTGTGATGTGACAGGGTGATGGTTGCTGTTTATTGAGAATCCCTGCAGTACTGTGGAAACAGAAGAGCGCAGAGCACACAGAGGTGCCCACAGATCTGCTCTAAAATGGAGTTAAAAAGAAGAAAATGCATTCAATCAAGAGCTGCCACTTTGGAGCAAAGCACTTGCTTTAAGCAGGTCGCCAACCCCACAGGCATCAAGTGCTCTGCTGGATCAGAGCTTCAGAAAGTTTCACAGCTGAATTTGTCCTGTGGAGGCATTTGAGCAGGGAGAGGAGAAGCTTTTAAGCAGAGGCTGCTTGGAGAGGGAAAATGAGGAGAAGGATGCAGAGGGAACAAGCTGGGGTCAGGTTGGCACAGCAGCATCTGAGCAAGGAATTTAACTCTGGTGTGGAAACAGCCAAAGAGAGGAGAATGAAATATTCCTGAGGTGACAGGGAAGGGGGAAGCAGCATTTTGAACAAACTGGGCTGACAACAGAAAGAGTGAATGGGAGGGGCAACAGCAAAAGGAAAAAAATCTTTAATTTCACAAGAGCAACGTTGTCACTTCCATTGGGGTCCTGGCAAAAAGACAAATCGTGACATCCTCAATCAGTTTTAACCCCACTCTAACACAGACACAATCAGCACTGAAGCCATGCAAATATAAATTGCTTCACCATATAAATAAGGTGTATTTTTCTGTGTTAAAAAAAGAAAAGATTATATGAGAGTGGAATTGCTTGCATGAAGAACCAGCTGCTCAGCAAAAAGAACAAAATAATGGATTGTATATATGGAATTAAAATAAACAAATAGCGCTGACTTGTGCATCTGCTTCTTTTAGAGCTGAGAAGTTTATGCTGCAAAATTCCCTCAACTGGCACAGACATTTGATAGTTCAGTGACTGCCCTGCTCCCAGCCCCACATTTAGACCCTTTATTGGGAAAACTTCATCATTCTTGTCCAAGTTGCAGTTTAAATGGGCATAGTGCAAAATAATGAACAAAACAACAGTGCACAGGGGGCAGGAAGAGCTGCCAACAGAGTGTGCAGGGGCTTCAATGCTAGGAAAGAAAAAAACCATCACACAAGGAAGAAAATAAATGGATTTATACTTGCTCAACATGGCTGTGAGTGGCTCAAAGCCTGTCTGCCATTATTATTATTATTATTATTATTATTATTATTATTAGTGTTGTTGGTGTTGTTCTTGTTGTTATTAATAATAATATTGTTATTGCTATTATTGTTATTATTGTAATTATTATTGTTNAGGAAAAGCAAAACATCTTGTCTCTGTATGTAGAGGGGTTGTGTAATTATTATTGTTATTATTATTCTTTCATTGCGCCAATTGCTATTGCTGTAATTTCCTTGAAGAGAGGGACACAAATGGGTGGGGGTTGATTTGTTAGGGGTTTGGTTTTTTTTCAAAGTGAGAGCAAAATGAGTAATCCAAACAAGATGTCCTGAATTTACTAATTAAGATACAATGAAAGTCGTGTTGCTGCTAAAAAGCCACCCAGAGATGGCTCTAAAGTACCAGCTTGGAACATCTCATGAAGACTCCCTGACTAACTCAAAGGCACTGATTCAGCCTGAGAAGATTAAAGCAAATTTAGAAATCAGAGCCAAAGTTTCTATGAAAAAGCCTTTTTTTTTTCTCACAATGGAGGCACCAGCAGTGAAAGCAGCCAGGACTGAGTGTTGACAAGAAGGTGTCATTCCCAAAACACCTTGGCTATGAAAATCTGGCTGAAGGCTTCTGGGAGGAGAGAATGCCACTATTTTTACCCTCAGAATGTTTTTTGCTTGATGAATGGAGGTTCAGCCATCAGCAGGAGGAAAAGCCAAGCTGAAAAATCCCTTCCTCCTTGGAAAGCACAGCAAACGTTGTTCCACTTGCTTCTTTTTCACACCTGACTTTCACCTGGTTTCCACTCAGTTTTCACCCTGCAATGGGAGACCTGGGTGCTTCAGTGTGAGATGAATCAGTCTCTCCACTTCAACACTTTTCTAACAGCATCCTGCTCTTAAATCACAAGTTTAGGAGATCAGTTGGGTCAGTTTGAAATGGATCCTTCCACTTTGTCGAGTACCAAAGTCTCTCAGACTTACACTCAGGTGTTATTTCAACGTCTGCCCAAGTTTTGTTGCCCTTGGCTGCTGAATCTCCCACCTCCCTGGGCAGCAGTTCCTTTTCATCCGTGGCCAAGAAATCATATTTTTCCACTGATGATATTTCTCTCAGCGGTTTTGCCAGCCCTAGAGTCTCACCTCATTTCTGAAAAATAAAACAGCACCAATTCACACACTACTCAGTGTCAGAGGGTTCCTAAGACCTTTTCCTTTCACATCACAAAAATTACAGCAGGAAACAAAGGGAACAGTGGTGGAACAACCCAAAAAGGGGCTCAGCATCAGAGCTGGCAGATCCAACTCTCAGAGGAGCTCATTTGGGCATCTCTGTGACTAAATTGCACCTGAAAAATGCACCCCAACACTCCTGTGCTCCTGCATGCACTGCACTGCACTCTTAATTAGTTCAGCATCAGCTTTTCCTCTGAGGGAGGGATGGTGGGTGGGAAACTGTGGGCAGAGCAATGAGCAGAAGGGAGAAGCCAATCTGAAGACTTGAAAGAAGAGAAGGAGAGAAGGAAGAAATAA
>VXBB01014630.1:314217-329782 GCA_013399915.1 Illadopsis cleaveri
GGAGAGAAGGAAGAAATTGAAAAAAAGCCAGTAAAGAAAAAAAAAAAAAAAGGTAGTATTATAAAACTGCAACAAGGAAAATAATTATTGTTTATGGCAAGGAGTTGCCCCTTTTCTTTGGGATCTGTAAAAACTTACTGTATGGTAATTTTCTCCTTTACCTTTATGTGAAATGTGGATAAAATGTGACTATCACTGGAAAAGAAATGGTCTTAATGTCAATATTGATTACTGGGGAGCTCATCTTTACTCATCCCTTCAGGGGAGGTATCACATAAACTTGCTCTGCACAATTACCTCAGGTAACAAAACGATATGTGGGTAATGAAAAGAAATGTCAGCCCTTCCTATGGAGTTTCCAGCTGGAAGCACAAATTTCCAGCTGGACAAACCACTGTCAATGCCTTCAGGAGCTTCTTCAAGTGAAATGATGGATCAGGCAATTGACTGATCACAGCAGGCAGCTGTGAACAAAACCCAGAGCAGCTCTGTCTCTTGGGTCAGATATGAAAAATGGGATTTTTCTGGGCAGAGGATTCAGCCCCAGGAGGTTTGGGGACTCCTCTGCTTCCTGAGGATGCTGAGCACATGCACCACACACCCTGTGTCTCTCAGCCTGGACCACCTATTCGTGGCAGAAACGTGATTTTCCCTTTGTTAAGTGTAAAGATAAGAATGTAACTGGATTTGAAGTGAAGCAGCAGCTTTGATCAAATCAAAGATTGGCTCTGCAAGGGTGAGGACCCTCAGCTGGTGCAGGCAGTGGGACCAGGAAGGAGTTCACTTGTTGATTCCTGTGAACAGTCCTGGAGGACCTTTGCAGCAAAGTGAGCAGCTTGACTTCAAATAAAACCCATTTACTCTGACAATAGACAGCAAGAGTGAGTTGGGGTTTTTTGATTTCCAATAATACAACCCTTCAATACAACAGGCCCTTGGCAGCAGTTTTTATTTTCTAATTGGCAATTCATTGCTGGTGTGTGTGGGTTCAAGGCACGCACATAACAATGGCAACGAGAGTTGGAGGTTTTATTCTGTCTCTGCCACCCCTGTGGGTGTTTTAAATAAAACAAGAAGCAATTCTTTGTAGTGGAGCTTTCCCCAGGACAGCAACTGGGGCTCAGCATCACACACAGAGCTAAAGGCTGTTTGTGGCTTTAACAAATAGAAATCACTGCTGTATTTTGGATATAGCACATGCATCCATCCATACATTCCACACTGGGAGAGTGTGGCATGTATCACTAAACACTAATTTTGCTGAGCAGATAATAAGTAAGAACAAAAGTAACTTTAACAGAGCAGGAAATAGAACAGAGCAGGGTTTTTATTGTTCCAACCACTGAAATTGTTAATACATTGAAATGCCTAATGATTCATTGAACTCCCTGACTTGAAAGGCAGAAAGTCGAAAAGATTTAAAACACTGTTCTTTCTGAGGAGCAATTATTTGTGACTTAATCAGCTATGCATTTAAAAAAAAATGTAGAAGCTATTTTACGTAGGAGAACAAAATGAGTCACTAAATGAACCTTCACCATAGGGAGAAAAAAAAAAATCCATATTACCATCAAAGTAGTGAACGTGATTCAAAGAAATATGCGATGAGTCTTGACAGGGAATGTTTGAGAAAGTCACTTAAGTTCATTCTGCAGCCTTCAGCCAAAAGATTTAGGAGTTGATTTTGCTCTTGTAAACAATGGGAATCTTGAAGTTTCTTGTCAAAAAGGAGACAGATCAGAAAGGCACAATAATTCTGGTCCTTGTTCTGGTCTGGGTTTGCTGCAGTCCCAGCTCTCAGAACTCTCCTCAGCTCTCACAACAGCCACCAACTACCACAAAACTGAACTGACAATTTATTCACCTGACTGGAGGAGCAATCTGAACAAAATAAATGTGTGTTATGGATAGGGAGACAGGAGAATGCATGGGATTGCTGCAGGGTTATTTGAATTTTAGGCAAAATTTACCTGTACCACCAAAATGCAGTTTTGTGGCTGCTTTTTAGCCAGAGATACCCAAGCTTTGTGCTTATAAATGTACAGTGAATGTTATATTGACAAAAAAAAACCCTCATCCATCAATTATTAATGTGGAATCAAAGCTACACCCTTTAGATGCCTTTCTCCGTGACTGGAAGCCTGGGAATGACTTCAGTACAAAGAGTAGTTGAATAATAATGTCTTTATTTAAATATGTAGGAGGCCTGAATGTCAGGTGCTCTTGTTTGTACCAGTTAAAACCTTTTTTAAAGGTTTGCAGCTCATTTCTCAGAATTGCCCAACAACAGTTTCAATTATGAGTTTCTGGATTCCAACAACTCTATTTTTAAATGATTTGAGTTTATGGGATAATTTAATAACCAGGTTTACGGCTGCATAAAGCAACATTTTTTAAAACCTCCTTTACAGGCTAAATTGAAATGTTACAATAAAATAATTTTGCCTGGCAGGAAATAAAATTTTAAGAGCTAACGACCACTAAACACTCCTCCAATTTGTGTGATTTTTTTTATTATTTTTATTTTTGGTGAATTTTTACTGTGGTTTATGTTTCAGATGCAGGTTCCACTTCCCTTGGAGGAACCGGAGAAGTGATTATACATTCACAGAGCACTTGCAAGCATCTGTCCCAGATCCACAGGCACTTGATTCATCCGTGTGCACAAATAGCAGGAGTTTGATAACAAGGGATCGGAGCTGGTAATTAGCATCGACAGCTCCCTAATTTGCCCAGGAAGACAGCGCACTTGGTTAAGCTGAGGAGGTGCCTTGTTGCGTGCCTTGATCACAGCTGGAATTATTTGTGTCAGTGGGAACCTGGTGTATGTGAGGAAATACTGTCGATTTTTTAACATTCTGGAAAAGAAACTTTTCTTCAGCCCTCAGGCTAAATCTGTTTCACCTTCTCAGAATGCTTCAATTTTTTTTTTTTAATATTAGTTAAATACAGAATATATCAGAGCAGTTCTGCCATTCCTCAGGGCGATCTTGGCCTAAAGGAGCTGAGTTTGGGCAATACACGAGGGAGCCATACAGGACATCCTGAACATCATCCCCGAAAATTCTCCTTCAGGGATAATACCTGGAAAGAGACAACCACAAAAAGGTGGTGCTTGGGAGTGTTTAGCTGAAAAATTGGGAGTCAAACGCTGTCCCCTGCTCTCTGCTCACCTTGAGATGCTGCTCCGGGGGGACCGGGGGGTGTTTGTGATGACACCGCGACATTTGCACGGGACAAAGGGGGGCAGTGACTCCTCTCGATCTCCTGGGGCCATCAGGAGGTGAGAAGTGCTCAGTGATGTTTGATCAGCCCCGGTGCCCCCCTGGGATCACTGTTTACTTCCCAAAATTCCGGCGCTGAGGTTGGGAGGAGTGCACCTACTTTATACTGCCCAAAGTGGCACAAAGGAGCGGAGTTTTCTGGGACTAAATCCATCGCCTAAAACATCTTTAGGTTTCAGCCCCTTTGGATTTCGTGCATCATAAAACCAGAAAATGTTTCTGTTTATTTAAAAGAGTTTTCTCCTCTATTTCCTTACGTCTGTGCTTCCACTTCTAAACAACAGATGTGAGCATGAACATCATCCTTCATCTCCAAAACATCACAAAGATCAGGGAATGTCACAAAGATCAGGGAATGTCACAAAGATGTGGAAGACAGGGAATATCATCCTTCATCTCCAAAACATCACTAAGATCAGGGAACGTCACAAAGATATGGAAGACAGGGAATATCATCCTTCATCTCCAAAACATCACAAAGATCAGGGAATGTCACAAAGATCAGGGAATGTCACAAAGATGTGGAAGACAGGGAATATCATCCTTCATCTCCAAAACATCACTAAGATCAGGGAACGTCACAAAGATATGGAAGACAGGGAATATCATCCTTCATCTCCAAAACATCACAAAGATCAGGGAATGTCACAAAGATCAGGGAATGTCACAAAGATGTGGAAGACAGGGAATATCATCCTTCATCTCCAAAACATCACTAAGATCAGGGAACGTCACAAAGATATGGAAGACAGGGAATATCATCCTTCATCTCCAAAACATCACAAAGATCAGGGAATGTCACAAAGATCAGGGAATGTCACAAAGATGTGGAAGACAGGGAATATCATCCTTCATCTCCAAAACATCACTAAGATCAGGGAACGTCACAAAGATATGGAAGACAGGGAATATCATCCTTCATCTCCAAAACATCACAAAGATCAGGGAATGTCACAAAGATGTGGAAGACAGGGAATATCATCCTTCATCTCCAAAATATCACAAAGATCAGGGAATGTCACAAAGATCAGAGAATGTCGCAAAGATATGGAAGACAGGGAATATCATCCTTCATCTCCAAAATATCACAAAGATCAGGGAATGTCACAAAGATCAGAGAATGTCGCAAAGATATGGAAGATAGGGAATATCATCCCTCATCTCCAAAATATCACAAAGATCAGGGAACGTCACAAAGATGTGGAAGACAGGGAATATGTCCATAACCCTTTTCAGGGCCAGTCAAAAATTTTGAGCCAAAGCCAAATTTATTTGGCCATCAGGGTAAGTCAGATCCAAGAGGGTTTATTTTAACCATAGCCTAGGCACAAACTACAATCTGCCTGCTGGACCTGTGAGTCCTCCCTACCACCGTTGTTGCTGAGATTGCTGTGCCTGATGCACGTCTTGAGTTTTCTACATTTATTACAGAACAGTTCAGTGCATCAGCAGACAAGCTCAGCCTGCAGGGCAGTGAGTAAGGCTTTCAGTGTGGGGATGAATCAGTTTTCTTCATTTTTTGTTTGCCGTGGTTTGTTGCTTGGTTTATCTCTCGGTGCCTTCTGATAAAACTTTGATATAAATTCTCTCCTGGATGTGCTATTTTCTGACATTAAGGGCACTTTTGTCCATCAAAATGTTCTCACTCACAACTCTCCCATCTCCAGCTTTTCTCTCTAGGATTCTGTCACTTTGCCAAAAAATGCATCAGTACTTTCTTGTGCTATAAGAGGAGCCCAGGGTCCATTCCTGTGTGCTGCCTCCCCGGGCTGTTCTTGGATTATGTCCTGGAGAAGGGAGCCTGACTTCCAGAAAGGCACTACCCCTATTAATAAATGCCTCAATTACATTTACACATTACTGAGCCAATTATTAATAGATTCATTCCTGTCTACTGCTGTTAATTCTTAGAGTCATTAAAAGATCGATTTAATGGTGTAAAATAATGTTTCTATGATTTTTAATTATCAGCATCATGTGCTCCTCACAGTTGGTTTTTTGTTTGGTTTTTTTTTTTTTTTTCTGCAGTTCAGCTCTCAGTGTCTGGCTCTCAGGGGCCCACAGGAGCCTTTCCCTGGGATATTTACAGTAATCCAACACCCTTAAATCATGGCTCTAACTAGAGCTGGGGCCATGGATGAGAAAAAAGACTTAAAAATGGAACGACTGGACCAATCCCCCTTCCAGGGACAGACTCCTTCCTTCAGTATGGTGGAGTCCTACAGAGCCACCAGCCTGATGTGATGAGAGATTTATTACAGAGGAAAGACCTCCCTGCTCCAAGAGAAGGAGTGTTGCCCCAGCAGATGTTCAGAGAACTTTTGTTTCACCAAGAAACTCATTATTGGATATTCTTCTGTCTTCATGATGGGGGTTTTTTTTGCCACAGATTCCCTTGATGCCAAAAAGTACTCTGGGATTTCATCACTTCACTGGGACTCTGATCAGACTTTGTGGGACAGCATTAGAATATTTTTCTCTGGCTTGTCTTTTCCTGATGCCCCCACAAAATAATGTTAACACGAGTTCAAACAGCCTCTATGCTTAAACATCCATGTAGATTAACCATTTAGTGCTTCCTCATCTCATCAGAATTTAAGACGGAAGACTTTTTGTAAAAGCCTCTATCTTAGAAGATTCCCACCTCTGTTAATATGGTAATGCTATCAGAAGCAGTATTTTTATTACCCTAATTCCCAGGTTTTACAAGGAGAAAAGCAATAATGCAATTGAATTAATTCCATAATCGTTTTCAGACTGGATAAAAACCACTGAAGGAAGCTGGGAGCTGACAGCCAATGTCTGCATGTTCATGAGCATTAAGTGAACTATAAATACAGAGGGACTGAAGCTGAAACACCAAATGTGAATTTCCTTTTTTCAACTGCTTAGTCCCTGAAAGGCTGTGACAACAATGCAGTGAGAGAGGTTTTGGTGTTTTAGCAGTAAACACTGACTCACCTGCTCAGTGCTCTGGATAAATAATCATTAGTGACAAATAAAAGCCTATTTCAGACACAACCCGGAACAGCAGAAGTTATATAAAAGCTTGAGATATTTTGTCCCTTTCCAGTGGCAAAAATACCACAGTTTCAGTTCATCTCTGTCATTCTCTGCCATTTGAGGCAAGTCCTCAGGAAAACAAGTCTTGAGGGCTTTGTACCTGTTTCTCATGCTTTTTTTTCCTTGGTTTCAGTGCTCGCTGTGAGTCCCTGGTGGTTTCCCTACCCTTCAACCTGTCAGTGCAAGGTACAAAACACTTTTCTGGGGTATCCTTGGATCCCAGGAGGGTGAGCAGAAACCTTCACCACTTTGTGAGGTTGAACACCCTGATGTGTCTCCAGTAACAGGAGCAGAGGGATGGAGCTGCTTTTGCCAGACCTGAGGAAATTTAGCAGTGGGCACCAGGTGGGGAAGGCAGGTCGTGGACATCGATAAGTTTCCATTTAGACAATTAAAATATTGAAGCAGCTTCTGTGTTTGCCAGCTGTGGACAAAACCCATTAAGTTCTCCATTAATTAGACCTTCCCCAGCTTTTCCTTGCTCCTCCACAACTCTGCAAAGCCAGAGCATCCATCATATTCTCCACAGAGCAGCAAAGTGTTTACCTTGTCCCTCTGCCAGCAGCAAAAGGACAAAAAAAACCCCTTCCCCCAACCAGCTGAGTTTATCCACCCTTCATAATTGCTCAGCCTAATTAACACTCCACTAAACCCCACCCCTGCATTACCTGCACATCCCCACACACCCACACTGCTGCCCTGGTGCCGTTGTCAAACCATCCAAGAGCTGCTGCTCTCCTGAGAGTTGAGCTTTCCATGAGGGATGCAGGAGATGCAGCCTGGCTCAGAACTCTGGGACACAACCTATTTTTAGAGCTTTTATTTTCTTTATTTTTCTTTTTTTTTTTTCCCCTTTTTTTTTCTGAGAAACTTGTTTTCTCATGGGAAATAAATCCTTTGGGGGGAAAAGTCATTTCCACCTCATTTGTTAATCTAAAATATCTTTTGCTCTTGGCTTCCTGCTACGGAGCACAGAGCTGCTGCATCTCGTTAATTTTGCAGTCTCGTTAAATGACAGGGAGATTTATTTAGAAGGAAACCAAATTTAGTCCCATTAGATCATGGCAACAGCTACATGAAAAAGCCTAAAAAAACCCAACCCCCCCCCCGCTTTTTTTTTTTAATGGGGCTTGGAAGCCCTTGGTTCCTGAATCCACCAGATTATATCCATGGAAGTTAATCCCAGCACCCAGCCCTGGGCTGCAGTGAAAGCTGTGGCTGCAGGGGAAACCCCACAAGATCCAAAACCAGGATGACATCCCCTAGGAAACTGAGCTGTTACATCCAAAGACAGCAAAAAATCACAGAAAAAGGGAAGGAGAGTTGCTGTTGAGATGAATCTGTAAACCCTGCTGCAATGAGATCTCGAGGCTTCTGCTGGGAGCTGTTAAGTCTAAAATTATGGATGTGTTCCTTGGGTTTGCTGCTGTTCCCTTCCATAAATTCCCTGCACCAAGGGGCACTCGGGGATCATTACCCTGGTGCAACATAAATCTGTGTTGACTGTGCTGGGCTGTCTGGAGCCTCTGTGAGTGCAGATAGTTCTGCCCTGGTTTAAAACAAGTCTGGAGCTCTCAAACCACCTCTGGACATGGGGCTGAGTGGCCCAATAAGGCTGGAGATAAACCCAATGCCATCTATTATGTGCTATCTCAAAAAAAAAAGCACCAATATTTTTCTCTGGCTTGTCTTTTCCTGATGCCCCCACAAAATAATGTTAACACGAGTTCAAACAGCCTCTCTGCTTAAACATCCATGTAGATTAACCATTTAGTGCTTCCTCATCTCATCAGAATTTAAGATGCAAGACTTTTTGTAAAAGCCTCTATCTTAGAAGATTCCCACCTCTGTTAATATGGTAATGCTATCAGAAGTAGTATTTTTATTACCCTAATTCCCAGGTTTTACAAGGAGAAAAGCAATAATGCAATTGAATTAATTCCATAATCGTTTTCAGACTGGATAAAAACCAGTTTCAAGCAGCCCCAGCACAGCTTTTAAAGAGCCTAGTTCAGCCCTGTCCATCTCCACTCAGAGGGAAATGGGGAGAGGTGGCAGCTTGGCACCATCCCTCCACTGTATGAGGAGAAAGAAACGAGCCAAGGAAGCCAGGGAGGCAAATTTACCAAAGAAAAGACCATAATAATGATGTTCCACAAAAAGAAACTCCCCTTTTCTCAGTCTTTCCTGGGAATTGTACAATTCATGCAATACCCATTATATTCTATCCCTATATTTCAAGCCATTATACCCTATATTCTATTCTGTTCCTATAGGAACATTCCCATACAGTAAATTCTCGAGTTAGTTCAGGTCCCACATTTTGCCCAAGTACATTCTGACTGAATGGGCATTGCTGGGGATACAGTGTCAGTATTTAAACAGTGACATAGCCCAAGGCAGAGGTTAAAGAAAGGTCAGCCTGCTGTTAATTCAGGCTTGAGACAAAAAAAATCACAATGGGAATAGTTTTCTGCGGGTTTGAGAGGGAAAATTCATTTGCTGTTTCACCCAAAGTACTTTCAGTGGATGTGCCATTAGTGTCGAAGGGGTTTCCAACAGCAAATGTTCTGAGGCAATTTTCAGGGGAAGAAATCACTAAAATAGATGACCTAAAAACATCTGAGCGTGGTTTGGACAGATTCCATTTTTCTGGGGAGAAATAAAACCAACACAACAGCAAGAAAAAGTCGTGATTCCTCCTGGAAAGAAAGCACCCTTCAGAACCAGAAAGCTCTCAGGAAACAAACCTGGTATTTTCTGCTTGTTTGGAGCTGTTACAGGATCACTACCTCACTGTGGTCAGCCAACCTTGGACCAGATTTTCCCGGTGATTCTCACAATCCCTTGCTCCAAATTTTTTTTTTTTTTTTCTTTTGAGTGCATGGAGATCTACCAAGGAAAAACTCCATGAATGTGTGGATCTTCATCATTTTCAATATTATTGTTTCGCCCTTTCCATTCCTTAAAAAAATGAACTTTAATAGGAGTGAATTTATTATGGCAAGAGCCATCAGTATAATGATCATCAACTCTCCCAACTGAAACCTCTGGAAAAATAATGAGAAAGTTGTCCCTGTTATTTTATTTAGATTTTCAGTGTAATACCTCAGGCAGATAACAAGAAACCTTGGAATGACTGTTATATTTGGATTGGATTGGTGCTCTGTATTTCTTTTCTGAAATATGGCTCATTTTTTTAATAGGTATAAATGTATATACTGTATTTACTGGTGCATATCCAAAAGTGTCCAATTTCGATTTAAAAGTGCTGATTTCAACGANAGTCAAAGATTTCTTCTTGGTGTCCAATTTCAATTTAAAAGTGCTGATTTCAACGAAATATCAACTTCATGCAGAAACCTTTGAGCCTCCTGCTCAGTGTGAGCTGTACTTTTACACAGAAGAATCCACAAGGAAAGGTCCCTGTCAATCTCCTTCCACAGACTGTTTTTTTAACTCTCAGAATCCATGGAAGTAATGCCCAGAATAAAGCTCTGCCAAAGGGGTGAGGGTTGAAGTCATTAAAGAATCAAAAGACTCGAGGCAGGGACTGGTGTCTGAGCACCAGCACTTGTTGCCAGGGTTGCCCTATAGAGAGAGTTGGGTCGAAGCAACCCAGGTCCAACCAGTATGGTCACCACTACGTTCTTCCTTTATTTCGTCTAAAATGGCAGCTTATGTACATTTCTATGTAGTTTACAAAGTCAGTAGCTTTTTCATTGGCACACAGCAGAGAGAAGAATGCAAACACACACTAATTAACTTGTCCTTAAGGTGGCTAACACATGCTTACTAACAACTCCACTCAGTGACCTTCAAAACCCCATTATTTTTCCCTGACACCTTAACATCTAATTTCAACTGTGCCACAACTTTACCAAGTAATTTTAACTGTGTCACAGGCTTGAGGCCTCAGGTCAGGCCTCAGCAAGGCCTCAGCTGGGGTAACTCAGGTCTGGGCAGCTCATCCCTAAGAAAATCTGCTACAAGCACTGCTGTGTCTTGTCAGAAAAATCCCATTTAAAGCCCAAAACGGGGAGGTTTGTTACCTTTATCGTGGAGCTTCAGCTGCCTGGAGGGAGCCAGGGAAGGGAAGCTGAGCTGTGAGAGAAAAAATGAGCGGAGCAGGAGTTTGGGAAGGGAAATGAAGCAGCTCAGTGGGTGCTGCGTCAGGGGAAATATAGGCTGGATATTAGGAAGAAGTTTTTCACAGAAAGAGTGGTAAAGTGCTGGAATGGTTTGCCCAGGGAGGTGGTGGAGTCACCATCCCTGGATGTGTTTAAGAAAAGACTGGATGTGGCACTTGGTGCTGTAATCTAGTTGAGGTGTTGGAACATGGGTTGGACTCGATGATCTTGAAGGTCTCTTCCAACCTAGAAATTCTGTGATTCTGTGATTCTGCCAGCTCCAGCACCTGCTCCCAGCTGATTCCTGTCCCTGCAGCCTTCTGGGCACCACTGATGTTCCTCCATCCTGGGTGACCCACTGGAAATGGAAATAGTTGGGAAATCCACAGCAAATCAGAATATTTTCTCCATGGAAACGTTTCTAAAAGGGCAGGAAGGGAGAGGGAGTTTTTATCTGCACTGCACCATGCTCAGGGCTTTCCTGCTGGGTTAAAGCTCCAGAAAAGGCCTGTTAGAAAAGTTCAGCCACTGCTAAAAAAACCCCTGAACAACCAAAGAAAAAAAATTCCTCAACTTCCTGCATATGAAGAAATCTTCATAGTAAAATAAAAAACCTGAAAATAAAATCTGAAGTGTTCTACAGCTCGGAAACAAGAAGAAAAGAAAAAAGATGCCCCAAAATATTACCTTTCCTTGTGAAAATCTCATCTATTCTAAGCTTCTCACATCTGAGGAGTCCAGATATGCCTCTTTAAAGCATGAGGTTTCACACATCCTGCATCGCTTCCCTCGTATTTCATGAAATGTATGAAGCTGGAAAAAAATATAATGGTAAAAAAGCTGTTGTGAGTTGAAATTTTGAACAGAAGAAATAATTCAGATTCAGGTCAAGCTTTCATTTTGATTTCAACACATTTTCATTTTTAAAAAAAACTTTTCCTTATAAATAGCTTACATTTTGAAATGAAAGTTGCTTCAAAAAGTGAAAAACTAATTTCCTAATTTAAGAAAATCTTTAAAAATTTAAACCATTCCAAGTTTTACAGAAATTGAGACTGAAGAAAATTGTCAAAACTGATCCTTTCCTTTTGATGCATGTAATTACCAATATGGATAAATGAACATTTTTCTGCTGAAATACATTTCAGAAGAATACCCAACCAGGTGTGATAGGCCTGGAAAAGATTGGCAATTATGTCTGATTGAATATATCTGATTGCATGGAGGTTGCATTTCCCTGTCAGTATCCCCAAAATGAGCATCTAGAATTATTCACACTGACAAACAGCTCAACTGAGCCATTAGGTCTCAGCAATAAAAGTGGCCCTGTACAAGCTGTTTAAATGACAAAAGATTTTTCTCCTTTCAGATTCTGTGCACATAAAGCAAATATAAAATGAACAATGTGTCTAATTCCTGAAGTGGGAGATAAATACCATGACAAAAAACGCCCCTAACTTCTCATAAGTTATACAGCTTTCACCTCCTTTTCTTTTCCTACAATACCTTTTTCCATAATTCCCTCTGACCCCATCATCATCTTCCACCTTCCTGTTCCTTTTGCTGCTGGAAGATCTGAGCAGTGCCATCATTTATTGCTTTGCACCTCTCATGTGCTTGTCCTGCTGTCTGTAAATCACTCTTGGGTGTTTTTTTCTTTAGCAAAACTGAATCTTACAAGTTCCTTGCCTTTCCTAACAGATTCTTAGAGATAATAGTTCACTGACTACAGATACGTAACTAATGTGAGGTGTAGAATATTTTTAAATTAGGTTACATCTGAAAAGGAGAAAGAGAGATCCTTTGTTCTTCTGCAGAGTCGGGGTTACATTGGTGAGGGGAGCAGTGTCCCCACATCCTCTGATTCTGATGATTTCATACATTTGGTGAATTCAACAGTATTTAGATCCACTTTCAGATATTACTCAACACAATAATCCCTCTTTTCATTTCGTTCTGGGAATGCATAGAACATAAATAATAAAAATTACCCATTAAATCATCCAGAGGAATCTTGTGCAGCTATCAGACATATGCAGCTTGATTTCCCTCCAACTTATCCTCCTCTTGAAAAGATGACTCTCAGTGATTTCAGTGGATTAATCTTGATTAGCACTCATTAACTTAACACTTCTTGTATTTAGCTTAGTATATTTAGCCACTTCAGAACACAATTGCTGTCAGTTTTCCCCACAGACAAAAAGGAGAGGGAAGATTCACATCCCCCCTTGGAGATGGGGGTGTCTCTATGTTCCTCAGGGTGAGAAGAGCTCCAAACCTCCACTTCCATGAGCTGTACTGGCAGGTTTCCATCCAGAGCCTAAAACAGGAATTTAGACATCCTGCTCACATGGAAAAGCCTCCTTGGAGATGCCTAAATTTAGTTGTCTCCATTTTCTGCTGGATTTTTGGCAAAAATCAGATGCACGCTCCAGTCTCTCACCCTGCACACAGCCAGGGCAAGGTGGATCCTCTTTCCCCAGGGGTCCAAGGAGCTGCACACAGCCTGTCCCTGCAGATCCTCAGCAGCTCCCTGAAGTCCATTTAATGATAGCCAAGCCCAGGGAGGCAGGCTCAGATGTGAAGGAACTGAGTGGGCTCAGCCCTGCACTTTGCTGTTCCCTCAGCCCCCTGCCCCAGGCTGCTCTGCAATAATCATCACCACTGGACTAAATTTCAAACTGCACGTTGTACCAACAAGACATGAGGGGTATCATGCAAAAAAACCCCATGGAGCTAAATCCAGTGTGTGTCCATTCTGCAAACCCTTCCTGTCTTTTGTCTCAGTGTTGTAGTGAACTAAAGTGCAGATAAAATCAGAATTGGTCCCAGAAAGGAGAAAGATGGGGCAGACCCGACGGAGCACAAAGCCATATCCATGGGTGTTCCGCTTGAGACTCCCAACAAGATGAGAATTTGCAGAGAAGGATGACCATGGGATACTACAAACCTGATGGAAAATCAGGGAGAACTTCCAGGGTTGTCTCCCTACCCCACCAGACTTGGACCAACTCAGTCTCTGTTCTACACAACCCATTTTCATGCCAGAGCCTNGCTGGAAAAAAATATAATGGTAAAAAAGCTGTTGTGAGTTGAAATTTTGAACAGAAGAAATAATTCAGATTCAGGTCAAGCTTTCATTTTGATTTCAACACATTTTCATTTTTAAAAAAAACTTTTCCTTATAAATAGCTTACATTTTGAAATGAAAGTTGCTTCAAAAAGTGAAAAACTAATTTCCTAATTTAAGAAAATCTTTAAAAATTTAAACCATTCCAAGTTTTACAGAAATTGAGACTGAAGAAAATTGTCAAAACTGATCCTTTCCTTTTGATGCATGTAATTACCAATATGGATAAATGAACATTTTTCTGCTGAAATACATTTCAGAAGAATACCCAACCAGGTGTGATAGGCCTGGAAAAGATTGGCAATTATGTCTGACTGAATATATCTGATTGCATGGAGGTTGCATTTCCCTGTCAGTATCCCCAAAATGAGCATCTAGAATTATTCACACTGACAAACAGCTCAACTGAGCCATTAGGTCTCAGCAATAAAAGTGGCCCTGTACAAGCTGTTTAAATGACAAAAGATTTTTCTCCTTTCAGATTCTGTGCACATAAAGCAAATATAAAATGAACAATGTGTCTAATTCCTGAAGTGGGAGATAAATACCATGACAAAAAACGCCCCTAACTTCTCATAAGTTATACAGCTTTCACCTCCTTTTCTTTTCCTACAATACCTTTTTCCATAATTCCCTCTGACCCCATCATCATCTTCCACCTTCCTGTTCCTTTTGCTGCTGGAAGATCTGAGCAGTGCCATCATTTATTGCTTTGCACCTCTCATGTGCTTGTCCTGCTGTCTGTAAATCACTCTTGGGTGTTTTTTTCTTTAGCAAAACTGAATCTTACAAGTTCCCTGCCTTTCCTAACAGATTCTTAGAGATAATAGTTCACTGACTACAGATACGTAACTAATGTGAGGTGTAGAATATTTTTAAATTAGGTTACATCTGAAAAGGAGAAAGAGAGATCCTTTGTTCTTCTGCAGAGTCGGGGTTACATTGGTGAGGGGAGCAGTGTCCCCACATCCTCTGATTCTGATGGTTTCATACATTTGGTGAATTCAACAGTATTTAGATCCACTTTCAGATATTACGCAACACAATAATCCCTCTTTTCATTTCATTCTGGGAATGCATAGAACATAAATAATAAAAATTACCCATTAAATCATCCAGAGCAATCTTGTGCAGCTATCAGACATATGCAGCTTGATTTCCCTCCAACTTATCCTCCTCTTGAAAAGATGACTCTCAGTGATTTCAGTGGATTAATCTTGATTAGCACTCATTAACTTAACACTTCTTGTATTTAGCTTAGTATATTTAGCCACTTCAGAACACAATTGCTGTCAGTTTTCCCCACAGACAAAAAGGAGAGGGAAGATTCACATCCCCCCTTGGAGATGGGGGTGTCTCCATGTTCCTCAGGGTGAGAAGAGCTCCAAACCTCCACTTCCATGAGCTGTACTGGCAGGTTTCCATCCAGAGCCTAAAACAGGAATTTAGACATCCTGCTCACATGGAAAAGCCTCCTTGGAGATGCCTAAATTTAGTTGTCTCCATTTTCTGCTGGATTTTGGCAAAAATCAGATGCACGCTCCAGTCTCTCACCCTGCACACAGCCAGGGCAAGGTGGATCCTCTTTCCCCAGGGGTCCAAGGAGCTGCACACAGCCTGTCCCTGCAGATCCTCAGCAGCTCCCTGAAGTCCATTTAATGATAGCAAAGCCCAGGGAGGCAGGCTCAGATGTGAAGGAGCTGACTGGGCTCAGCCCTGCACTTTGCTGTTCCCTCAGCCCCCTGCCCCAGGCTGCTTTGCAATAATCATCACCGCTGGACTAAATTTCAAACTGCATGTTGTACCAACAAGACACGAGGGGTATCATGCAAAAAAACCACGGAGCTAAATCCAGTGTGTGTCCATTCTGCAAACCCTTCCTCTCTTTGGTCTCAGTGTTGTCATGAACTAAAGTGCAGATAAAATCAGAATTGGTCCCAGAAAGGAGAAAGATGGGG
>VXBB01014631.1:0-40543 GCA_013399915.1 Illadopsis cleaveri
ACACACATTTTCTTTGCTCCTTCGTGCTGCTGGTAACATGTGGGTGGCCTAGCAGGAAGCTAGAACAGGGGACACATCTGGCTGAAAAAAAACCCAAACATTTTATTACTGATACATAGCCCATTTCTAGACAACCATTACTCTCGCACAAGGTCTGCCATGCTGTTGGACATGGTCACCAGTAGACAGAGTTCTACGTTCAGTGAAGAAGGTCAGAGAAGTAAAAACCCCTTTTTCCTCTGCTTCCTTTCTCAATCTTAGAGGTGCTGACAAGACTTCATACAGGCATCTGTTTGAACTTCAACACAGAGTCTGAACCTCCTCAAGCCTTCAGCACCTAATTAGAACAGGGGACTTTGGTCACACCTTAGCAGATAGAGTGGTGTGATCCTCACAGTTTTCTGTACAGCACTGCAGTTGTGTCAGGACTCAGAGCAGTCCCACCAGCGTTCAGGTTTCGTCTGCCACTCCTAGAGCATTTCATTACTCCCTCAAAATGTTTTTTGCCTGCCAAGATTTCACATTGCCAGATAAGTTCCCTCATTGCCTGAAAGCCATAGAGATTTCGCGTTCCAGAGCTATTGGATATAAAGCAGCAGGGCAGTAGGGTCTGTCCAGTTGTTTTATTGTCACTATGTTCGTGAGGTGGGTTTTTTTAGTCAGTATTCTTCTCATTGAAAAATGCTTTCTCCATTGTCCTGAAATGATTGTCAGATTCAGTGTGGACTTACCAAATTGCTTTCCTGGAAAAAAAAAAAAAGTCAGGATTATATTCACAAAGCTGTGAGGAAGACAGCCACTTTTTATTCATTCATAAAGGATGTGGGAGTCCTGGGTTTAATTTCCTCATCTGCCTGGGGGAACTTGAACCAGCATCACTTATCTCTCAGGAGAATACCATAAGGCTGTGCTGTGCTGCATACTAAGGTGTGTTTGTTCTCACTCTCTGCAATTGGTGTGTCTTGGTCTGCAAGAAGATCTTTCTAGACCCTCAGCTGAGGACCTCATATGGAAATGACTCTCCTGGCTTCCCCAGGTTGTTCTAGTGCATGCTGAACTATTAAGGAACACAGAAATCGACATATGACCCCCACCAGGAGCCCCCCTGTGCTCAAGACTGTGACACTCTCCTCAGAAATCAGAAGGGCAGACACAGCAGCAGAAGAAGGCATTGCATGTCCTGCACAAGCACTATGTCAGCCAAAGCCATATGATAAAGCTCATAAGGTAAAAAAGCACAGCTCTGAATGCCAAAACCAATGGACCAAAACAGATGTATCAGGATCTAAATCTAACTGGTGGCTATTGGCATGTTCATCACCTTCTGGAAACATCTATTTTGACACTGATGATAGAACAGATTGACAGAAAATAGAAATCTGACAGTTGTCATTGCCAGCTTTGAGACCTAACTTGAAAGTCTGACACTGTTGGCACCTAGTTACCTGATCTGATCAGACCTTCACGCAGATGTCACTGCTAGCTCCACCAACTTCAGCTCACTGGAAACACACTTGGAAGATGAGGTCCTGACATGACCCCTTTCTTAGCTGTTTTGTCATTTGCTCACATGCTTCTTTCCTTCTTCTCTCTCCTTCACCTTCTGTTTAAACAAACTTGCCTAGACAGGAAGGGTAGGGGTTGTGCAACCCAGCTGTGCACAACAGTCAGAGAAACTCCTAAAAACAGTGCCCAAAAGAGGCAGACACCGGTACAAGTCTCTTAGATCTCAGAGAGGCTAAGGCCAGGTTTTGTGCTTGTCCTTTTCTATCAGGGAGGCTGCCAAGTAAAAGTCAACACCAGAAAAGGAAGTAACTTTTTTTTTTCTCTCTGCTATCCTTTTCTCTCCCCCTGTGCATATGTGTGTCTTCAAGAAAGCAGAGCCCAAAGTGAGTAGCAACAACAGATCCAGTCTATCTCAATGAGTGTCTCTCTTTCCCCAAGAACAGTTTCTGGTGCTATGAACTTAAATAAAGGGAAGGAAGATTGCCATAAGAACTGCTGACAGCTAAGGGAAGAGGAATAATGGACGCTTTTTAAAAGGAAAGTCTTACTTAATACTTTATTTTTCAAGTGCTTAAACTGTTTTTCCTCCTTTTTGTGTATCTTTAATTAAAGGTTAAAAGACTTCTACTGGTGATTGTTTGCCATGGTAACCAAGTAGGCTGAGGTCTCTGAATTCAAAACCCAAAACCTTTTTAAGTGTTTAATGTTGCACGGTGTCAGGGTCATGTTAGCATCTTTGACTCACTGAGGCTACTTCTTCCCCTGAAGAGAACACGACTGTGCCCTGATGGCCAGGCCTCCAGACAGGAGGGGGACAGCCATCTCACCTCCACATTCCCCCTCTGAATCTAACCCCTTTCTCCTGCTTCTGTGGGTGTTTGAATGTTTCACTTTGAACTAAAGGCAATTTTCGTTTTGAAACCAAGCTATTTTTTTAGCAGTTTGTCAGCGAGAGAAACAAAACCTAACTAAACTCCTCTGTTCGTACTGAGAGGTGTTGTTTTCTTCTTTCCTGTTGAACCAACCTGCATTTATTCATACCTTGCTGCTATTTTTAAGTGTGGGCACCAGCTATATGTTATTCAGAGACTTCAGCAGCAGAATACACATCATGGTACTTTTTGGTTCGTTGAGAGAAATGACTGGCAAAGTCATTTTTGCACTGTGTACTGTCTGTGTCAATGCACTTGTGTCTCTGTATTACGTTAGTAACCTCAGCTGCTAGAACGATTTGTGATTAAGATTGCAGTAGTACCTGAAATGTCACATTGCTTGTCTCTGTTCTGAAAGGGCCACTGTCTACCAGGTAAGGCAAAGAAAGACATATGAGGACATGACCAAACTTATCCCTATGACCGTGTTATAAAGGGCTAAAAATGCTGCCACACCTAGTAGAGAAATGCCTCGTAGCTGATGCAGTCACTGGCCATCTGCAAGTTCTCAGTTTCTTGTACTGCAAAGTGAGATGAGTTTCTGACATGGAAAAAAACTAACCTGTTTCACTTTGCCTTTGCAAAAGACCAGGAGTGCACACAGTTCTCAGATCTTGCCAGGGAGCCAGCCCTCCCCAGCCACATTGGCACACATTTCTAAAGTCACTGTGCTATGACACACAGCACAGTCAGAACATAGGCTGAGTTTGAATGAGGTGCAAGACAACTAGCACAGGAGCACCCACATGGCTAATGTGTTACATCAGTTTTGCCTGTGGACAGAGGCAGGTGTGAGTTTGCACTTACCTCACAACCAAACCCAGAGCTGGGGCCAGCCCCTTCAGCAGGATGTGGGTGGGTAGACACTGCTTGGATGCCCCAGGAATTCCACACTGCCTTTGGAGCAGGTCTTCATGAGCCACAGACCAATGCTTCACCTCACTTTGCCTCTCCTGTGCATTTTCCATTGCTTTCTCATCAGTAATACAGCACTGGTCTTTGTTTCCAGGGGCCATTTCCTTCATTCTGCGTAGCTGAGCAATTCAATCTGTTCCTGTAAGCAGATAAATCAATGAAAATAGGAAAGAACAACAGCACCTATAAATGAATGTTGGGATGGATATCCAGTATATGCAGCCACCCAGCTCTCTCCTCACACTTGTCTAAACTAACTAACATAGGTGGTCAAACTGTGGCACAGAAACCCAACCATATGTTCTTGTTCACAAGACTCACTCACTTCAATCAGCAGCTTAAAACAAAATTAAAAACAAGTTTCTCCAGGAGAAGAAAAGGCAATGAGTTTATATTTGCTTTTATCCCTTCCTCTTCAAAGTTTTTCTCTTTCATAAATTATTCTCACCACAAATGTTCTCATATTAAGTGTAGAGAAAAGAACAAGATTATCTGCTTTGAATATCAGCAGACGTACTAATTTGGACACATTCTCATCTGCCAGATGCTGGAAGAGCTTCTTTCTCTGAAACTATGTTGAAATACTCAAGCCAAAAGTTTAGACTTTTTTTTTTGAAAGAAGTACTTGCAGTGACTTATACGCTAGTCCAGGCTGCGTGTTGGTTTTGGATGAGACACAAGCCTCTTTTAAACATTTTTCTGAAAAAAGAAAAATTGTCTTGTCAGTTCCTTGTAGCCCTGCTCTGCAGGGCTCTATGGACCCCTTTTTTTTTTTTTTTCTTTTTTTTTTCTTTTTTTTTTAAACAGTTCTCTAATTGCTACCTTTCTTAAGCCTTTTAATTTGTCATAGTATAAAGTTTTCCATGGTTGCAGAAGTCCTTATTAAATGTCAGTGGTACTCCCTGAAAACACCTGACTAAGTAGGAACCATCTAACCCTTGGGAGTTATTGACTGCTGCCTCCAAGGACGTAATTAACAAGTGGCAGAACTTGCCACGTGGGTCATGTTTTACAAGATCCCACAGTATTGGTATTGATTATGATTTGATTAGATTAGGTTGATGGTAAATGCTTATTTAGGTTATGAGGTTTTCAGGCAAATGGTGAATATCCTGTCATGGGCAACACCAATCACATTTTGAACACAAAAAATACACTTTAAAATTATAGTTATAATCATTATATATGCAGTACCTTGAGGCATGTATATTTGCAAGGGGCTGAGCCTGCCAGAGAAAAGCCGTATTCCTGCATTTAACACCTTACACGCTAAAGGCAAAAATAAGTTTAACACACTAAGAGGTAATTTTACATTAAAAAGAGCAGCTTATGGAAACCTCTTTTCTGTGCATGCCTGCCAGCTAATGGCACATTTATAGAAGATGGCAGCAAATGCAGCTGGGCTGGCATAGCACAAGTTATTGCCTTGACACTGATTCTAAGGAGACTTTAATAAACTGGTACAAGGGAGAACGTTATTTTTCAGTCCCTCAAAA
Source organism: Illadopsis cleaveri (assembly GCA_013399915.1). Classification (NCBI taxonomy): domain Eukaryota; kingdom Metazoa; phylum Chordata; class Aves; order Passeriformes; family Timaliidae; genus Illadopsis; species Illadopsis cleaveri. The sequence continues at coordinate 4,850 of VXBB01014631.1, forward strand.
TGTGTAGGTGTTTCTTTGAATCCTAAAACTTCCATGCATCTGTCAGAAAATTTCTGTTCTGTTCAGCAAGGATAGAAGAAGCCAAGGTGATTTTGCTGCCCAGGCCAGGGTGTGTGTTGCTCTTGGGATGTGGTAGAGCATTGGAGACATCTGCACACAGCTGCAGACACGACAGAGGACCTAACAGAGACCACACCTTTACAAAGCTGTGGCTGAAGGGAGTCCTGAAGTATCTCATACATCTCTTGTGGCCTAAGGTTAGGTAGATGAATCTCACTCATTTTTTTTATTTTCATGTGCCACTTGAATTTTCTAATCTCTTCTGACCCTTTTTTGCTCCTTCTGTGTCTTACGTCCTTAGTAACAAAACTAAAAAAATTAATTACTAGTTTACTTATATAATTCTTAATTCCTTATTAGCAGCCTTCCAGTACCTGAAGGGGGCTTACCAGAAGGCTGAAGAGGGACTTGTCTAAAGGACATGCAGTGATAGGACAACAGAGAATGGCTTAAACTGAAGGAGGGTAGGTTTAGATTATATATTATGAAGAAATTCTTAACTGTGAGGGTGGTGTGGCACTGAAACAGATTGCCCAAAGATGCTATGGACTCCCCACAAGTGTTCAAGACCAGTCTGAGTAACTTGGTCTCGTGAGACATGTCCCTGCCCGTGGCAAGGAGGCTGGAACTAGAGGATTTTCAAGGCCCCTTCCAACACAAGCCATTATTCTATGATGCTGTGATTCTATAAAGTGGGAAAAGTCTTACAGGAAGAGAGATAAAGAAGAAGAAAAGAAAGAAAAAGAAAAGTTGGAACATTTTTTACTTTTAAAAAGCCCGACCGAAAAGAATCAGAAGTATAAAAATATTTACATCAAAACATTTTTCCTTGGTTGAAAGTGACTTGGCAGTTTTTGTCTGATCCATTCTGCCTGCTAATGCCTGGAAAACTCCCCAGCTCATCTATGAATCCTCTTTTCCCAAGTATAAGCAACTGGCAGATTGATTCAAAAGCTTTGCTGTGCCACAAGCGATCAGATGATGGAAACAATTCAGTGAAGCTTCTCACGTCAACCCAGGTTAGAGCCTCCTACATGGTCTGGAAGGCAAATTAGAGAGCCATGAATGGTGATGCTGTTGCTGACCTTCAGAATGGCCTCAGTTGTCCCACTGTATCTTCACTGGGATAGAAGGAAAGAGAAATGAACCCCAGTGCAGTGTCATGAAGATTCATGTCAAGTATTATAACTGCAAGTCCTCTTAGCTGCCTGCAAGAATTATTTCAAAACTTTATCTGAGAGAAGAGCTGGTTTTACTGGCAAATGAGCATAGAAAATGAGTGCAGAAATTGCCCTTCTAGCAGGAAAGACAGCAGATCTTCAGACTGTGAAGTCTGTGGGTGTTTGTGTGTGTCTGTGTGCAGCAGGGGAAGAAGCAATAATTTGCTGCTTTCCAAAAAGCAGCAGATGGATCTAACTCCCTTGATATTGGAAGCGTTTGGTCCTAGAGTTGTTGATTTGACTCAGCTGTCTCCTTTCAGGACTCAGTGAGATGCTATGGCCACAGCCAGCACTCCCCCTGAATGTAGCTCTGGAGAAGAAATGGGGCTCAATGACTGAGGATCTGGGGCTCTCCACTAGCCAAGGCTTCTGTGCCTCTTCCTAGGAAGGCTCCAAGAGAAGCTACCAAACTGCCTTGAGAAGTCAGACCATTTAAAAAAAAAAAAAAAAAAAAAAAAAAAAGGGATCTGAATTCCCACAAGCCTTTTAAAACCAGACACATCCTGAAACATGACAGGCTCCAGAAAGCAGATATATGCAGTTCACTCAGGTACAGAAATTTACATTACGAAACTCCTGTTGTTGCCCTCATGTTACAACACCTTTAATTTCTCTTTTCCTCTGCGGTTTTATCTTCTCTTGGGTACAAGGTGCTGCCAAGTCTCAAGTGTTCTGCCATTAGGGTTGCATCACTTTGATGACAACACCATTGCTCTGATAAACCAGGCACTGAGGGCCCTCCTATGCCCTTCAGACAAACATGTAGAAGACCTCTGTTTGCTGCATAGTTGGAAACTGAAATGAGGGAGTCTGAAAAGAAAGATCTGTGGCCCTAGCTAAGATAACAGACAGACTGTCAAGGGCAGTTTGGTGACCTCATTAGCTTTGAAGATCTGAGCAGGTGGGAAATACCACAGAGTTTTGAATTCATCTCTGTGACCATCCCCTTCCCCACCCAACCCTCATGTTGCCTTGTCTGGCTCTCACAGGCACACAGATCCAGGCAGAGCAGAGTAGGGAGCTGTGTTCCTTTGGCAGCACTGAAATTTTCAGCCAGAGTGGCCTGTTGGGTCAGCAGTAATTCCACCTCTGCCAGTGCCCTCTCCTGCTGTGTGCAGCCTGGGATGGAGCTGGGGTAACCCAGACCCAGCTCTGCCATGATCCATGCAGTTGTAGCCAGCCACGGACTGCTGCTGCTCAGGAGCAAGGAAAAATAGCACAGCCACTCTCCATCAGCATTTTTGTGGTGTAGCCTGTAATCCTCCACGCATGTTTCACCAGGCAAATTATCAAAGCAGAGCCCTGAGTGTCAGCAAAGACTCTCCAGTATCCTTGGGTGATAATGTTCCGTTGTTTTCACAGTCTCTACTCCAGCCAAGTTAACAAAAGCAGGCAGAAAGCAGTCCACAAGCGAGCACAAGAGAAACACCTAAATCAGAGGGTACATACGGATTCTCTCTTGCCCAACTCTGCTGCACCCAACAGACTGTAGTGATCACAGTGTCCCTTCACTACTGCCATTCCCCAAGAAGTCTCTCCCTTACAATCTTCCCAACACCATTTTCCCCTCCTGGCAGCAGCAGGATCCTCCTTCTCCTCTGTCACAGTCTCTCAATGCCAACTAGGACCTGCAACAAAAAGGCTGGGACTTAACCCCACCACTGAGACCTGCTTCAGCCAGGGTGAGGTATCCACATGCCAACCCTGCAAGTTCATGCTGGGGCAGTTTGAGGGGTTGTATTAAAGCAGGCAGCTGCACATTGTCCATGAGACCTCTCCTCTGGTGGTCATTGACTCGGCCACACTGATGGCAGGAGTGGCAGATGTGCCTGGTCTTTGCTGCTCCGTCTCACAGCTAAGGTGCTAATCTGTGCTGGAGAGAAAGAGGCAGCTACAACTGCCTCACAGCTGCTCACCTGCAGAGGTGATACCCTCCAGCAACACATCCAGATGTGAACTCTTAGAAATCATCCCAGTGTAACCTGGCAGGGCTTTAGGAGCTAGAGCCCTTGGAGGGAGCCTGAACAGCCCTACACAGGCTGGCTAGTTGTGAGATGGCCACCAGCAGAGCTGCCACAGGCTTCCTGCCATGGAAGTGTTCTGGAGAGAGAGATTGTCACCACGTGATTGTAAACTCCTCATGGCACAGCACATCTTTCATCCCTCTGACAAACCTGAGCATGACAGGGGAAAGCCCAGGGACAGTGCCTAGCTGACCCCTTCTGGCACTCCCCAAACATAAATGTTTATTAATAACACAATAAAGAGAACAAAAAAGGAGCAGACCCTGAAAAACAGTGCAAGTTACCTGCCAACCGAACCCTAGCAGCAGCAACAATAACCATGGTACAAGTAGAAATTATCAAAGACAACTTGGGAGGAAACCACAAGAAATGGCAGTTGAGCCTTATTAGTGCTATAAATCATAGGACTGGTTTCAGTTCCTGCAGCTCCTCACACGCCGTGTGACGCTGTCTCTTGCACAGCAAGCAATGGGGGTCTGCACAGCCTGGAGGCACAAAACAAAGCAGGCGGGGAAAAGCACCGCTTTTTACAAAGTAATTCTTAATTTAATTGTAAATCAAAGGCAGGGGGGTTCTGTCGCTGTCTGTGAGGGGATGAAGCGCAGGGAGAGATGTGTGAGGTGGGAGAAATGTGGACTTTCTAGGATTTGCAAAGTTCTCTATGTGCATGTTTCAGGCAGACAGCCTCACAAGGCTATCTGTTTGCTTGTTTGTTTATTTATTTATCTGAAGATTTGCCACCTCTGTGCTCTTTGTGTGTCTGGTTGTCTTTAAGCCCATTGTATATCCTGAGCCTTTTTTTCTCCAGGGGTGATGTTGACAATGGGAGCTATGATGTTTGATTCCTCCTCTGACTCTCCTCTGGAGTGAAGGGAGCAGAGGGAAGGTTTAGCCCACCTCACCTCTAATTTTAACAATGCTTGAAGTTTCTTCAGGCACATGATCTTTTTTTTACTTGGGACCCTCCATCCCCAGCCATTGATATGCATCATTGATTATTCTTTTCCTGCCTAGAAAATCCATTTTATACTGAATTCTCTGAGCAGAATTTTCGACTCACCAATAACCATTGTTATCTACCTTGTTCAGGGAAGCAATGAACCTAGGAATTAATAATAATGCTTACTTATTTTTAGTATGATTTACAAGCCAGCAATGGCTCAGCATGGTAAGGGACTAAACATGGAGACAGACATGGTCTCTAGACAAATGCCTTTGCCCTAGAAATAGCCACTACTAGAGAAAATTCAGGCTTACAGGAGTAGCCCCAGAGCCTTTAAAGGAAGTCCCCAACCCAGGGCAAAATTCAAAGCATTAGATTTTGGTTTTGAAGCGCACCTAAACAACAGCACTCTGATCATTATGTGATTTTTCATGCACTACTGCATCAGAAGCAATACCTAGTAAAGACATAAGCCTGGTAGGTAGCATAGTGTGGAGCAGCAAAACAAATGACCAAGACTCAGACCAGAATGCTCTAAGAAGTTCAAAGGAGGAACAAATAAAGACATAAATTGTATGTCTTACTGGGTGTGCTTTAAGTTTGAAGTATTGATTATCTTCTCCTGATCAGTAATTAGAGAAGAGTCACACAAGTCCAATTGCTTTTGTTCTCAGAAACCAGTCCTTAACCATCTCACATGAAATACAGTAAAAGTTTCACACCCTCAGAGCTCAGACTACATGAAGGAATTGTGTCCACATCCACACATTAAGACAGGAAGCCCAAGAGGAAGGTGAAGTCAGATTCCAAGACACCCATGCAGACATTGCAATACACTCTAGCTTGCTTGTGTCCTCTGCAAGTCTGAAATGCCTAATAAATAAGGAACTACTGCTAGAAAAATGGTAACTATGAGACAGGATTTTGTCTTGTCTTGTGTTATTTCTCTGCATCAGCATTGAGCTTTTGGGACAGATTCTCTCAGCTAATTGAGCTGTGTTTTGTAATAGCACAACCTCAGAGGAAAATGCTGTCAACCCACCACGCAAGCCCTGTTTGGCCCTTGACGTAACCACTTCAGCTAGAGACATCTTTAAAAGGTTAAAGCAACCCACTCTTCCAGTCAGACAGGGAAAATGTAGGTTCTGTACTGCCAGCAGGTACCCAGAGGGAAAGGCACGGCCCAGATGGACCCTTTCCAGACCACAGGTACCAGGCAGATGGGGCAGGAGCAGAGGCGGGTTGTTCACGCTCCTGAGTGTGAAGTTACCGGCAGCAAATGGTTCATCCAGAAACACTTCTCTGTATTCACTCAGCTGCAGGAGGTGGTTGAGGCTGCAGTCTTGTGCTGTAGTCCTGTGTGAGGCCAGGGAGGGACAGATTGACAACCTGGCCCTGGCAGGGGATGACACTGACACTAAGGCTTGGTGACCACAGGCTATGCCACCCCCTGCCAGAGGAAGCTGCCCTGGCCTCCCCTGCCTCCTGCCACTAGTTCTCACCCTGAGGTCATCTTCCTCTTTGGCTTCAGGAAAACTGATCCCTCACAAACACTTTTTCTCAGTGAATTTTAATGCAGCCTAATTCCTTCATTCAGGTCACTGTGTGACCTCACGTGCTTTCCTATCCAGCAAGAGAGTACTGGGAAGCAAGACCAGCAGGAGAGTTTTCTTTTACTTCCTATAGCAACTGCTTATTGCCACTGAGACTTTGGGGAGTTGTTTGGGTTTTCAAAGGGGACCTTTCGATTATAGGACACAACATTCAAGCTCTGTCTCACTGCTTATGGTCCCAACACATACATAGTGATCTTGTGTTCCTAAATAAGAAAAACCCAAGTGAACCCTTGTCACAGACATGGACCAACCACATATTTCTGTGTTATGGTCAAACTCATAAAACTTTTACAGCATACTGTATGAGCTCCATAGGTTTTTTTGGGAACACACCTAACATTGACTCTGGTGGCTTGATGAATTTCTAGGTGTAAAGTTAATCTCTTCCACTGTTGGAGATCTGACACAGCCTATACTTCTTGCACTTGTACTGTAGGACAGCCTACTGAAGATACTGAGCATTTTGTGTGCAGCTGCCTTGCTGGTGACTGGCAAAGCAAAGACCAGTAGGACACTTGGCTTTGTTCTGACTCAGTCTGGTTGATCTTTTCGTGTGTGCAACCACTGCTTTCAGTAGCAGTAGCTATGTATGCTTTAAATGAGTGTGAAGCTCAGGCTTGATCAATCACTATCTTGCTCAGGGAACAGGTGTTTGTGCAGTTTCTGAAATCACCACATCACACCAAGGAGTTACCCGAAAGCACAGCACTTTCTTCTCATTAACAAGATCATGAGGCCCCAAAAATTATCTGTTTCTTTCAACATCATCTTCTGATTCTTTCATTACTGAGCCAGAAGCCTGGAGGCAGCCCTGTGCCAAGCCAGCTGCCAACTAGCAAGGACATTTCAGCAGACTGAGCATCCAGGAGTTGTACATGGCTTTGCAGAGATCAGCGCATCAGTACAGAGAGCTGCTGCTGCTTCTGACCTGTCATGCTGCACAGCATGGGAAGTCTGCCTTCAGGATGGAGGAAGCTGCTCCTTTGCTCCCTTCCCTCCCAGCAACACTGCCACTTGCCACATCTCTGGCCAGGCTGGGGGGTGGTATGTCACCTCATCACACAACTATTTTAGCCTGCCAAAGCTTGCCTCACATCTATGGGGATGAGTCAGACCACAGGAAGTGAGGAGAGATATGCATGTGCAAGAGGAGGAGTTTGGTTGCTGTAAAGGAAGGCTTCAGGTGTAATATCCAGTAGCTCTAGACCAAGCAGATATTTTGATTCATAATCCCAGCATATCTTCCATTCTCCAGGCGGTACAATGAAAATATTCACTTCACTAAGGATTTTTTTTAAACAATTCAATTTCAGGAACTTCAAACTTTCAGACCTTCCTCCTCAGTCTCATCAGTACAAAGAGAAAGAACAGAATGTTTTATTTAACAGAGCACCAAACTAAGCTAAGGGTCTGGGATCCTGGGTTTGTAGCAGTGTTGCTGGCTAGGAGGTTGGCGTATCACTGACACATTCAGGACTCCACTTCCCAACTCATAATGGGCAGTGTTGGACTAAGGATGTGAAATGGCTGAGATGGAGCCTGTTTATGTATGATGCCAGTTATCTTGCCAGATCCAAACAAAACTAATATCAACATCAGGCTGAGATACTGAAAACGGAAATGGCCTTACACATGATGGTGAACGTGGTCTGCCTTGTCTTGATAGTACTTCTATCTCTGCCAGCTGCCTTCACTGTCCACAGCCTTTGCCTTCTGCTGAAGTTTCCTCCACCCAGGCTGTCCCTGGCTCCTCTGTGCCATTCTGACCCAACTTCCTACTTAAACCCAACAGCCAGACCCCATTTCTACTGATCCCCTCCATCACTGCATTCCCTTCTAAAGTGTAACCAGGCTCCAGATTTTGATACAGCTGTGTTACAAGGAACCAGCATCTGATTACACCCTCCGAAGAGCACTAGCTTCCCACCCCTCTCATTACTTGGAGCTATTCTGAAGACAATAGATGATCAGATGTGCCCAGGGAAACAGCTGGGGTGAGCACAGGGATAGAAAAGCTAACTTAGGAGAAAAGGCACCGAGAAAGAAAAACAGTGAACCGCACTTTCAAGTTTTGCCAGCATAGCAAAGAGTGTGGGAACAAATTACAACATCAGTGAGATACCTCTGGCAATGAAAGCCCCAGTTTCTTTAGGAAACTGGTATAAGTTATACCAGCAAAAGCTGTATCTCCAGTAGGAGTTTGTCAGAAAATCCTTCCCAGGGTAGGCAGAGCCAGCAATATTAAAAGGCAATAATATAGCCCAGCTGTAGGAAGCCTGTTTTCATGGGGAGAAATATTTTCCTGTGACAAGTCTCAAGCAGTTAAGCTCCAGAGATCTTCACAGTACAGGCAGAAGCTTTGTACATTTCTATATGAATATGTATTTAATTATGACTCCAGTGCAGAACACATTAGCATAAATAAAGAAGAGAAATAGAAAGCAGGAAAGGAGGGAGGGAAAAGGTCTGTTTTTCACCTGTCTCCACTGGTAGCAGCCCTGACTCCTCAGCATTCCAGGGAGGACATGGAGCCGTGCTTGGACATGACAGCCTGCCCATCTGCTCCCAGCAGGTAGGATCAGCCTCCTCAGCCCCATGGGTCTTGCTTAGGGATTATTAGACATGGAACCATGGTCAGATAACCACAAACCAGTATGACAAAGAGGCATAATATGTTGAAGAGCAGCAGCAGAAGAGACTGCTTGTTGGGGGATTTTATAAAGTCATCTGCAGAACCACGGGCCTTGAGAAGAAAAAAAGTGAGCCACAGGAAACCCTCTGTCCTCATATTTTCCAAGCATTTACATTGGGAGAATCAGCCTTCAGGCCATCAGAGCTTTCTTCTGACTGTAAGTATCTGCCCCAGGCTCAGTGTCTGAGGGGAAGGCAGGGCTCTCTCCCTGATCCCTGCCCTGCAACACTGACACCAGTGCAGCCCCAACTCAACACCTTCCTTCATCTGCTGCCTTTCAGGGACCTGCCCTTACACAGTAGTTTTCCTCTGGTATATTAACCCTTCACCTTTTTCACTATCCATGGGCAAGGGAGAGAGCACACATCTCTGTCTCAGCTCTCCTTCACCCATTCCTTCCCCCTGACTGGGACACACAGTGAGAGTCCTTCCCACAACAAGAGTGCTTCATGTTGCCAGATGATGATGGGTAAAAGAACAGATGAACAACAACGGTGGTGCAGGAGAAGGAAAGCTTTGCCTGAAGGCAAACACAAAGTTCTCCCTCTGCCCCTCAGCCTTGCAGGACTGACCCTTCACACGGGCAGGAACATCCTGTTCCCCTGCCCTGTGCATGCTGATGACCTGTAGTCCATCAGCTTTCTGAAATAAATAAATAAATCATGACCTTTGCAGAGGACAGCACAGGGTTCCTTCTGCTGAAACTCTGTCCTGACTGCTCTAGACCAAAAATAAAGACCTCCCTATTTTTAGTATTATTCCTTAAAGCGAGAGCCTTAACCAGAGGTCAAATATTTTCCTGTTTCTGCACCAACACTCTCACATGCCCACCTTCAACTGAGTTCACAGTACCATCCTCAAGGATTCAATGAACTTGCAAAAAGTGTGTTACTGTTTGATCTTTCATTACTGTGCTTAAAAAATGCACTCTGAGGGAAATATAAATCTGACTCGCTGACAGAAATCCCTCCCCTTTGTTTGCACTGAAGGTGTTTTCCAGTGCAGCACCAGCAGCACCAGCAGCAGCTGAATTCCACCTCAACACCAAAAGGCTGAGCAGAAACCAGCTGTGCCTGGTTTGTTTCTAGGAAGAACCTCCACGTGAAACTCAGCTCAGAGCAGGCACAACCCAGACATCTCTTTCAATGCACCTGTCTCCTTGGTAGCCCATCTGCTGTGAAGGTGTGCTCTTGCCAGTGAAGCTGTCAGGGTTAATACTGCAAGGACTTTTTCTTTTTTGGAAAAAAATCCATACTGTAGACGGGGTAGAAGGTTTTAGCCTCTTGTGGTCAAGGCTGGCTGATCCTGGTACCTATGTTCAGGGCTGCCTCAACAAGTGCAGAGCTGTTTAATTATTGACAAAGTAAAAAGTCCTCTAACTGAGCTATCCTTCATTTTAGGAAGAAAAAACAACTCTATCCAGAGTGGCTGTGCTTGAAAGTTTTGCTTCTTTTTATTTTTAACATCAGTGCACATAACAAAAATGTAAGGCCCGGCCTGAATAGCAGCAATGAGTGTTTAATATTCTTTTTGCATAACCCCAACAAATCAGTGCATAATTTAAAAATGTCACTGCCCATCTGTGTTTCATGTGTGGTGCTGCAAAGTGGGGCAGGAGAAGGGGGAACATGAAGAGCAGAGATCCTGTAAGCTATTTACCTCTCTGCTGAATAATTTCCCTGGCACTTGCTGCAAAGCAGGGACAAACACTGAACTCCTGCATGGGCAGGACAGTGCCACTGCTCTGGAAGGCTCCAGGCCCTGCTGCAGCACTTGGCCTCTGAGGAAGCACTGCCACCAGGAGCTGGTGAGGCTGCCCGTAACCTTTGCTGCTTCTCCTGCAGATAAAATCTGTGGGATCTTGCCTTGCTGCAGGTTTACAACAGTAACAGCTCAGCTTTGCAGTGAAGTGTTCTTAGAATTAATCTTCTAATCCTTCTTTTGGTGGCAAAACAGAAGCTCCAGGGTTTTTTCCAGCAAATCTACTGCATTTATTGCTTTAATGAGGAAGCATGGGGTCTGCTCCCTCCATACATCCCCAGATGACAATTCACAGCCCCTCAAGCAGCACTTCCAAAGATCATAATTGACTTTGGATGAGACCTGGCTTGCCTGAAAAGACAGGAGCAGACGCAGCTTCATACCCACTGAATCAGCCACAGCCTCTGAGAGGGCAGTTGTTTTCATGGTGAGTCCCTCCAGGGCTTCCCCAGCTGCTCCCATGAGCAATCTGACTGCTGCTGTTCCAAGCACTGAAAAAACACTCAGTGGGTTGAACAGAAAGTACCATCCTCTCATGGGGACAGGCCACCATGTTCCTTTCAAAATGTAAGCAGAGAGACATTCTGGAGGAATGTGTACTGCTTGTGCTGTCCAGCTCTAGAGGACAAGTCTCCATGACTGCCAGTCTGGCACCTATTGTGGGTAATAAAATATGCTCAAAGCTTTTCAAGCTTTTCTACAAATAATCAGAACCGTTTGTCACTATGTTGAAGGAATTAGGGGGTTCAGACACTGCTGGAATGATTAAATAGAGGCCTTTCTTTCAGAAGGGCATGAAATTTAGCTGAAAAACAGGGTTTGTGAGTGTTCTGCTGCGTGGACAAAGTAGCCAGGACAAACTAGCAGGAGCAAAGGCAGGCACTCCAAGGGGGTGGATATCCCCAGGGCGTGTAGGACCACAAAGCCCAGTGACCTTCAGCATGGTGGCTGCTCCTAATGCTGTCCATGTCTCTGAGTGGGATGAAGGGGACAGAGAAGGCACATTCTTGAGAGCCAGTCACCCTCTGGGACATGTAGGAGGGCTGTTTCCACTCCCATGGTGACATGCAAGAAAGAAGAGGACTGAGGGCCAGCCTGGAAAGAGACAGTTCTTGAGGGAAGGGGGAAAGAGACATAAAGGAGAAGGTGCTGCAGGAGCTGTTGTAGAATGGACTGAGTAATGCTGAGGAAATAGATCTGTGAGTTGTCAGCACAAAAACAATCACTGAAGTGGGCGGCAGGATAGAGCTATCCTGGGGACAAAGTGAGGAGTGAGGAGAGGGACTAAGGCAATGTCCTAGGGAAGCCTGATAGTGGGGAGGAGAAAAGCATGTAAAGAAGACAATGCAAGGACACCTAGAGAGGAAGGATGAAAACCAGGAGCACGAAAGGCTCCGGAGCACCTCAGGAAGGGAGCTTTTCAATAAAGGAGGAATGATTCACATCAAAGGCAGGCAACAGACTGGGAAGGAGGCTTCAGAGTGTGCCAGGAATAACAACTGTGCCTCAGCTCGTGTTGTGTTCCCTCTCTGCCTGCAGCACCGTACTCTTCACATTTCATCTGCAAACTCTTCAGGGCAGGGACCTGGTCCTCCTCCCCGTCCAGCAGTTCAAGAAACCATTTCCATTCGTACCAAGAATATTAACTGGACCAACGTGCATGTGTGCTTTAACATGCAAGAGGTGATATACACCTGATGTATCTGCTGTTGATTTACTCACTGTACTGCCACCTCATGAGCTCAAATCCCTGCATTGGATCCCTGTTCTCCTTCACCTCTATTGAAATTAGGAGGCTGTATCAGGCAAGAACAGAATATATCATGGGAGAAAAGAGGCCATTGTTTTGGCTTCTGTTTTTTTCATTTCCCAGGATCACTCCCATATAAACATTCAACCTTAAACACACATAAAATGGACTTGTAATTCTGCAGACCCTGGCTACCTCTCTTGGCTCACTTTTGCTCTCCTGCTGCCCCAGAAAGCCCCATTTACGTGATGACTGCTTGCCTCCAGCACCTGCCATGCACCTCAGCTTGCAATGGCAACTTGGAACTCCCAATTCTTCCAGCCTCATTTGTGTAGTAAGAGCTGTGTTCAACCCAGAGAGTCTTTAAATTTATTCTTAAATGTTTATATTGTAGTTAGCAGTGATCCAGGAAGGAATTTAGGTGTCTCTTTGTGTCTCTCTAGCTCCAGTGGCACGCAAAGCATGTACATAAGGGCTTTGCTAAATGGGAGTGGGCCTTAATGCGCATTTAATCACCTTGCAGTCTGGCCCCAAATGTTTGCCTGTATTGCAGTGATCAAGCTCTGTCTCTTGATTTCCTGTCTTCAGTACAGGGATAAAGAGAACAGCTGATGATGTGTGATGGAGACTCCACTGGTCTGACCTTGGGTTTGCTGAATAACTCATGACTGGCAAAACTGTGGATTGATTTCAGTTGGATTTTATGAGGCATGGAGCTGAAAAGACTTGATTTTTTTTCTCCCTCCTCATTACATGGCAATGACTAGCCTAGCTATGGCTCCTCATCTTGCATTCAATATTTCCCATTTCTTATGGATGCCAAGTACTTTCTTTTGTTACTAGTGTCTTGGGGTTTAATTTCTTTAATTTGTTGATTCTGTGTGTATTTTAAAGTAGAAGTAACTCCCTCTGGAAATTCAGTAACCATGGGGCTACCTTACAGGTCCATGGATGCCAAGCACTGCCCCTGGCTCCTGCAAAAGCTTTGTCTGCTCCCAATTTCAATTGACACTAATGACAGCCAGTATGCGAAAAGCAATATTTGGATTAAGACTGGGGCAAAGTCCCTGTAAACCAAAACTCCTTATAATTTTTTCTTCTTTCAAGTGGACCTATTCCCTGCTCTCAATAAATTTGAATTTTAATGGTACAGCTTTTCTGCAATGGAGCACTGCCTTGATAACCATTTAGTATGTAGACTAAGGAAGCCATTAATAGTGAGCAACAAAGAGGAAAGAAGATTACTACCTTTTAATCTTTCATTTATTCTGTGGGTAGCTAATAATTACTTAGACATTATGGCCAGTTACTATTAATTGCTAAGTTTCACAAAGCCCTCTTTCTATAGTCTTTAAAAACAGTAAAGGAAATGACGTATCTAATAGCAAGTAGTTTCTGAGGTAAAGTCACAGAAATCCTAGACCAGATAATAAAGATTTCTATGTACCTGCTGCTCACTAAAACCAGAGAAAAGTAGACACTATTCAGGCCCTTTCTAATCTAGATGCTCATGACTACACCACTTGCTGTTGAGTGGTATGATAGTAGAAACCTGAGATGAAATTAAAGCCTCCATCTACTCACAAGGGGCATAAAATATTTCTCTCTCGTTGTTTTTATTTTTAAACCAGAATTTCAGGACAGGCCTTCTCTTCCCATTGCTGCAGTGTTAATCAAAGCTGTATTTTTAGCTCTGATAACAGTAGGAAGAAAAAAAAAAAAAAAAAAAGATGTGTGGCAAATCAGCTGTGATTTACTTGCTAGGTATCAAAAGCCATGGAATAAACCACAGAACATCTGTATCTTCAGCTGTCATTTTAAGGAGCAATCCTCTCCTTCTGCCAGCCAGCAAGAGGGGCCATGAGAGCAAATTGATGTGTACAGTCAGAGTTGGACTGGAGGCAAGAGATGGGTGCTGTGCCCAAGCAGCCCAGGCTATTTCTGGCTCTGCCAAAAGCTGGGTGAGCACAAGTGAGTTGCTCACAGCAGCAGCAGGGCCAGAAGTTTTTGCTGGCACAAATCACCTGCGTTACATTCTGCGAGGGGTTTGCTGTGGGTTTTCACTGCAGGTGGTGCCCAGTCCTCTTGTGTGCTATGCAGGTTTAGCTTGAACAGGCTGGGCATGCAGGTCAGTCCAGAGGAGCTCAGATCTGCTGGTCTTCCAGGTAAGCTGCAAAATCTGCCCCTTATCCTTGGCTTTCAGCTGGGGAGGGGAAATGAAGAGTAGTGATTGGCAGGAGGAGAACCGCTGCTGGGTGAGAGCTTTATGTCATTGTCTCTTTTAATTTCACCATCACTAGCTATGTCAGAGAGTTTAAATATGAGCAATGGTGTTGCTCAGTATTGTCAAGGGCATGCAGAGCCCCAGCCCAGTATCTAAATGAAATCCTCTGAAAAATGACTAAACAGGATTAGCCCGGCCTGAGTGCAGATACAACACACCTGCATGCTCATGAATCATCCTACACCCATGTGCAGAGGCGCAGAGGCCCCCACCAAACACAGCAGAACAAACTGGTGTTGGCAGGGCAGGATCCAGCATTTTCTCCACACAGGGCATTGACTGTAGTTCCTTGTGAGGGCAAACACGGCCCTGGAAAGGTGCTCCCACCCCAGGCAGCCGCTTCCAGACCCCTGAGCAAGCTGGGGTGTGGGGCAGGGATGGTGTGGGGCAGGGGCTGGGCCTCCATCTACTCCCTGCTGCTGCAGCACTTTGGCTGCAGAGACTCTGGGGGATCCTGAGCCTCACAGCAATCCCGTGGTGTGGATGAAATCCCTCTCTGTGACCTGGGATCCCAGGAGGAAGGAGGGGAACTCTCCCAAGCTCATGGTCCTGCAGCAGGCAGCTGTCTGCAATGTGGCCGCCTCAGGCCACAGGCCTGGTGTCACAGGGAGCTGGTGTCACAGGGAGCTGGTGGCACAGGGAGCTGGTGACACTGGAAAGTGTCACAGGCAGAGCTGCTCATGCAGGAGCGAGGCCTCCTCGGGGGAGGGCCCCGAATTCTGCCAGTTGTTTCCCTTTTCAATCTGACAGGGCAGACACAGATTTTATTGAGCCGCTGGAGCAACTCGTGAGGCCTGTCTACTCACCGAGGCTTTTCTGAGAACATGGGTTGAGAAGTTTATTGGATCGGGGGATAATTTAGTATCCATTTTTCACAGCATGTCCATTTGTATTAGCCTGCCCTTGCAGTCTGTTTCCCTCCCCGCCCCCCTGGGCAGTGGGACAGGAGGGGAGGGAGTGCTCTGAATCTGGCTGGTCACCTGCAGTGGGACACCAGGGCTCCCAGGACCACAAAGCTCATGGGGTTGGGTCACCTTATGGCACTGCCGCTGCCTTTTTTCAGGATGGGAGAAAAGAGGCCCCAAGCAGATCTGTCAGCCCACACTCCAAATGCCCCTCTGCTGCCTTGCACCAGATCCTCCCAGCAGAGACAGTGGGGTATTTCTAGAAGACGCATTAACAGTGAGAGAACCCATACCTCCCAGACAGAACCTGTCCACCCCACCAGTCAGGAGGCACAGGAACATGCCTCTCCTGCCTGGCTTCTGAGGACCACTTACAAGCAGGAGACAGGAAGGTCCCTGGTGGAGCTGCTCCAAGCTTTGGGTGCACCAGGTTTTCCTGCAGGAAGGCTTTCATGGCTGCACACTTCCTGCTTTAGACAATGGTACAAATTCTCCCCAGGGGTCACTTGAGGCAGCACCCCATTGCATCTGCCCACCTCAGGCTGGGACTGGAAGCCCAGGCCTTGGAATGTGATGAGGGTTCCCCATGCCTACCTGTGATCCAAAGCTCATCTAGAGTTGTCACTTGGAAGGAACAGCAAGGATGACAAGAAGAGCTTCTGCCACTACAGTAGCAAAAAAGGCTAAACATAGAAATGTAGGCCCATTGCTGAGCAGGGAAAGTGATTTAATGGCATGGGCACAGAGAAGGCTGAGGTACTCAATGCCTTCTCTATCTCAGTCTTCATCAACGAGGACTTTCAGGGCTCTGGGCACAGAGGAAAACTACCAGCAAGAAAAGTGGTGTTGACTCAGGGATTGCCTGAGGCATGTTTTCTAGTCCATGAGACTCAACAGTTGCATCCAAGAGTGCCACAAGAGCTGGCCCATGTCCTCACACCATCACTCTCTAACATTTTCCAAAGACTGTGGAGGTCCAGGGATTTTCCTGACAACCAAAGGCAAATGTGAGGGCCCTGCCCTACCTACAGAAAGGCAGATGGGAACTTCACTGGTCTGTGTGGCAGGAAAACTAGACACACCAGGCATAAACTGAAACAAGAGAGATCAGATTAGATGCAAGGGGGGGAAAATTGCCATGAGGACAGTCCAGCCATGGAGCAGGCAGCACAGGAGGCTCTGCAGACTCCATCCTGGGGCGTTTCAAGCCCCAACCAGACATAGCCCTGAGCAGCCTGGTCTGGTCTGGGGATGACCCTGCTCTGAGCCTCTCAAGGTCATGCCCAGCCTGAATTATGCTGTGTTCCCATGCTGAGTTGAATTGAATAGCAACAGTAGGAAATTAAAAATACAGAAATATAATCCCACTGTTGACACAAATAACCCCAATTCTCCAGACTGCTATCGTCCTCTGTCTGTTCTGGCTTATGCAGGAATCCAGACTATCTCTGATCTATCCTAAATACTCTTTTGCCAGTCTGAAGGCTTGAGGCTGCTGCCACTGAGAAAAGAGTCAGATGTGTATAAAGCAAGTGCAAAGGCTGGCTGTTTCTGTGGGGCACCAGTCACCATCACCTCCACTCCTTTTCCAGCTCTCTTTCTCTCCTCCCACTCTCTCATTGCTCCTACAGTAAATACCCAAACAGGAAAACAAGCCCCCAGGACTCAGAGGCTCTGTGTCCCACATCTCCCTGTTCCCTCCACTCCCTAAACCTAGAGGGACTTATGCCAGAGTCCCTCTCCTGAGGGATAACATCAGTGCCCTCCAGCAACTGCAAGTTGAGCAATCTAATGACATTAAAGCTCCTTGCAACCTCCTTCCTAGCTGAGGCTAAGCACAGCTCAGCGAGCCATCAGGAACAGGAACCTCATCATGAGCAGAGATGGCCAGGAAGATGATTTTGAGGAAAGGCTACAGTAACCTCAAGCTTAGGAAAGATGCTTGAACTCCCCTTTTAAGTGGTCATGGAAGCTATTTTCATCTTCAGCTGCTGCAGATTTGTTCCTGGGATGGTGGCTGCACAGAGTGGCTGACATAGACCTGAGAATCAATCAAAAGTAATTGAAACAGAAGAGGCTCGGCAATCAACCTATTAGGTTGCTGGAGCCAGAAAAATGCTGCTGTGAGGAGCCAGAGAAAGAAGAACCGACTTCCCTTCTGAAAACTTAATGTGAGGAAGAAGCTTCAGCTGCGCCGTCTTTCCTTGCAAGAAGAATAAAAATTTGTGGAATTCTCTTTCTGTGTATTTTTATCCCATTTAATGGGAGGGGGGAGAAAGAAAGAAACCATTAAACCCTTATCTGTATTTAAAAAAAAAAAAAAAGCCATCTCGTTCTCTTTTCCTCGTTCCCCCCCGCTCCATATGCAATAAAATGATCCTTTGCTCTCAATTGTTGTCTGCTGTGGCAGCGGTTGGAATGAGCTTTGTTTTTCTTCACTTCACTGCTCCTCACCGGAGGACTTCGCTGGCTGCAGCAACCTATTAAACTGGTTGCTGGCTGTCATGGTCTCTTCTGTCAGAGTGGGAGTTGCTGCCAGAGTCCAGTTATTTCCAAATGCCTGCATGAATCGGCTCCTGAAAAGCCAGACCTCAGAGCCGTCGACAAGAGCATGAGCTGAAGTGTTAGGGGGTTGCCAACCTCCAGTAATTAACAGCATACACCCCTCCACCATCCCTCACCCAGATTTCACAACCTTCTGGCAGGTGCCCCAGGGGGATTTGCAGCAGTGAGCTTAAATATTTCATCTGAATCATTAGAGCAAAAAAGAAAAATTAAACGTGATCTTTAAAAAGGAGGAGGAAATCTTAACCACTTGCATCTTGATGAGACGTATGCAAAGAGAAAATGTAGCAGCAAGAGCTCAAATTTGGAAAGGACTGTTGTGTATGCTGGTGAGCAATACCTCACCAGGCTTCTCAGAGATGAAATCTGAGGGGCCACCCAGTCCTCTCTCCCCGACAGGTATCATTCTGAGGTGCATTACTTTGGACACAGAGGATGTACTGACTTGACCCTGATACCAGAGACTCTTGTTGACTCTGAATTCTGCACAACACATCCTTGGTCAGATGCAGTTATGAAACACAATAACCCCTGTTACTGTCTGGATGAGCCCTTCTCCCACACCAATCCCTAATTACTCTCAAGGGAATGAAATCAAAGTTTCCCCTCTCCACCTCACCTAGAAAATACAGCAGGGCAGGGAATGGGGCATGGATTTAATAATATGATTGAGGCTGGAATGGGAGCCAACCGGTTGACCAAGGGGATTTGGGGTGACTGGAGCACTTGTTCTCACCAAGGAAAGGCTGAGTGCACCATGCTGTACATGCTCCTCCTTGTAGTCCAGGGAAAAAAGTCCAGAGACTTTTCCAGCTGGGCAGGCTGTGGAGGGGGCACTCACAGCAGTGAGGTTTGATCAGGGCAGTTCTACCTGACAGGGGTTTTATAGGGTCAGAGGGAAATATGTCCTGGGCTCTACAGAGCAGTGCTCCAAGTTTTATCCATACTTACTGTTTTCTGAGGGTACCACTAAAAATGTCTGGGCAAAGTGCAGGTTTGGAGACCTTAGCAATTCACACCTGCACCCAGACAGTGCCTGTGCTACAGCATAAACACTGTCCAGATTCACCATCAAGGACAATTTATGTGAGGGATGTGCTCTCCCTGTGGGCTGAAGCAATAACACTCCAAACACACCTTCAGAAAGACTATTGCTTTCATGGAAGGTTTTCATGAAATACAGGGGTGAGGGAAGGGGGTATGAGAAATTAGAGGCTGAAATTGTGTCCTAACACTGCTAAGAGGAAAAAAAATCAATTTTTTTCCCACTAACCCCCTACAGCAGTACTTGATCCAGTATTACCCTCCTCCCAGGGATCAAAGATGATGATGCCATGCAGGAGTAATGCTGGGGTAATACAGGAGCTTATAACTGCAGAAGAGCTGTGACCTAAAGCAAGCCTCCCCTGCAGATGCTGAGTCATCAGAAATGTGATGCCCTTCCGCCATTATCTGAGAACAGCATCTGAAAGAGAGAGGGGTGATTAGACCAGGGTTTGGAACTGGGACAATCTGAATTCTGATGCTGATTCTGATATGTCCCTCACATGAACATGGGGAGTAGTTAATAGGACTCAGATGTTCCAAGGTTCTTAACATCTGTCACTCAAAACCCCTCAAATGCACCATGGGTATTTAAATCCTCCTAAAAAATATATGTTTAACCTTCTGAACACAGGCAGAAGAGGAATTAAGGTTAGTATTTGTAATGTGCTATTCAGAAGAAAACAGACAGAGTATTGCTTTTAGTTCTTCATTACTTTATGCAGTAGAAAGGAAGAAGATATAGAAAATGAACAGCAGGATAGGACTGATTATTAGTATTGGGAGTGTTGTTGGGGCATTTCTGAGTTTTTACGGGTACTTCTATCAAATAAATGGATGGATTATATGCGCCATGAAGGAATAATTCTGGACAGGTGATGTTTATTCCGTAAAAGGGACACTCTCAAAGGACATGCAAAGTCCTCTAAAGTTTCCAGGATTAGCACTGAGTGACCTAATATCTCCTCCCACCACTGGTGCCTAACACTTTAGAGAAATTTATGCACAGAATGTGACAACTTGTCATGAAATGCTCAACTTCATCTATCCCATTTTCCTGTAGAGTTCTCTGCATAATATATAAACAGAGGGGGGTGGGGGAAATCTCTCTGAAAGCTCCTGCCAACTCACATCTATTTCATTCTTTTCTTTTGAAAAGAAACCTATTCCAGATGGTTTATCATTAGAACTTTTTTTAATCTCTGACGTTATGAAAAAAAACAGGGAAAAAAAAAAAGAGATCTGTGTGGTCAGTTCTAGCAGAGCCTGGAAGCCCTCCTGGAAATCTTTTCCACTGAACCTGTGGCTGTGGATGTGTGTCCACTGCAGGGAGCAGTGGACTGCCCCAGGTCAATAGAACCAGCCACTGGATATTGCTGAAAGAGCAGGATTTGGGCCAGCCTGTGACTGGGCAATCTGTTTTCCTGTCCTCAAAGATCTCACTCTTCCCAGGGCTTGGGCACCCACTGTACCACATAAGCAAATATGCTCAGAGCGATGCCAGGAAGGTCATTCCTGCTGTGACCTGGGCGAGCTGTTCCGTGTTTGTGTCCAGGCTCCCATGGCACCCTACAAACAGGACAGGGCACAGGAGCTGCAGTATCTCCCCCTGAGCTGCACACCCTCCTGGGTGTCAGGACTGCAGCCGGGCAGACAGCCAGCACGCTGAGGGATGTTTGAAGCCAGGCCTCTGAGACAAACCTCTGCTTTCAATAAAGTGCCACAGGATTTTTAATGCCCATGCAGAGCAGGCAGCTGTTACCCAAAGGACATTCTCCACCCTAAAATTACATGGAAATTATTTGCCTCTGAAGCTATGTTTAGCCTACAGAGATTCAAACATATAATTCTAGGGTATCTAGTTATTTGATTAAAATGCTAATATAGCCACCTCACTGCTAATGCTGCCAACCAACCGGCCTCCCTAGGGCAGCGCTGTGTGTTTGCTTTTCGTGTCTCTCTCTAAGCCAGAGTCTCACCCTAAATCGGGGATCGTGATCCCTGCTCTAAGCCCAGGGGTTCAGCCTCCCCAGCACAGTGACTCAGAAGAGCAGCCAGCTTAAAGCTGGAGAGGATGCACAGAGATTTGCCCACTGCCTCATTCCAAGCGTTTTCCCTCTCCTGCTAGGAGCTGCCAGGCAGCAGCAGTGGTGGCAGCTTCCTGAGAAGGGTATGCATGCTGAGGAAGTGCACCCCTTCTACTGAGAAACTGATTTTTTTTTTTAAGAGGAGCAGCTAAATAAGTGAATGGGAGCCACAAACTTTTCCCCAGAACTTTTCTTAATTGCCTTTTGCTCACTGTCACTACAAGGACTAGGAATTGTGCCGTCAACATTTTCCCTGTGAAGAACAGCTCCCATTTTATCCAAAATTACCTCTGTCCAACTTGATTTAAAATTTCTAGTTTGTCAAAGTTAATTATTTCCATTGAAAATCCAGGTGCCAAGATGCTCAAAACCAATATTATGTGCGAAGGAACGCACTGCACATCATTTTAAGCTCCTGCTATGAACAAACATCACTGCATCAAGATCCTTTTCCCACCTCAGGGTCTCAGTAAAGCACTATGTCACAGCAGTGCTACATGGTTCTATGATAAATAGACCTAGGTCCTTCTCCTAATGATTCCTGGGATTTGTCAAAGCTGCTATTTGTTTTGCTGAGATGTCACAGAAAGGATGACCATCCTGATGGTGCCAGTCCTAATGATCCAGCCTGAGTGCAGGGACTGAGCACAAGGCCAGGGATGCTCTGCACTTCACTGTCCATGTCAGTATAAGCTGCCTCATCACTAGCTCCACAGGAATCAGGAGAGAGTCTGAGGGGGCACTTTTTTCAGAGGAACAAGGAGGGGAAGGATGAGTGTACATGCCTGATTAGTTACAGGCAATTAAACACGTCTAGCTTCCCCTTGCCTCTCATCCCTAACCTCCAGCCACTGGAACAGAAACCCAGAACAGCCATCTCCTGATGCATGATCCCTACATCCCTTTGCCTTTGTAACATGGTGCCTGCACTCTTTCAGCCCTTGGGCATCAAAACATTTGCACACAGGCAATGAAATGTCTTGGGCTGTCAGGAAGGAGACCACTCCTTCCCTGCAGACCAATCCTGCCTCCAATCATAGGGCAACACTTTCTAGGCACAGTTCCTGGAACTGCCATTGCTCCTCTTGAACCAGAGGCAGCTTTCAGGGATACCGGATTGCAAGGAACTTCTGTCACCCTCTGGTTTGCAGGCCCTTGGATTTCCCCTTTGGCTTCACACAGATTTGACCCAGGGTGCCTCCCTTACAGAAACATTCTGTCTCCATTTAATTTTAAAACTGCTTTTGCTCTAGCACCCGTCCTCCCTGCCGATCTTCTTGATCAAGAGACGCACAGACTCAGGGTTTTTCCATAAAATCACTGCTGTCCTAGGTAGAGAAGGATCAGACTATTTGTCCCCTTCCTCCTGTCCTCCCCCAGGGACTGCCATGAGCCCCCTAGGACCCTATCATCCCTTCTCTCACAGGGTTTCTACTACTGTGGCTGAGTTCTCCAACAAAAGTCTCACCAGGGCTGGGTATCACCCTCACCCACGCTCCCCATCCTGCTTCTTCTGCCACTTCTGCCTCCAGGGAACAGGCTCTAGACTGCTCCTGCCAGCAAGGAACGCAGCCTCTTGCTGTTTAAGGAAAGAGGTGGGTGGGGAGAGAATCCCTTGAGCTAAGTGGAGAGGCACAATCTGCAGTCAGAACTCCAAAAGCTCTTTGTCCCCAGTATACTCATCCCTGTCAGGCCACAGCCAAGGCCTTCTTTTTAGAGAGAGCTGGTGAGGCCAGTGCTTGTTTCATTGCAGCCTGTACCTCTTCCAAGTAGGGTACAGGTACATGGATGGAAAATACGGAAAAAAGAAGTGCACAGTATGAGTCTTACTGCAGCATGTAACTGTGTTGAAACATAATCACCACCAAAACATCACTATGACTGAACAAATCTTGTTTTTAAGTGCAGGCAAGAGCAAATTTGGATCAATTTTCACCCCTGTGTTGTGAATTTTCCTCATTTTACTGAGGACCTTATGACGCCCAATACTCTTTAAAGCCCGTGTTCCAAGATTTGGGTATACAAGAATGACACCTTGAGCTCTTTTCCAGATACACTTCTTTGTCTTCTTGTCTCTCTCATTGATTCCTGATTTTGTGAACCTTAATGTTTCAAAAACTAAAGGGACACCCTCTTCCTCAGCAAGATTTTATTATCTCATGACCCAGGGAGCAACTGGACTTCTGATTTTATACCGGTTGGACTCAGCACTATAAACACAGTAATTCAAATACAGGCAACAGGTAAACTACTAAAATGCCTTTTGCTTTCTGACTGACTCAAAATCTATGTCTAATGTTCTGTCAAAAAACACAGTGGACACAGTTGTGTTCAGACATGAAAAAATATCAAACTGAAGGTAGACCTTGGCACACAGAAGAGTTAAGAAGCTGAAAGCATCCTTACCTTTTTCTAAGGTCTGTCTTCATTCCCAGCACCTCACACCATGGCAGAGGTGTATCTTATGCAGCCCAAACCTTCTGTCCTGCTCTCCCTGCATCATTTTTGGCAATATTCTGTAAGTTACTTTTATACAGAATAAAACTGAGTTTTACACCAAGTTATGCCCTGTCAATCCAAAGAATCAGCTCCCTCTGTTTAACTGTGGGCAAGGCAAACATTAGGAATTATTTCCATAAAAGTGTACTAGGCTGGTATTTGATACAGGGGTCAGAGTAGAGGACGTGGTCTAGATTTGACCAAGACAGAGTTTAAAAGTGGTCTGGATAAATGGACTTTCACCATAGAGTAGACAGGGTTAGAGGTCAGCCTTTGCAGAGAAAGAACAAAAGAGTACTGATCCAACTGGGTAATTTCTGCAAAAAGCAGACTTATTTATCAAAAACTGAATTGATCTGGCTTGCACAACATTAAAGCCAAAGAATAAATAATAAACAGCACCTCCATTTGTCACATAGTAAAAAGAACAAAAGTGCACAACTGGGAAAATGCAATTTGGAGAAAAGTCCAATATGGAAAAAAATAAGACAGAGCTGCAGTAGAGAAATAAAACCAACCTGTGATTTATTAGCAACCATTGTGTGCTCTGTGCCATATTTCTTTATTCAAATAAAGCCTGGTTCAGATTCCTCTGAGGTGACTTTTCAGCAACATTTAGCACATTGCAGGGCAGGGCCTGAGGGTCACAAGTTCAAGAAAGGACTTGTGTTCCTCTATCCTCCAGCCACCTGATCTGAGCTATAGACATGACTTTGCTCAGCTGTGGTGATGCTGCTGGTGGGAAGGAATCGTCTGTCTTGTGCATTATCATCTCCTCTAAATTATCTTAGGAACGAGGCTGATATAGCTGCAGACTGAAGCAGCATTTCAGTTGTCCTAGGCTGGGGAGAAGCTACAGCTGATGACAAGAAATGGAAAGGAGGAAGGAAGAGAGAAAAATGTAATTTTGGAGGGCTCAGAATGAAAATTTTGACTGCATTATTTGCACAGACCAGACAGCAATAAAGCACAAACTTGTTGGAATAGCTTATTCTCCTCTGGCTTCAAGCAATGCAGGAAGGTCTCCCAGTGCCACATTGCCCCTCCCCTGTTTTATTATTAACCTCCTACATTTTCTCTGCCTTTAAGGGTAAATTGCTTTCCAATCAGCATGGCGTGACAAGGCTAACCAGAGGCAGCCAGAGCCCGTGCAGTGCTGGGCCCAGTCAGGCAGTGACCACTGCTCTCCACAGCACTGACACCTCTGTGTTATTTTCCCTACCTCCCCTGACCCTTTGAGATCAGGGGGGCCCTTGACCATAATGCTCAAGCAGTGAAAAAACACAAATCCTGCTGGACTTGCAGCTGGGGGAGAAACAACCTCAGGAGCTGGGAAAGGAGCTGTCAGCCTTCATTATTAATATCCAGCTGTTAATATTTAATGTCATAAAACCGCGTCTCCCTCCGCAGCCTAGTCATCAGACATGCAGGGGTCACAGCAGCCAAAATCCTTTAGACAGACAATTCAGTGTCCCTGTGCTTTAGCTGCATGCCAGGACTGCTAAAGGTGTTCTAGATGTATTTGAGATGAAATGCTAGAAGCTTTAATAAAGCCTGAGATTAAAAAAAAAAAAAATAGGAAATGGAAAAAACAGTGGTCACATTCCTCCTGCCTTCCCAGCTAGCCCTGCTCACAACATTGACCCCATCCACAAAGCCAAAGGGCACCTGCAGCTGGAAAAAAATAAACAGGGCTGGCCAAAGCATTAGCACGGCACAGACATCGCCCACTGCTGCAGCTGCAGAGCCAAATCACTGCTCTAGCCTTGGTGTCCAGACACAGAGGGAAGGCTTGAACAGGAGGCAGAGAGAGGGCCAAGATTTAAATCCTTCAGACTACTAAAGGCAGATGATGCTGCATTAGGAAAAAGACCATGTAGTCCACCCCAGCCTGTGTTCCCAGGCACTGTGGCACACACTGAGGAGCGCCAGGCAAAGCACGCCAGGAAATGCTGCTGAGTGTTTGATCTCACAGCAGATGAGATAGAGAGAGGGCCTCTATCATGGCGGGCAGGCAAGGGACATTTTAGTGGTTATTTTCAGAGCCTTCACCCTCACAGCTTCACAGAAGGGTCAAACACCAACACTGCTTGCAGGCAGTTTTCCTCTCAGTGGGTGCGAGAGTGTCACCTCTGCTGGCACAGAGCCACGGGTCCTGCTCCCTGCTGCAGATCCCGGGCTCTCCCTGCCAGCGATTCCACTTGCGCTGCCAACGCTGCCACTAAAGCTGCCTCGCAGTATTAATTTTTAAAGACTCCTTCCTCCTCCCAGGCATAGATTCCGAGACAGCTCCAGAAGCCCACACATATATACCAGCACAGCGTAGCAGCCAAATGCGTCAAACGAGATTTTAAGGGAGAATGGGGGAATAAAAAGCACAGCCAGAATGTTTTGGCATGCAGCGCAGAGAAAAGCGTGGCACCACATGCAACATCTGCTGCCCTTTGGCCTTCCCTGCCTCTCCTGTTTCCACCTGTAAGCTCAAGATTGATTTCTTTCTTTTTTTTACAGAGCAGTGTAGTCAGAGGGGCTGGAGCACCCCAGGCAATGAAGAAACATAAGTAATGAGAATTCTCCAAATATGTTAGTCTGCATGACATGAAGACAGCTGAGACGGTCCTCAAAGAATTGGTCAGATCCAGCAGAGCTCATTAGCTCTGGCTTGGGGCTACTTCTGCCAGACCTGGGTTAGCACAAGCTCCCAGGTGTCTGCGAGGTGCACTCTGGGCTCTAGGCTGCCACATCAGCCCAGCACTGGCTTTTGCTGCCACTGTGGCTCGATATGGCACAGGCCCTGAGCGAGGTGAAAGGCTGCAGAGCCCTGTGGAGCACGATGCAGAGGTCTCCAGGGGACTCTCCAGCAAACAATCTGGGTGCAGCTGTGCCCCTACTGAGATGAAGCTATTTGACCTACCTGGGTTTGAGCTGGCTTCATGCAGTGCCTCTGTCCTCCAGCCCAAATTTGTGGGTTTAGGAACACAATGCAGAGACACCCCAATGGCCCTGCCTACAAAACCATCTTGAGTTTGCAGGAATTAGTAGTACAGACTGAGCACTCTGAGGACACGAGGGGTCTAGGTCCCTTTTTGTCTGGAAGCAGACAGTTGTGTCCTCACAGCACAGGGACAGAGTCCTGCTCAGGCTGTTATGCACAAAGGCGGTTCCTACTTCTTATGGACAATCCACAAACCAATTAGACTGCCTACAGTGAGGTACTGACAGCAAGTGGATACTAAAAAAGTGTGGTTATGGCTGTGGTCAAGTGTGACAAGCAGGACAAGTCAACTTTCCTCTTCCGCCACACTCTGACATGGTAAGGTAAAAGTGACTATTTACAGATAGCATCTCCCTGCCTGTGGATAACAGTAACTTCAGACAACTCTTGCAAACTAGGAACTAGTGAACTCCAGCAGTTAATTATAGTAAATATTTACATAACAGCTGGGCCCTTCAAATTTAGAAGGAATAGTCAATGCAAGGACATGCCCTTTAACCATCCCATTTTATTACACAAATCACCAGGGAGCCCAGCACAGTAAGATTTGCAAATGAAGTGTTTGATATTGGCTGAGACATTAAACTACTTACCTCGTGCTATAAAATGCACAGGTACAGTACATCATTCTTTTCGCAGAAATTTCAACCCCATTTACTTTAGTTAACTCTTCCTCGGCACTTAATATTTTGTGTGCTACAAGGAAACACAGTACATAACCCTGAATAGACCTGGTGCCACCACTCTAGCAGAGTCTGACTGAAAATAAAAATGTTTTCCCCTTTGCTGTTACTAAATTTGGCATTGCTTATGTAGATTCTATTGATATGTCTAATCTGCTTAACATCCTCAATGTTCTCCTATTAGCTGGTTGCTTGGGAATTTGCCTTACATGAAAGATTCTGCTTCTGTCCCATCCCATGCTTTCTCCACACACACACTGGGTAATTAAACCAGGTTCTGTAATTGGGGTAATATCTAACCATCCAAAATGACTTGGTACTCAGGAGCATTGTAGAAAACCCTGTAATAAGCAAAAGCTGTGGGTGCTGGGAGTTGTGGGTGCATGGTTTCCAGACAGAGCACAGTTTTAAAAGGATCGTGGTCTGAGTTTGGAAATCTGAGTCAGCCCCAAGCACCCTGGACTGGCAGGACTCAGATGTGCCTTGGGTGGGGTGTAATCTATACCAGGAGCAAGATGAGACACTGACAACTCTCAGGAGCCCCCAGCTGTGGCCAGTGGCTGGAGTAACTCCAGAAATACCTGGAGACAGAGCATGATGAGCTGATCATCTTTAGAAGCTCAATGTGAAGGAAAGCGGAAAGTAATGAAATACAAAAATTCCACAAGATATTTCCTTCTCACCACTACAAAGCATTGCATTCCCAGATTCACAAATCAAATATGAGAAGGGGTTGACCATGCTTGCATTAGGCATAGTTTTAGGTGGTCCATAAAAGAGTTCTTCTTACTGAAATGTTATCCCAGATAGTATATACTGCTCTATGACTTCCTTTCTAGAGGATTTTTGTGTTACCTTAGGGAGGAAAATGCTGAAAGGTATCATAAGTCAAGGTGCAAAAGTGTGCAGTGTAAAATTAGCTGAGAAGAGAGGATGAAGCAGCCCAAGAAATGGTCAGGTTTAGCCAAGGGACAGCTGCTGCAAAGATCAGGAACCCAAAGGACTTAATGGATGGGGGTTTTGCATGCATCAGAAACCTTCTGCCAGGCTGGCTGATTTATGTGGCTGAGAAGGCCCAGATGAACCCTCCCTCCTGAGCTTGCTCATAACATTATAGGGTAGGCTAAGAGGGTTACTCAATGTTATTACTGCTGTTGCTGTTGTTTATTTATTAATGCATCTGTATCAGAGGCCGTGGCTGATCCTGGGAGCCTCGCTGTGCTACGTGCACAGGATGCAGAGCAAGAAGGAGCAGCCCCTGCCCAAGAGAACTCCAAGTGCTCCCTTTCCCCAGATCCAGAACAGGCTCCCAAATCTATCCCAGGACACAGATCCCCCTCTTCGCTGCCATGTTAGCCACTTATTATTTCCCAGCATAAATATGTTTTATAGAGAAATAAAAGTCTGCAGTTCTGAAAAGGGAGTGCTTTCACACACCCGCTTCTCATCTATAAAGCCCCATGATTTGGCATCTCAGGTTAAAGTATGAAATTATGGCACCAGAATTGACTTTAGAGTTTCTGATGCTTCCTTGGATGATTGCTTCTATAACTTATAGAGACAGGGGAGCGTTTGTATTCTACTGTACACATAAATTAATATCCATACATGAAAATGATGTGTAGACAGCAGGACAGGGGCAGGGATGAGTTTGCTACAGTGAATAACACCAAAGGAAGGCTTGTCAGCAGCAGTTTCTGTTGTATTTGGAGTGTGGTGGTGAGAGTCTGCAAAAGTAATGAAGTAAAATAAAAGGGGTTTGTACTTGAGTTGTTAAAGCAGCTGAGAAATTCATGGTATTTTCCATCATCATACCATTTAGGGGGGGAGTCCTACTGAAAATAAATATACATTTTTATTTTTGCTGGTGGATATAATCCAGAATTTCCCATTTTCATGTGCTCTGTGTGTTTTACATCATGAGCAGGGTAGGTTATTTTGTGGCCTAAAGAACATATGTAAAGGTATTGGAATCTGGTCTTATAATGCATAAGAGATAAGGTTCTCTTGCTCACGCTTGCTAAAAGCTTTATTTTAGTCTGTCATGGCAGAGACAACATTATTTGATTTTGCTTCTTCCCTATGTTTCTAACAGTAGCAATATTATACATGTTGAAAAGAAATTGGAGCAAAATAAGAAACAGAATACCCCCAACCCCTGCACATCCCATAGATCTCAAAGCCTGTTAAATTCATGGCAAAGTTTTAAAAGCAAAAGGGATGAAAATCATAGCCCCAGTGATGTCAATGGAAAGCTCTCAGTGAGGGACAGGAAGCGGGAGCTGCATTCCACCAAGTCCCCTCACACTATCTTACATTAGAAACAGCAACCAGGATGTTTCTGTTTCTCTCTCATCTCTGACCCAAACTTTTTAAAAATTAAAATAAAGTGTTAGAGATGCAGCATCAAAGGGCTGGAGGCACAAAGGAAAGGTGGGCCTGCTCCTAGCCCTGCACACGGGCAAAGCTGTGATGCTGATGAGCCGAGGCAGCAGGTAAGACATTCCCGCTGGATCCTGCAGGATCCTGCCGGTGCCATCAGGAGCAGCAGAGGGGCTGTGTGACACACACCGATGGCTGGACCAGATGGAGGCTTTGGACTGCACTGCAACGTTTAAGTTGTCCCCAGATCCGATGGCAAAGTCATGTGCCAGTTTGTTAGTCTGGAGAGCTCGAAGCGATCCTGGGAGAAACCCTTATCCCACATAAATCGTCTGGAGTTGATGGATGGCAGGAGCCTCAACTATAAAAATCTCAGCCAGAAACATGATAAATAGTTGCATCCTGTTAAAAATAGGCAGCAGAGCAGCAGGCACATGCATTGGCTGAGGAGGATTGCCAGTCAGTGACTGAACTGCCAAGGCATTTTGGCGTTCAGCTTCGGAACAGGCTTTCAGGCTATTCTTGCAAGTGAACAACCTCTGTAGAAACCTGGTTTTCAGTACACATTGAATTTCCTCTGGGTACCTCAGGAGCTGGCAGAAGAAAGCCCAGAAGAATGTTCTGGTTGACTCTGGTTTTTGTATATAGCAGGTACTGGAGCCAGCTTCTTTTGGCCAAAATCAAATTTTTCCCTGTGGGCATCATTTAAATGTGTTTGCTTTACCACCAAATCCTTATTTTGTATAAAGTACTCAAGGGAAAAAGTTGTCTCTCTGCCTCCTCCAGCAGAGTTCCTGCATTTACTTTAACAGTAGCGTATTTGCATGGCGCCTGCTGCATTGGAGGCTCAGACTCCCATAGTGCAGGTAATAAACAAATATTACTGTGAGCTTTTTGGAGCAACTCTCTCTCCCCCGTAAGAACTTCTATAAAACAGTTGCTAGATTACAGACGGGAAAGCAAACCTTCCAAAGGAATTCTCTCAATACTTAAAACTGCTAGCTAAGTACGTCAGTCACGTGTGGTTTGCTCTTTATGCAGAACCAATAAAACCTTGCAAATTTCAGTTGTAGACCTCAAAACCTCCTGTCTATGACACTTGAAACTTTCTCTCACCAAGAAAATTCCACAGTAACGTCCCAAATCCTTCCCTAGCCCATAGTCTCCAGGCTGTTCCAGATTCAGGTCTCTTCCGTGCTCCTTAAACACCCAAACCCAGTCGTCTTTTCATCTTTGCAGTGCCCTCCTCCTGCCCTGTGTGGTTTCTACCATGCTTCCATGTGCCCTCACACCACTCTTCCAGCCTTTCAGCTTGGCAAGAGACAGCACATGCTGTGACTCAACCAAAAATATGTACATTTTGATGGGGGAGTTGTCAGATGCCAGTCAACATGGGTAGCATATTCTCTCCAGCTTTCCTTTGGTGGAAGTACGAACTGGTGTCTTTCTTCCCCAAGTACTGCCCTGGCCCTCTGCCAGATTTGATTCCATGCTGACCAGTGGAGCTCAAAAGCTCGTAGTTGGGGACTAGCAGATAAACAGTGTGTTTGTGTAACTTTGGTGTCCCTAGAAACAAGGCTGAAAACAGAAATATGAACTATGTCCATGTTTACAGATATCTTTCTTGTTAATATTTCTGTTGAACTTGCCCCTGGGACTCGGAGCAACCCTATGATAAATTGCATAAACAGATAGTAAGGCATGGTCTCTACTCCAGTAAAAGACAAGGTAAAGTATGAAAATCTATACCATTCAACTATTAAAGAAATGGCTCTTGTAAATAAGCAGCGAGGAATAAATTGCACACAAACACAGAGATAGTTTCAGGCTGGGATCATCTGTATCTGATCAGCTGAAAACAAAGATACAAATTTGTCCTGTCTGAACCCAACTTTAAAAACAGTCTTGTGCATTCACAGCAGCTCAAATGTTAAATACAAAGCCTCATTTGTCTTAAGAGGAAGTGCTAATGAAAGGGGTAAGACTTAAACCACATATCTTGTAGGGCATCAACTTCCCAACTTAAGACTTCCAGCAGAAGCTTATCCTCTTTAGAGATTCACTACTCCACTGCCTTGCCATTAACCATCTGTCATATTTTCCTCAATATCCATGGATTCAGGACACTCATTGATAGGGGAGATGCTTGTCTTAAAAATCCAGGCTTGAGTCTTTATGGGTGCAGCATCTCCTGATGCTGGTGTTTCACTTCTTTTTTCCCTGGAGCAGTGACTGACACCTTGCTCAACCATAGTTCAGGGAGATGCCACAGAACTAGCAATCATCTTAGCTCTAGTTCCAATCTATACAGTCCTGAGCTTGATGGTCAGGCCACTTTGCTAGGAGAAACACATAGATCTGCCCCAATTAGGCAGGGTGAGCCTTTGAAAACAGGTTTTCCGTCTGTTGAAAGATTGCTCTCACCAATGGATGGTGGGTGGAACTTGCCCACAAGCTCAGGAAGTAGCTAAGCGGGGAACGTGGGCCTCTCAGCTTACCTAACCTAGAAGCCTGAATGCCTCAGCTGATTTGGGCCTTACCATAAAAATTTGGTACATACTTGAGCAGAATCAGACCAGACTTGTTCTCCATCAAGGCTCTGCAGAACACTCAATCACTTACTTTTTCTTCGCTGCATCAGGAAGGAGTTATGCAATTTAAAACTGTGCATATCAGAGAGTTCAAAACAGACTGAGCCCTTCCCACCAAGAGTCCTTTTGCCATCCCAGGGAGCTCTAACATGCATGATTGGCTCAGTGTCAAGCTCCTAAAAGAGCCCCTTTTTGGTTACCAGCATTGGCAGGGCATGACTTGAGAACTAGGAATCCTGGTTTGCAAAATACTGCCATGCAAGTAGCTAGCTAGCAGTTAGCTCCATACATTGCAATGAAAATAGACATGTAGAGGTCCCCCTCATTGTTTAGTATGGATTGAGTTTGGGATTTGAAGTTTGGTGTTTTTTAAGGAAAGATGTTTTGGATGGGTGTAGGAGACTTGGCAGTGAAGCATCAGGACAGCCAGTCAAATAGACAAGCAGGACTTCCATTTCTACCTCTCTTGTCTTTAATCCCAGCTTTCCTGCAGCTAAATCTATGGGTAGGGATGTAGGGAGGGAAATCGACACTTATTTATTTCTGGAAATTAGGATGAAGTCATTATAACCTGTACAGTGTGTTTGCTATTATGAAGTTGCAAACTGAGCTACAGAAAGGGCATTTAGTGGGAATTATTGTCAGCTGGCAGTCTCGGGCACTTGAGTACCCTCCATAACATGCATAACGGAATCAATTTAAACCTAGTGAAAGGGACATTGTCTGATAAAGTAATTCCTCTTTGAACACAAGATGGCAGCCTTAAATAAATGCAACCCCGCACAGCTTTTAATCTTACACATCATTAAATTCCTAATTTACACATTATGTTTTCATGGGCCAACCCATAACTCATTAGTGTTGAACTCTTGAGTTGTAAAGACCAACACACTAGACAAATGTGGGCTTCTTTATCCGCTTTTCTTTGGGTGGCAGTTTTCTTTTAATTTACCACAGAGGCAGACTTCAAATCCAACATTAAGAAAGCTTTCTGATCTTGTGTGCTTTGTGCGTCCTCTACCCCAAAGAAAAACCTCTCTGATTACTGTTCTGTACTCACAGATTTTACAGATAAAGTGTGGAATATGGAATGGGGAATACCATCTTTTTTCAACTTGTTCAAGATACTGGAGTTCCTTGAAAGAAGCATTTTTCTGCAGGAGGATTTCAAACAGGCCTTGTAGTCAAAACTAAAACAGACTGCAAATAACATAGGGTTTGGAGCGGGTCTTCCCACTTTTCCACAAAACTTAACACACCAAATCATGTTTTGACCTTTTGTCTTTCCATTCTCTGGTCTGGGTGTTGTTTGAAAGAAGTAACAAATGCCATATGAGCAGGAGGGTCTCCATAGGACTCCAGTACCATGACACTAGAAATAATTCTACCAGAATGGATGGAAATGGCAAGAGAAAGGCTATAATCACTTTCCCTGCCTTGGGAACTACAAGTCAAAAATGTCAAGCATAGAAGAAGCCTTTATAAACCCAGTACTACTGCTTTAGCATTGCATGTAAGAACATAA
Source organism: Illadopsis cleaveri (assembly GCA_013399915.1). NCBI lineage: Eukaryota > Metazoa > Chordata > Aves > Passeriformes > Timaliidae > Illadopsis > Illadopsis cleaveri. The sequence goes on from VXBB01014631.1 coordinate 38,476, forward strand.
ATGGCTCTTGGAGCAGGTCAGACCAAGGGCCCTTTCAAGCCAACCCCTGGTCTCAGATTCTCCATGCAGGCAGGGGCAGTGGGGAGTGTGACTCATTATGTGGGGTCAAGGAAAGCAGAGCAGCAAGGCAAGGCTTCGGGCTGAGTTTGTTCTTCCTGGCTGGGCTGCAGTTTACCATGGCTGCACGGCCACTGGTCTGCAAGAGCTGCTACTTTGACAAAGCCAAACTCCAGCAGCACAAGGCCCTGCATGCCCTGATGGAAACTGGTCTGAGCGTCACAGGTGGCTGGAAAGGCTGCTTATGCAAAGGAGAAGAGCAGGATCATCCTTTTCCACCAGAGTTCAACAAGCTTCTAGGGAAAGTCAGTGCTCCTCAGGGGAATGTTTTGCTGTGCTACTGTTCAAAAAAAGCCACAAACCTAAGGAGAGAGGAGGAATATTCATACCTCAAGTGTAAACAATTGCAGGATCTCCTCCCTATCCTCCACTAAGCCAAATGGAGGCCATCCACGACATCAGCAGAACAAATCTTGATGAAAGTCTCCATCTGTTCTCTTTCTACTCATGTCTCCAGCAGCTCACAATAATTACCCCACTGGGCACTTTACAGACCCTTCAACTATTTTAGAAAATGGCAGTGCTGATCCAAGTGATCTGCCTGGCACCTCCATGGAGTTAGCTCCTTTTCTTATAGGATGGATGTCTTCATCCCCACTCAGTCCTTTTTTCCATTTGTTTTGTTATATAGGCATTCATTTTTCTCTGATTTTCTTGATCCCTCCTTTCTCTCTCTTTTGGTGGACAAGAGCATACAATTTTGTTCATGGTGAGTTGGTATCCACCTAAAGAGGAAAGGTCAGCAGAGAAAGAGGTAGCAACCAGTAAAAGTGTCTTTCTACTGATACCACTTTCCAAGTGCAACCTTCCAGAGAGCTTATGGAAGGTGAGGGACAGTGTGTAGCAGCAGGGGATGTTCTGGTGTGGCAAATAAAAGGACTTAGGCTCTTTCCTGAGACTAAACTTCCTGAGTAAGGAGGTGGGCTTGTGATATCAACTGAACATCAACCTCAGTAGGTTTTGCTTCAATTTCTGGCACAGATTTACAGATATGATTTAAAGCCAAACTGGGCTTCCCTATGCCTTAGTTTACTCCTAGAGGAAATGAGTTCAGCATTTGGAGCATTTATAGGATTCCACTTCATGCTCCTGCAAACATATTGAGAGCTGGAGACTCAAGTTGCATTCTGTCCTTTCTCCACATCTTCCCTATCAGAGATTGCTCTAGAGGTCAAATGCAACCCCCAGCAACATCTGTACAACCTCGTAAGGACATAATTTTAAAACAATGCATTACACAAGCATACCAGGAAAGGATGGATTCCTTTTGTGGTTAAAACACAGCAGGAGGGCCTCGAAGATTTAGGTTTCATTCTCAGTTCTGCCCCATAGTTTGAACAGATCATTCAATCTTTTCAAGCTCCCTATTCCCCTTTTTGAGAGGGGAGCAGCTCTTGGTGGGAATGCCTACGAGGATTAAAGCACACAACATGAAAGAGGTGAGGGCTGTATTGCTAAGCTGCATGACAGCGAGTGCTCTCCTTGGCTTGCCAAGTCTCCTGCACTCCTGCCAGGGATGGGACCCAGCCTCCAGAGGTGGCAATTAGAGCACTGCCAAGTATTACAGTGATGCGTGGCACACGGCACGGCCACCCTTCCTTGGCAGGGAGCCTCTCCAAACAGGGCTGAGCTACACAACAGCTCCCGGGCAGGGCAGTGTCCCTGCAGGCGGCCCGACACAGCCCACGCAGCTCCGGGCGGCCGCAGGGCCAGGGCGGGCGGCAGGCTCGGTGCCCGATGTCCTGCTGCCACCTCTGCTGCCTGAGCACGGCGCTGGGACCTGCCTGCACCCTGCCCAGGCTGCCCACAGCCTGCCTGGCCTGACTGTGCCTCACTGCCCCACTGCCCACCCTGGCCAGGCTACCCCACTGCCTACCTTGTCAATGCTGCCCCACTGCTCACCTTGTCACTGCTGCCCCACTGCCCACCCTGTCACTGCTGCCCCACTGCC
>VXBB01014631.1:49170-70334 GCA_013399915.1 Illadopsis cleaveri
TTCTCTTCTCACATCACATGTGAAGGAGTCACCACAGAGTTTGTGACTTTATGAATAAGCATTTGTACACACCATGGCAAGGAACAATGTAACACATGAGAGCTCTGGTAATGTAGGTGGCTGTGCACCAGGTGTGTCTGCCACCACAGCCCTGCCAGCTGTGAGTGTCCCTGTGATCCTGCCTCATGCAGGCACACTCACATTAAGCTAACCAGGCACAGTCAGCTGGGGGGCTGCTGGAGCTACTCTCTTTTCTCTTTGGCAGGGCTGTTTTTTGTAGTTTTATCCAGCCAGCTTTGCTGTTACATCTGTATTCTACGGAGAAGCCTTTGCCAGTACAGAAGAATGGTATTCCCCCACCTACAAAACACCCTGGTGCAGACACCATGTGACTCTAAGAGGACAGCTCTGACACAGAGCTTGGTCCCTGATAGTCTTTGTTGCTGAGATAATGGGATTTCCAAGATATGGGGCTCGGGGAGAGAGTTTACTTCTCTTTTGAATATAATGGCTGGAGTTGGGTTTGGTATTGTTTCCAGTGAAACACACTTTAAAGCAGAACTTTGTTTTTGTCTTGACGGGTTTGTTTGTTTATTTGTTTGTTTGCAAACACGGAGCCTCTATTATCAGGGCAGGTCTTCTGCAAATAAGTGTCTTAGTGTGGTTTAAAAAGGACATACATACATAAAAGTTACCATCTGGTTTGTAAACCACAGCCCAGGGATCAGAGGGGGACTTCCCTTGCACTTTTGTCAGAGCTCCAAGATGTTTTCCTCTGGACTAGGTCACAGCTCTGAGCTGTAGTACTCTTTGTGTGTTTCAACAGAAATGAGCAAGAGTTCACATCTCAGTCAACAAATGCAAGGAGCTCTAAAAAGTAAATCAACATGAGCAAATTGCTTCTGTTGCATAGAGAACACTGGTGTGGCCAACATCACTGCTATATACACAGATTGAATGTTATGTACATGAAAGGACGTTCAACCACAGGCAGGAAAAATAAAAGTTCAAAAGAAAATCCATAAGGAAGAGCAAGGCCCACAGAGGAGGATGGACAGCAGGTGAAGAGCAGGGATGGACCTGTGGGAAGTCCAAGAGCATGCTGGATTTAGTCCCTTCCACTGTAATTGTAATTTGCTTGTGTGACAGAACCCCTGGAGAAGAAGGGAAGTGACAAGACAAATGGCTACATTCATTTTCATAGGTTTGGGCACTGAGGGATGGAATCCAAGCTGGCAGAGTAGTTGCTGTCAAGTAGTATTTCAGTGGGTAGGAGCACCAGGAGGGATTTTTACTCCTTACCAACTCCAACATGAGGTGGATTCACCAGAAAATGCTTACCAGGGTGTGACTGAAATCAGAAGTGGACAAACAGGGTCTTCCTTTAGCTGTTCTTCTTCAGGTACCACCCTTTGGACATAAAGGACACAATCAGAAGCTGAAGTCACCGGGAAAGTGTCTTCACCCCACCTGACAGTGCAGACAGCACCAGCAGATGGCTAGAAATAGCAAGGCCTCCAATAAGACCTGGTGTTAAAATCTTAGGTTTTGTGTTATAATGTTACAAAATGTTACAATGGTTTTAAAATTTGACCGCAAGGATTGACAGGAACCTCTCTGTGTTCTCCTCCTGCCTTTTCTCCCTGGGGTTCAGTTTCATCTCTATCTTTGTGGTGCTGCTCCGGCCCTTTCTGATTTTATTTTATCCTCTTTGCACAAAGACTCTTTTCTTTTAGGACTTGTCCCTGTTCCCCGAGCTATTTTTACCAGTTCCACCTCAGTCTCTTTCCCCTGTGACTCACTGCTGGGAATCCTCCCCTGGATAATTCCTCCTTTTCTCATCCCCACAGCGTCACTCCTCCTCTGCTAGAGGTCAGAGCAGGAATCACTTCTCAATTCCTAGCTGAAAAAAAAGCAATATCTTGGAAATCCAGTGCCTGAGGGCAGTCTGGTGACTGCTCCTTCCAAAAGCAGAGCAAGCAGGCTTCTGTGGCTCTCTCAGGGTTTAGCCAAGGTGCCCATCCCTCATGAGGTTTGTACACTGAAAGGAGAGGCGTTCTTACTGTTTCTCTTTGGTGCCCTTGCATTGTCCTTTGGATGTTCAACATCTGCCAAAAAGGAGTGGGCACTGGGTGGGAGCTGAGGTGATTTTGATCCTTCCTGGTGCTCTGGCCAGAGAGCAGCCACCAGCTCCTCCCTGGACATGGCCACCTTCAAAGGCAGAACTCCATTTCCTGCTGCTGCCTCCCAGCATTGCTCCTGCAGAAAGTTGTTCTCCTGGTCCTGTTAATAAATTTTTAAAGGCAATAAATTTTCGCTTCTTTTAATAATTCATTTTCATCTGACCAGGTTCCAGGTGGGTGTTTAGGCTTTCACTTTCTCCTGGGACTCTGTGGATGGCCAGGAGCCTGTAAGCCCCATCGCTTGGAAACACGGGCACTCCCAGCCCTGCCCTGAGCCTCCCCGGCTGCCTGGAGCTGCTCCTTTGGCTGTCTGGCTCTGCCTGCCCGTCACCAGGGCCGTGCAGGGGACCTGTGTCTTTAAGAGCCGCATCCCTTCCCAATGCCATGACTTTGGGGTTGTGCTCTCCCTCCCCCAGACCTTAGATTCCCTCTCCACAGGATGTCGGCTGTCCTTCTTGTCTCCTCCCTTCAGTGGGATGGTTTCCTCTGCTCTTGCTGTGATAAGAGTTTGTTTTCTTCTCCAGCATACCCTGGGCTAATACCACTCTCTGCATTTTTCTGCTTTGATACCTGCATTTATGTTCTGATTTCTTTCTCTCTCCTGGGGCCACGCTGCTTTTCTTTTCTCACCCAAAGCAGCTCCTCAGTAAAGACAGGTATAACTAATAGCACTGGGCTTCGTCAATGAAGCAGAGTTCAATTTACCCTTTGCAGAGATCGTACAGGCAAGAAACATCAGGCTAAGATTTATGTGGAACTGTTTGTCTAAATGGGCTTCCTACTTCCGTATTTCCATGGAGCGAGGAAGCTGCCAACATCTGCTCTGTGCCTGATACCACTTCCGATTCCACAAGTAGAAACTTTTCCCAAGAGACCAGGCGCAAGTAGTTTCCCAAGCTGGTGGGGATTTTGAGTCAGGGGCTCTGTTTGCAGCAGGGAGATGGAGAGGTGCAGGGTGTGGGTGTGCTCTGCATCTCCTGGCTGCACACAGCCTGTGTGAGCAGGGAAGATCCCTTGCTTCAGGCAGCTCGAACTCCACTTGCTCTCTGAAGGGAAGGGGAGACACTCCGCTTGAAGTCAGTCTTCTCAGAGGGCATGAGGGCAGAGGAGCTCTTGTTTTGCTCAGGCATCATGCACTTCCCATCCTCTCCAGAGAGAAACCACACTGTTGCTTCCATTGTTGCTGTTGTGCAGAGCTGATGAGAGAGCTGATGCTTCTCTTGCCCGAACTGTGGCAGTCTTGTCTCCTGAGGGACAAAGTGCAGCTGCTGGAGAACAAGCAGCATGTCCAGAGCAAGCTCTCTGCTGCTGGGCACTCCAGGGGTTTGGTGCTGAAGGAAGACTCCAGTGAGCCTCAGACCCACAGAGACTCTTTTACACTCAGGCTTCAACTAGAGAGAAATCCAGTTTTCTGCCTGAAAGTTCTGTGGTTTATGGCTTTTGGAATGTGTTCCAAAGCTCTTATGTGTCACATGTGGCCCCCTGCAAGGCTGTGCAAGCAACCCAGCATTTTCCTGTGCAGATACTCCTGCCTTCAGATGGAAGATGTTGAAACTAATGAAAAATAGACTGATTTCATACTAGACCTGTAACAGAATAATTTGAGGGGAATGTGTTAACTTTTGTTTTATTTAGCTTTGCCAACTTTCAAGTCAGCTCTCAAGCAACCCAGAAGGTTTTAGAAAGTGTTTAATCTAACTCAGACAATTTCCTGAACTCCCTAACTGGACCACCCCATTTTCTGAAACACTGCCAAAAGGCCTCAGTTACTCACAGGCTCCGGCGTGCTGCTCTTTCACAACTCCTTGCTGTCCTCTCACCCCACTCTCTAACCCTTGTGTTGCCTTAATATAGCCCAGGAAGAGGAACCTCCCAGACCTCTGTCAGTGCCTGCTGGAGCAAACATTGCCAGCAGGGCTGGGGTGCCTGATAAACCACTGCCTCAGTGGCTTCCAGGCTGGGCATGGTGTGAGCATGGACACCCAGCCTGCTAGCATTAATCTGCTGCTCCAGTCCAACCCTCCCAGCCTTGCTGCCTGTGGCACCAGCCTCTGTCCCTAGAGAGCCAAGGGACATGCCCTGTGGGCCCTACAGGACAGTGGTACAGCTTTTCTTCACCCTGGCTCACACTCTGGACTTGCTGTCCTGATGCCTCTGACCCTCCCTTGCCTGTGCCTGGCAAAAAGCAGCAGGAGCAGTTTGTCATGGCCACAGGACAGAGGTGATGGTGAGCTGGGGTTGTTTAGCCTGGAGAAAAGGAGACTTAGAAGTGACCTTATCACTCTCTACAACTCCCTAAAAGGTGGCTGTGGTCAGGTGGGGTTTGGTCTCTGTCTCCAGGCAGCAACTGACAGAATGAGAGGACACAGTCTTAAGCTGCACCAACAGAAATATATGTTGGATGTTAGGAAAAAGTTTTTCATGGAAAGAGTGATAAAGTACTGGAATGGTCTGCCCACGGAGGTGGTGGAGTCACCATCCCTGGATGTGTTTTAAAAAAAAAATTGGATGTGGGACTTGGTGCCATGTTTTAGTTGAGGTGTTAGGGCATGGGTTGGACTCGATGATCTTGAAGGTCTCTTTCAACCCAGTGATTCTGTGAAATCTGTGTGAATTCCTCTCACCTCCCTCACTGCTGCACACTGAGTCTATACAGCTGGATACACAGGGGCACATACAGCATACAAGGATGTCAGAGCCCTCAAAGATCCACCTTTCAGACCTAAAGAATTATTTATTTTTCCAGCAGAACCAGGGCACAGCACAGTTCTAACAAAGCTGCAGCAAACTGGGGGTTTAGTCACTCCCTTAGTGAGAGATGCTTGCTGTTTGGGGACTTATCATCATGTGATAAAAGTGTCCTCCTCAAACTTAGTTTCCTGCTCCTCTCCTGTCCTTCCCTCTGTTGTCCACCCACACTGCTGGCTCCAAAAAAGGGCAGTGAGCTCCCTAGAGCTCTCCACCACCTACTCATCACCCTGCTGTCCTTCCTCCCCTGCCTACTTACCCTGTCCCCTCCTGGTCACAGAGAATGTGGGATGACAAGAAAAACTGGCTCAACATTTCCAGGGATTTCTGGAGGAATATGTTCACTGGAGCTGGAGCTGGAGCTGGACCTGACCCTTACCGACTCATCTTTAGGATTTTCTGGAAAAGGTGTTAGGCACCCGCAAATCCAAATGAAATAAAAAGCTGGGGGGAAGAGGATAAAGACAGCAGTGAGAAAAGTCATGAATGAAGCTGCTGGGGTCTGCAGCTTCTTGCTGGTTAAAACTGTCACAGACCTCATCCGAAGTGCTGGGGTCAGAGCTTGCCTCGCAGCACAGTCCTGCCATGGGATGATCAATCCCAGCATGTGCAGGAAGCTGGTGGTGTTCCCACCTCCCCAGGCAGGGCTGGAAGAAGTGATGAAACCTCCAGAGCTCACAGCTTTCCTTCCATCTCCCACAGGAAGCAACTTTGCTGCAGGGGGGATACTGCCAGTAGAGAACAGTAATTTTGTGAAGGCAAAATATTGCCAAGGGCAGAGGCTTTCCTGGAGGAAGATGGGAGCAGAGCTATTTGGGAATGGCAGAGCTGGGTTCCACATACTCAGGATGGATGGCTTTCCTTGGGTCTTGCAGGTGAGGTGCATCCCTTAGGAGGTTAAACTTCCTGCTTCCACTCACTGGAGGTCTCTGCTCTGATCAGGATGGCACACAGGGCTCCACAGCTTCAGAGTCAAGGAGTTATTGCTCAGATATCATTTCCCTATCCTTCACAGAATTATTGCAGCAAGAAGAGGATTAACAGGTATGCAAATCACAGTGGAGGTGGGGGGAGAGCTATGCTAAAAAATTAATAAATGCCACGGTGGTATTGCTGTTCAGGCTCTCTGGTGCCGTTTTAGGAAAGCTAATGTGTTTGCAGGGTGGCTGCAAGCCTGATGGGAAGAGGGAGCCAGGAGCCAACCTTCCCTCTCCTGGCTTCTGCTCTGGGTCAGCTAATAGGATCTCCTGCATAGCTGGGGCTGGGAATGAGCAGCCACCACCCCCTGGAGACACACACACAGGGACTGCACAACTGCAGCGTGTCCCTCCCCAGATGCTCAGAACTGCTGCATGCTGAGGAGGGGGGGTGGCAATTGATGGCAGGAGCACAGCCAAAGCTGTCTGCTCAGCCAAGTGAGCCAGGGAAGGCACTCGCCAGAGTGTCTGTCTCTGCTGGGACTGACTGACACGCTGGGCTGCGTTGACACCTCATGTCATCCCGCAGCCACACGGCACAGCCTGCTCCCGCCGTCTGGCCGTCATCTGTCGCTGGCCAGCAGGGCCAGGCAGCAGCCAGGGTGAGCAGGCAGCTGAGTCCCTCCTACATCCACCCTGGGCACCTCCCCAACCGCCCTGGCCCAGCTCCCTGCCCAGCTCTGATTTAAACGGGAAGCAGCACATCTGTACCCCCACCTCACCTACTCCAAGAGAGTACATGGAGTTGCAGGGGGTGGCTAATGGCAAGCCAGAGTGATTTGAATAAGTCCCTTAGTGCCCAATCTCAATTTCTAAATAAGCCTGCTTTAAATTACATTGATTTATGATTCACATATTTTTATTTGATCAGTCAGTGGTGCTGCAAACCTTCAGGCACTTTAGGTGTTTCTAATCTCTCCATCCTGTTGGAGGGAGGCAGTGTCTGCAAAAGGCTTGTTTTTAACCCCTGAATCCACCAGGCACTCAGCCAGGACAGGCCAGCCTGTCTCCTGTTCCCTTACTAGGGCTCTTTTCCTGATGTGATCATAGCATAGATTATCCAGCATCTCTGGGGTCTCCTGCTGTCACACCAGGACACTTAACAAGGAACTGGGGTGAGGATATTTTGGGCACTGGTTGTGACAGCCCACATCTCTGGGAGTTTACATTTTAACATCTGTACCAGTAAATCAGGTCTCTCAGTGTCACGGGGTTAGACAAATACCTGATAAAGAAATAAACCTGTCAAATGCATTTACTTTATAAAGGACCAAATCCCGCAGAAGTCTCTGTTGTGTATTTTAAAAACTGCCTCACGCCTTCACAAACAGACTGCCTAGCATGCTGCATTCCATGTACTTGGGAGACACTGGCAGCAGAAGAGGAACTGTCCTTGGGGCTGTCTTGCTGTGATTCAGCACCAGCTGCTGAACAGACCAGCTCTGCTAATCCTCCACCTCCACATCCTCATCCTCCTCCTCCTCCTTCTCCAGCGCTGGCTGGGTGAGGGATGGGGCTGACTCACCCTGTTCTGCCTCTAAAGCAAAGCTGAGGGCCCCATGGAGCACCAGGAGTTACCGCAGGTGAAGTGAAAGCAAACACTGAGCAGGAAAGGCTTTAACCTTGTTAGAAACTTGGTGGAGTGTTTGAAGCCCTGGCAAGTCAAACGTGGGCTGAGCGTGAGGCTGTTTTTGGGCTGATCTGCAGCTGTAGAAATAAGCCTGGGCAAGGACTCTCTGGATTCCCCCAGCCTGCACTGCCTGTGCCACATCTGCTGTGCTCACAAGATAGCCTGAGAGTGCCTGGGCTGGGCGGCAGCGGGTTCCTTCCCTCCCGACAGCTCTTGTTTACTATTAAATAACCTTGAAGGCAGAGACGCTGCTTTGTGTCCGCAGAGCCGAGCTGGTCTGAGGCGCTGCCTTCCCCGGAATAACACACCCTCTCTTCTCCAGGGCTTCCCAGCACACGGAGCCGCTGCTTCCCGCTACCCAGGGCCCGGCTCCCAGACTTACAAAGCACCTTTTTTGCTGCAGCGTATTTGCATCTCTTTGTTGATTTTGCTAATCAAGCTCACTCCCGAGCCTTTGAAAACAGCGGTACTCAAAGGCACTCCATCTCTTTGGGCATGGCAGCCATTTCAGGAGAGGTAACCCCTTGGGGACCAGGCAGGTTTGGTCACTGGGCTGCTCAGGGCTGTGTTGGGAGCACCAGCGGGTGGATGGGCACAGCATCCAGGTTTCGGAGGCACAGGCTTACCCAACTTCCTGAGCCAAGGTAATGCCACACTGCCACCAAAAGGGCAACACTTCCCTGGCTCTCCCTGACCCCTGGCCCTGCTCCCAGACCCAGCCAGCAGTGCCTCCTTCCCTTGCAGGGGGATGGGTGATCTCCCACCCTGTACCATCCCACCCTGTCCCCACTCACCGAGTGACTTCTGGGTCTGTCCTCTGCTGGTTTAGTGAGTGCATCCAGCCCCTGTGGGGACATTCCCAAGCACTGCCTTGTGCTGAGCTGCCCCTGCAGGGAGGTGACTCAAAACCCCAGGTGCTCACAGCAGCCAGTGGGTAGCACAGATTGGGTCCCTGGGCTGGGGAAGCTGAGCTGTGCAGGGCAGCCAGGCAGATACAAAGCCACCCTCATGACACGGAGCTAGGGGACAGAAGGGTGAACTCATTCTGGAAACCCAACTCTATCCCTTGCTTAACTGCCCATGTATTGGCCCAATTCAAAAAGAACAATTACATTTGTGTAGACTGGCAGGTCACAAAGATACTTGAAAGTGATATTTACCCTAAGATGTCATGAAGTGGGGAGACAAGGTACCCACAAGCTTCAAACTAGTAGTTTCCCTCAGTGCTCTATGCCATCAGTTCCAGCACCTCAGCAAGGGAGCCCAAGCTGGGCCCCACTGAGTGGTCAGACACCAAATGCCCATTAAATTCCTGTGGTGGTGATGAAGGAACTTCTCCCCAGCAAGCACCCACAGACCACTGACATGACACGTGGCCGTGGCAGCCCAGGTGTCCCCACTCCCAGTGCTGGGCTCTGTGGTTACCAGCAGCAGTTTGAGATCAGCCAGGCCAGGCTGTCACACAAGAGTCCCTTCGGCATAGGTTGGCTCCAGCTCTGAATTTGCATACTGTATTTGCCAAGGGTTATTAGTGTTGATCAGCTGTTAAATAATCTGCCCTTTTCATTTCAGGAGGCCTGTCAGGACTTGCCTTCACGTAGGCTTTACTTAAACAGGAGTTCCGTGGCATATTTGAAAAGGGTTTTCATTAGGTAGCCTTTTCCTTGAAATTTCGACAGCTACAAATACTAAACACTGTCTCTGACATCATGAGTGTCTGCCACATGTGTTGCCTAACCCTCTACATCCTCCGTGTGTGGAAAAGCCAGCAGCCACAGAGCAGTAGAAATCAGGCTGCAGTCCCACTGGCACTCCTCACTGTGCCAAGGAAAGACCTGAGCCAGGAGAGGAAGATAAAAGCAGATCCCACAGCAGAAAATGAATTTATTCCCTGTTGGAGAAGCTTGCTGTACACAGGTCTTAAAAACAGCCTCACCTTGCTCTGCACCTGCAGGGATACAGTCTTTGGGGTGACTTATGGTTGCATTTCAGCATCCTTGGTTTTATCTGTGTCTCTTCAGGGCCCTACACCCTTTGCAATTAGCCAGAAACAGGAGCTCCAGAGCCTGGGGAAGCTGGGAGCACGGACCAGTGGTTCAAAGGGGATGGCTTGTGACTCACAAGGAAACAGCAGGATGGGGTAAGAACCACATTTTGTGGTTAGGCAACACCGTCAAAGGACTCTGGAAAGTCAGGTCAGGAAAAAACCTCACTTCAGGACTGAAGGGAACTGCAATAACCAGCTGGTTTCCTCACATGTAATTATGCCCACTACCCTACAAATTTTTAAAAGAGCCAGAAAGGAATGAAAAATATGGATGTGGTAGTAGGGATCTGAAGAGGGGGTTGCTATGCATACTGGGATAGTCTTGAATAGCCCAGTAAAAAAAGTTGTGCTACTTTGAGGGAAAAGGACCTTTGCTGTTACCAGCACATTAATTAAAGCACTTGCCCACAGGACAGCCCCATGCTCCACATCTCCCATTCCTCTCACCTGCAGATTTTGAGTGCCTGTTGAAGTCCAAGGGCTTTTCACCACGGTTACTTCAGAACAGGGGAGGAAACCCACAGTGCCAGGGGAGTTTGCTGCCCACTGCCCCCCTGCCATGCTGGGGGCAGGGCTCTGCCCTCCTCTTCCCCAGGGCTGAGCCAAAGCTGGTTTCCAGGTGGTACATCCAGGTGGATGCTGGCAGAGAAAAGGGGGAGCAGGGAGGTCCCTGCAGAGCCAAGCTGGCCACGTTTTCCTCAGCTATGCCCAGTCGGACGAGAGGGTGGCAGAGGGTACCACAGCAAGCTCAGTCTTCCCTTTCTCTCCCACCACTCCTCTGGGGAGAAGAAACAAAAGCGACTGTGAAAACCAACCAATTTGACTGTAACGAACCATAAAACAGGGGATCAGCTCTCCACCTCTGGGTCACCTCACCAACAGAGTGCTTGGTTGTGCCTGGCTGGTACTGCCTGTGTTACGGTCATCAGGCAACAAAGCCAGCATTTAGAATTGATTAATTGATTTGTACATTAAATAGGTATTTGTGCTCAATTATTGGCAGGTTTGTTAGTAGATTATTATTTAAACTATTGTGATATTTTAAATTACACGTTATTTTATAGATGCACATTTATTTTTAAAAAAAAAGAGCTCCCCTTGCATCTATTAACATATTAAAAAGAAAATAAAACATTCAGGCTGTTATAATGCACAATGTGGCATTACTCTGGTACTTTCCCTAAGCTAGGGAAATCTTATTTGTTTAATAATAAGTTAACCATGAATATGCAAATCTGCATCCGTGCAGTACCTCACTGCTGTCACTATTAATGAGTTGCAAATTAATGTGACAACAAAAGGAAAATCTATTTAGTGACAGATTTGTGGTTCCTACCTGGCTCAAGAGAGCAACCATCTACGGTCACGTCAGTCTGCTGGAGGAAAATGTGCACATGGCGTGGACGGGGTTTTCTTCAGGACTGGCAAACCAGAAACAAGAAAGGGCTCTCTTCACCCCAAGGGCAGCAGGCAGTGCTGCTGCTAAGGATCCATCACACTTCACTTGCAGGAAAACAGTCTCTTCACTATGCAATCAGGGGAACCCATGCAAAGCACACTAACGGGTGAAATGCAGAACTAGCAAGACTGATGCAGGTAGACATCATGGTGGGATACTTAAAATTTTATCTTCTTCAGATCTCTTTGGAGATCTTTGCCCCTGGCACTGCTCCAAGTGAAACTTGGATTCCTGTCACCTTCTTCTGCTCCTCCTTCTAGCAGAAATGCAATGGTGAATGAGCACACTGAGAAAAGATCTATGTCTTCACAATTGTGGAACTCAACTCTTCTGCCTTGTGGTACCTCTCGTACCACCACTGGCCTCATACTGAAATGAAAATACATTCTGCAAAAAATTTTTAAGCAGATAAAATGCTATTTTTCCAGTTCCCTTGGATCTGTGCAAGTTTAAAGCAATAATGTGTTCCTTTTCCCTGTGCAAACTGATAATGCTGAATGTTTACCAGCAGCCCCACAGAGCCTGGGAATGGCAGCTGCCTGCACTTATCACTCCCCGATACATCAATGCTCAAATGATGGGTCTCATCTATAGTTTCATTATTTTGCACAGAAATGAAGGGAGGAGTCAGTTTCAAACTCTTTTGATTCATGGAGTGAGCTTCACCCCTGGGAGCAGTTTTTGAAATAATTTCCATTCTGCTCCTGCTAACTAAAATCATAGAATCATTAAGGTTGGAAAAGACCTCCAAGATCATCAAGTCCAAATGTTAACCCAGCACTGTTAAGTCCACTGCTGAGCCATGTGCCCAAGCACCACATCTCCCCTTCCTCTGACCCTGGCTTGCCACTCACAGCATCAGTGCCTCTGGCACAAGACTCCAGCTCACCACCACAGCAAAGCAGAAGAAATGAGAAGAGTGCCTGGAGGGAGAAATGACCCAAACAGGAAACTCCCAGGGCTGACCCCACTCTGCAGAGCTCTTGGGTAAGGCAGGAAGGCAGAGGAGGAGTTCAGTATTTTGGTCCTCAGTAGCATTGCTTATGTAAGGAGAAACTTCTCAGCACTGCCTGTGCTGTGGCTCCCCCTCAGCCTCCCTGCCAGGCAACCAGCCTGGAACTGGGTATTCCCTGGGATTTCCCAGCCAGCAATAAGTAAAAGTTTGGCAAAGGAACCTCTTTGAGGCGAGGCTCATCTTCCTGCTCTAGCTGGAAATAGGGTTTTTCCCTATTGCATCAATGGTTGTTCAACATCTCCACAGGGCAGCACAGACTCCCAGCCAGGCAAATCCAAGTGGTAAGCAGAGGAAATTCAAGGAAACACCTTGGCTTTGCCCCCAACAGCATCAACACAAGGCTTTCACCTTGCAGAAGGCAAGAAACAGGATTAGCAAGGTTTTACCATCCCCAAAGGCTGTGTTTCCATTTCCTCATTTTTTTATTAACCTGGAGCAAGGCCAGCAGTGTGCAGCAAGCATGTTTGCCCCACGGAGGATGCACAGGAAAGCACTTTAACGGGGAGCAGTGTGAGATCAGGAACTGAACTGCTGAACACAGCCCCCACACTGGCTGGAGCTCGCCCAGTCCCTGCTCTGTGCCCTGCAGGATCCAGACAGTCCCAGTGCTGGCCAGCGTTTCATTCCCTTGTCCAAATTCATTGTCACCACTTTCACACTCTGCTGGCACGCTGCCATCTCTCGTCTCCCAAGGCAACTCTCCCCTGGGCTTGCCTCCTGCAAAATTACACCTGCATCCAGCCTCTCTCCCAAACCAGCCAGCACAGGGACAGCCAAGCCAGGCTTGTGCCCCCTCCTGTCTGCTGAACCCTCTGTGCTCCCTGAAGCACCCTGGCACAGCGATGTCCCTTTAAAATAAAGCACATCCCAGAGTATGGAAGGGTTGTGTTATGTCAAGGGACAGCGCTGGGATCAGGTGTTCCCTGCCATGACCCTATTTTTAGAGCACAGGCGCCTGGGGCAGGCACACACACCCGCATTACAGCGGCATGAGGCTGTTACTGTATTTGAGCACCAGGCAGGAGCCAGCATGGAGAAGGCCCAAACTGTACCCGGTGGAGGCAGGGAAAGCTGACTAAGCAGAGATGCTCGGGGAGCACGTGCTGGGGATGCTTTGAGGAGGAGCTGGCCAAAAGAGGAAGCCTTGTCAATCTTTTGTTTGCCCGAGGGGCTTGGAGAGAAATGAGGTGTCTGCCACACATCCCGGGGAAGTGGCACAAAGCTGATTTATACCCAGCTCAAGCCATCCAAGCATTACACAGCTGATCAGATAAAGGTGTCCGTAACAACTGCTTTTAGCCTTACATATTCTGGCCCTCTTCTTTCTGGGAAAATCAGGGGGCGAAACCAGATGGCACTGGAGACCATGAGTGTCTGTGTTTCAGTTCCTTGAAAAGCTGGAGACTGTTTGAAAAGGAAATCCAGCATGCACATAAAAGCTGCGCAGAAGAGACCATCATCCTCCTTACCCCAAGTCTGGAAAAAGGAGATCAGTAGATGTGTTAGGACAAAAAATTCCGTGTCCTGCGCAGAAATGAGACTTCAGTGCCCAGCAGCAGACAGCTTTTGGACTCTTCTCTCACCTCTTGGCTCAGCTACAAAACCACCTTACCCACAGGAACAGCCCCACTGTAAAGCCACACAGTACAAATGGTTGGCAGAAGACTCAGGGACAGCACACCACAAGAGGCAGCAGCTCTGAGTCTTCCCTTCCAGGGCACCTTCAGAAATGAGGCACTGTTCTCCCTTACCTTCAGCCTTCAGGACAATGGAGAAACTTCCTCCCAGGTGCTTTTCCCAGATGCTCTGCTCAAGACCCTTTGGGTGGGGTCCTGGCCGCCATTAGAAGAACAGTGCAGTTTAAACACCTCAGTGGCAATTGGCTATTGTAAGACATTCTATTCTTAATAACAGCCCCAAATTAAAACTCAGGAGTTCACAGCTAGAATTTCCTCCCACAAGGGGAAGGCAGAGAGGGTCTGCCCAAGCCCAGGGAGCCCAGTCTCTTAGATACAGGTTTCAGAGCTATGCAAGTGACATTCTGGTCACTGTCCCTTTAAATCCTCCCAAAATGTGCTCACAGGTTTCATGCTCCACATTAAAACTAAAGCATTTCCCCTGGTACCACTATTTTCCTCCACTCTGCAGACTCCACTGAAAAAAGAATTCAGCCAGATGAAATTAAAAAGTTGTCAAAGAAGGAAAAATGATTGAACCTATTCACAATTCTTTAACTAAAAGATGGTGCAGAAGGTATTGTGAACACCACTTTTAAACCCTTGTCCCACCAAAAGCACCCACCTGATGTTTTCTTGCAACATGGAATTTAGAAAACCAATACAGATTGTACCACAGATTTCATCAGCTGCTTGCCTGCACCTCTACCAGCCCTGCCCCACTTTGGAAAGTACACCCACTTTTCATAAGCATCAATGAGATGAAGCTCATGTCACAACCAGACAAAGTTAATGGGAGTCACTTTAGCCTCTTCATTTCTCAACAGTTTTATTGCCTTTAAGAAAATTTTTGTAAAATATAAATACAAAGGCAGAAGATTTACTTACAAAGTTAAAACACAGATCTCAAACATAAACACACAATTCAGAAAATTTAGTTTATGTACAGTTTCAAGCAACTTCAACATATGTTAGTTTTTCAATATTTTACAAGGTACAGAAAAAATAGTTCAAAGTCTTCTTTAAATAAAGAGCATAAAATGTTTAAACATATATAAACAATCCGGTTTGATGTGTGAAAACTAAATTTCACAGCTTTTAAATTAGGATATAAAAGTTCTTACAATTAGTTGATGCGTATGGATATGGTTTAATTTATATTACAAACTACTGAATTATATTCAATAGTGCTTACCTGGCCAAAGCAGGTAATTCTGTAAACAAAAAAACCAAAAATAATATCACCAAGTGCCTTACCGAATTCTATCTCCCAAACAAGCCACACGACTTTGATCACATCACCTATAAAAAGTATGTTCTGTGTAATCAGTGCTTTGTATGAAACAAAGTCAATGTGTGTGGGTGTGTTCTTTAAAAAAAAAAAAAAAGTGTTCCGAGTAATAACAAACTTATCCCAAAGCCTGTGTGCATTTAAAGAAACATTATATAACAATTTTCTGTAAAAACTGATTGAAGTTAAAAAAAAATTCTTCCAAAATCCATCCAACTGGAATTCAGATCTCTTATATAAAGGAAAAGATATTTTCATATTTAATAGTGTCCTTTCTTTACAGAAACAATTTCATTTTGAACACATATACATAAAGAAGTAGCTGTATAGAGCACTGTACATTAAATGGCCTGATGGTTCACCAGAGGATGTCAAAGGGAGGGTCCTCGTGTGGATGCAACCAGTGAAGCTCGGAGCCGAGCAGAGTCTTGAGCTCGCTTGTGAACTCCACCAAGTCCAAGAGCTCTTTGCTCTCTGGGTTAAAAGCTTCAAGGTCCGTAGCACAAGAGAACAACTGGCTGAGGGAAGTCTGTTTGTAAAACTCTGCCTCCGTGATGGTGACGACCTCCAGGTTGGGGAAGTTGCAGCGGAAGATGCGAGATGACATTTTTAGCCTCTTCACCACGTCCGAGAGCAGAAGCCAGTTCCGTGGTCTGTGGAAGCAAAGGAGAGAGGCTCCAATAACTGACAGTAAGTGACAGGATTCCTGACTCTTCCCCAGGATTCCTGACTCTTCCCCACATTGCTGTGTGATAAACCCTCCCCGGTCCCACGCCCACAATCCCTCTGAAATCAAAGCTGTCGCTCAGGGGTGAAATGTAACAGATGTAAATACATACACACCTGTAAATACATACAGGTGTGTATGTATTTATTCAGAGTACTGCTACCTGCAGCTTTGAGAAGGAAGGATCCAGGCATGCAGGGGCACAGGGACCTGTAAAACCTGGGCTCCTCAGTGCCCATGTGGGCCAGCAGCCATCGCAACCCAGACACCTAAAGGTTAGCCCACCTGATCCCAACTTTCATTTCTCAAATAAGGTGATGGTTTATAGTTACAACCACAAAATTCAGCACCCCTGACTTCCAGAGATGCCAATATTAAGTAGAAATAAACAGTAAGTTGGGTTTTTGTCAGATAAACAACACAGTTTTAAAATTCAATCTTTGTACTTGTCCACTTCAGGGAATTAAGTTAGATCCATCACCCATGTAACAAAAACACACTAAAACCCACACTCCTGCATAATCAATATTTAAAACTAGCTGTCATCAAAATTGGTGCAAATGGTAAACAACAGTCATTTACAAATCTAATTTATATCTTGAATATAATAGATAACACAACTTTCCAGGTATCATAGAATCTTCTCTAAGATATTTGTTTGTTCCGTTTCAGAGCTGTAAACCAGTTTTGCCACAAAGTCTAGAAAAGCAGTAATGGTGTCATTTTGTCATCCACAAAAACGTGTCCACTCAGCAGCAGAACAGAAAAGCCCATGAAATACAATTAAAATCTTTGAAACATGATACCCAAATTTAAGTGCTAGAAGCACTTCTATTTTGGAAAGTTATAAACAAGATGCCCATCTGAGATGAGGAAAGGAATTTGTGTTCAAACATCACTTGCCCCGCTCGGGAATATGGCAGTAAAAACTCAGCCCTGACAAACAGCCTTTTCCCCTCTCACTCCCTATTAGTTTATTTCCAAAAACCCCAGCAGTTACAGTATTGATTTCTCATTTATGTTACATAAATACAAACACTTTTCCCCACCAACACAAACTGCCACCAACCCAAGCAGATCATCCCAGCTGTTTTCACCCCAAAATCTGTAATTGCTCTTACCCCTGAGAGAGACACACTTGAATGTTGTAACACGGTAAGGGAGGCTCATCCAAAAACTCAAATTCAAACACATCGCTAAAGCCATCTTCATCTTCATCACCTGGGCCAGGAGGATTTGCCAAGACATCAAATCCAGATTCATCTTTTGAATCTAAATAAAATTGAATAAAGGTGCTAAGTCAGCAGTGAAAAGACTGTTGCAGATCTTGCGCTTTTTTCCCCCAATAACGTGATCTGTAAACAAAATCAGTTTGCTTCCTTCCTTCCTAGCTTCCTCCACCACCACAACAAAACAGCCCCCACCCCCCCGTTTTCAAAGTCTCTGCATACAAAGAAATAAAGGGCAACATTTGCTTACCGCACACAGAGCTGCCATAGAAATCCCAGTACAAACCAGGGTCATCAACACTTCGACCTTGCAGGTCAGTTAAATACTCTGGAGAGGAAAAAACAACAACAAAAACATACTGATGAGAACAAAAAGCTGGCAAGTTAGGAGACCGCGCGTCACAGAGCCTCAACACGGGTCCTCCACACCTTCCATCAAATAATCCCACACCGTATTCCTGGCACACATGCTACAAACAACAGCATCTATGCACCATTCCCCCACATCAAATAATGACCCACCACATCAAATAATCACCTAAGGTCCAAAAGGGACAGACCCAACCTTAAGCTTCAGGTACTGAGGGCAGTATCTGATTTTTGTGAAGACAGGGTGTACCACATTTTTTGGCCTTCACAATTATTCTGGACACCAACAGGAAGGTGAAACTGTGGCCCCAAATAAACTGATGGAAAAGGCTTTTCCACACAGGTATGTTCAGAAGGTGTGGTTCTTTTGTACAGATATAACTTGGGAGATTTACAAGCTGAATTGGTGAAAAGATACTGGGATTCAGGATGCTAGGAAGTCAAAGATACTGGACTTTACTGGAGTCCTGAAACACCTGTGTGCCTTCTACACTGCACCATTTAAACAGTACTTAAACTCATGGACTATAAACACTGCAAACATGCTCACAGGAAAGTTACTAGGGGATGCATCTTCATCCAAAACTTAGAGGGGGAAAAAAACCCCTAAAACCATGTTACAACATGGATATGCTTAAAGACACGAGCCTTTAATGTATTTTTACAGTATGTCAGATATAAACCAAGGCAGAACTGGCAAAACCAAAAATAATCTAAGATAAAAAGCAAGACCATGGGAAAACATAAGTATGTTTAACAAACAGCTATTTGACTTGGCAAGCTTCTTATTTTCATTTCAAGCAGAAAACTGAAGGCACCAAAACAGCCCGCTGACCTCCTACCCACCTACCAAATCTGATAGTGGAATAATCCTTATGATTTATTAAGAGTTTCAACTAGAAGGAGCCCCCAAGCTCCTTGTGCTTCCCACATGCAACCTCTGGTTGTCTGCAGGCAAAGGGGGAGCTACTGCAGCCCAGCCCACCCCATGGCTCCGTCACCCCTGCCAGGCAGGAGGGACTTTGGGAGACAGGGAACAAGTCCCCATCTGCCAGGACCAGAAAGCCCCATGCAGCGTGAGCACAGACCTGTGAGGAAGGTCTCCATGAGCTCACTGTGGGTCATTTTCACAATGGTCCTCCCAGAGTAGGTTGCAAGTGTTGGATCAGCACCGTAGGACAGTAACAGGCGGACAATTTCCAAGTGGTCGTTTTCCACCGCGTCGTGGATGGGTCTGGTGTGAAATGAAACAAAAATCACGGCGTTACATTTTGACTCCACAGTATTATGCAAATGTTTCTGACGAGAAACTTGTGACTGTAGATCAAAGTTATTTACAGAAAGTAACTCTATTAATACAGCTGCCAATCATCTTATTGTCGGTTTTACTTGCACATCATCCCCCTCCCCTCTTGTCTCCAGTCAGACTGCTCAGGGCACATATTTCTGTTATGTCTACTCCTTGCTGTACACATTTTCAAGGGACAGTAAAATAATTACACCGCAGTAACAGAAAGCGGGAGTTTGTGTGAAGCCTCACAAACATCATATTGCTGCAAGTCACTCCACCATTCCAAATCTCTGCCAATTTAACAGCACGTTGTGGTGCAAGGCTCATTCAGCCTGCCTCTGGGCAAGCACAGAAATCAGTTACCCAAAGCTCCTAAATTATGTACACAGAAATAAGTTATGAAAATTTGCTAGGAATTAAACTTCCACGCAGAACATCCTCTTTAAACAGTACTTGTGAATGTATTTGCAGCACAATTCGACCCTTCTAATCAGAGAACAGAAAAACAAGTTATTTTAAGTGTGGTCCACCCAGAAATTAACGCATTTCATGCGGTGTGAGCAATCTATACAAGCTCAGACATAGATTTTGTGAGCCTTCAGAAGGATTATTCATTAATACACAGGCCTGCAATTCCAGGTTTAGAATTCCTTATCGCTAATTATAAATCGCATTAACTTTTGCCTTTAAAATTGATTATACGTAACAGGGAGTTGTCTGGAAGTAGAACATATTACCCTTCAGACTAATGAAGATGTGTTAAAATCCCATCTTTTCCTTAGACAGAAAGAGCAGGGAACTAAGAGCAGAGTCCAATGCGTGGGCAGTGATCGTGGCAGTCGAACTCAGCACAACACTCCTCCCCTGGGCTGTCAACACTGCTGCCCCCCAACAAGGCTTTCAAGCTCTCAGGGAGATTGTACAAAAATGCAAGGAAGGACTTTAACCAGGATCACACACTGCCTTCCTGGAAAGCTTCCACAATGATGTTACCACGGGAAGTCATCTGGAAGCACAGCCAAGTGAACCTCTCCGCTCTGTCTCCCGATCTGCCAAGCAACGCTCGGCTGACAACCAGGGCTTCAACTCCCTCCTGCCCAGAGGTCACATCCCAGCACTCCTGCCTCACAGGGCAACGTCCCCTGCATGTCACCACTGCTTTGGCATGACCTGGCATCCACAAAAGCTCAGGACAGAGGAGGGGAGGATCAAATCAGTCAGAAGAGGATGGCACACCACCGTTTTCCCATCTATCACACAGCACTGCTGGTAGGAGAGGGAGGAGGGTGACTCTGACAACTCTCAACAAGATGTTCCAAATGTATTTACTCCAAGTACTTTCCAGTAGGCCATGACTTAGGGTGACTAACATCTGCTGCATGTGAAGGGTTCTTGCTTGCACCCATCTTGCTGGAAAGCTGCAGGTCGTATCAGTTTTGACATGTACACAATGTACTGACTTGAGGAGGTGCACTTGGAGACCTGGTGGTTTGTTCCCTACAGAAAGAGGGCCTATCCCATGCTGCCTGCCTCCCAAACACCCCATGCCACCAACAGAGTGAAGAAGCAGGTGGTCCTCGAGCTGCTGAGCACAGTCCTCAGTCCAGCTTGTGCCAATCCTCAGACCCTTGGAAGCACAGAGCACATGTGGATGCCTTCAAAGCCCAACACACCACTCTTTGGAAAGCCACCTTCACATTTTAAGACTGGAGAGGTCCATGAGGATCACCGGCAAATGGTCAGGATATCCCTTCTCAGCTTCTGAGGGAATGTCTTTAAAAAAAAGTCTCTGATACTGATGCCTTTGAGACAGACAGTGTTGGAGGAGCCAGCATTCCCAGGATTCCCCTGCAAATTCTCACCCTCCCACCTTCCACCTACTGACTCAGTGCTTCCCCACAGGGAAGCATCACATCCAGGATCTGGTCAGTGCTCCATCACAGTGTCACATCCCAGGTGACACCAAGCAGGAGGCAACAAACAACAGAGGTGCCGACACGGAGGCTGCAGAAGTGTCGGGTGTTTCTTGCTGTCAGCAACTATCTGAGGCCTGAGCTGCTGGGTCATGGCACTCTGAGCATCTACAGCAGGAAAGGTCAGCCTTGCTGCAAACCCTCCTGTCCCCCACTGGGCATGAAGCATCCCTGGCTGAAAGTCTGGCAACAGGCACCAGGAGCAGATCAGCGTTACGGCTGTTGCCAAGTGCTGGGAATGCTCCTTCCCCCCCACTCCCTCGCTTTACTGGAGTCTTTAATTTTGAACTCTTTTTAAATTTTATTTCAGAATTACGATTTTCTGGTTTTGGGAGGGGGTTGAGGAGTGTTGTGGGATTACTGGTTTGTGGGTTTTCTTGTTTGTGCTTGGGGTTTTTTTTNCCCATAGATAAATTAAGGGAGAAAAGGCCAAAACAGAGCACTGACAGACTCTTTTACTGGCTAGAACAGCTTCTTGGCAAGCTCACGAGCGGAACCATGCAAAGGCACAGCTATTTGTTTGCTTCTCCCAGCAGGGCCAGCAGAGGA
>VXBB01014631.1:72252-107309 GCA_013399915.1 Illadopsis cleaveri
CATCTTGGCAGGGACCCCGAAAGGAAAAAAAAAAAAAAAAAAAAAAAGGCTGAGCTCATCAGCTGCCAGCGGGAAGGATCCAGCGAAACTGGCTGCAGAGAGAGGATCTAGCGAGCAAACTCTGAAGCAACGTGAAGCCCTCGCTAACAGGCAGGGGACGTCTGTATTTTTGGCACGTGGCTGTGTTTCTGTAATGGCACGGGCTCGGCTGCAGAGGTAAGAGGAGAAGAACAGCGAGATAAGGCCAAATACACGCGGCAAACAGCCTCGCTAATGTCAGCTCCAACACCCCTAGCGGAGCTACTGCACTTACTGGGGTCCTGTCAGGGAAGGGAAGCTCTCACTTCTTAAGCACGGTCTATTATTATTTATAGGTAAGACGATTAAGAGCCCTCAGTGACTGCAGCACCTCGGAGACAGGTCTTAAAGATCTCCGGGTTCTACAATAATCTTTGATTAGGCACTAATTGAGCAGCAGAGTGCTTGTGTATTCAGGGTCTGCAGGCACTGCATGTGGTCTATCAGCATAGAGTTTAAGGGGAAAAACATCCAAGACCTACCACGTTTAACCCGGCCAGATGTGCTGTGAATAGGGCAGAGAGGGACATCCTGTGCCGAGCTGGGATGAAGGGAAGGACTGCACCATTCCCACAGCCCCAAACATTGTCTCCTCCTTGCCCCTACACCAGTCTGGCGCTTTGTTTGTTCCTGGCTTCACCGGGATTTCTGATACTATCAGGAACCAGAGGCTGAACGCCTGCCTCATCCCAAAACACAGACATGCAAAGCCAGCACGTTGATCAGAGCACCCGCAGCACTTCAGAGATGCACACACAGACTTCACAAAACTTTCCTGCATCCTTCACATCCACACGGACATCCTGTACAGACCAAAGCCATGTCCTCACCAGCCCCAACTTTTCACTGTCCTCCAAAAAGCCGACGGTAAAAGCAGAAAGGAACAGAGCCCAGAGCTCCAGGTGACCCCCAAGCTGCCTCACCCCCACAGCTGTGCTCACACAGCACAGGCAGCTGCATCAGTTACATCACTCCTCTGTGCTGCTTTACACTAACAGGCTGAACAGAACTACACACACCCACTGCCGCTGTCTGCAGGCTTCAGAGCTTCCACAGCACGACCAAAAGTACCTATGGGTAAGTGAGGTGGCAGAGGGGAAAATAAAAAGCATATTCAGAGTCATTAAAAGAGAAGGACAAGTCTTTGATGGTGCATTTTTTGGGTTTTGTTTTGGGGTTTTTTGTTGGGTTTTTTTTAGACTTTACTGTATTTCTAAGGGTTGAACATGTTCTGGAATTTAATTTTAAAAGCAACACAGCTGAGGAAGACTGACACCTCTTTCCTCCTAAAAGTTAAAGGAGAAAAACTTTCAAGAGAGAAATGGGACTTGTCTTATGAATGTCCTGACTTACTCTACAGAGACAGAGAAGTCTGATCCTGCCAAAAGGCAGTGAGTGCATTACACAGATCCAAAGTTCCTTACAGAAGCTTCTGCTCTCTGTCCTGCCTGACTCAGACCATCTTCCCTCTGTATATTAGTTGTGTTTTGGATTCTTGCTGTCTGTTGGGCAGCTTTCCAAATGAAAAGTAAGCCTGCCCTCAGAAAAGAGAGGCAACAGCACGCTGAGTTCTGACATTACCATCTATGATCAGATCATCATTATGTTCATTTCTAAAATCCATTTTCCCAAAAACAACTTTTCAGGGTACACTGGCCAAGTTTCTTTCTTGAAAATCAGCTCGGTCTGTGACTGGAAATCAAAGGTGGACTCTGAACTGGCGGATGATTAAGACTGCTCAGACACTTCCCAGGGATAATTTTCTGTATAGGTTGTTCCAGCGAGTGAGACAAAAATAATTTAGGATTCTTGGTACGGTACCTCGCCGCTGTTGCACAGGTCACATATTAAAGCTGAAGGCAGCAGAAAATGCGAGGCTGTTTGTCAGCCTGGAGTGCTCAGAACTCTTACAAAGACGTGGGCGACAGAGGAGGAATCTGACAATCCAGTCGGGGTTTTAATGTTTCTCCAAAAGGCTTTCCTTTGGGCTGTGATGGGCTGGTGATGGGCCGGGAACAATGGGCCATCATGAACTTTTTAATGGACCATCCTAACCAGACCTCTTTTTGTTTTCCTGACTCCTCCCTTCCCAAGTTAATAAATAAAGAGCTTAAAAACAAAAGAGGCAGGCTCTTAGTTACGCTAATTTTACCTCCCTGGCTATTTGGATGGTGATAGGGAAGGCGATAAACCATTTGAGATAACAAGCTGCAGGAGATTCGAAGAATACAAAGCGACCTGTCCCCAAAATGCACAGACTGAATAACGCTCTGCATATGCTCAGGACGAGTTACCCCAAGGTCAGCCTCACAGAGGTGGTCAAAGAGGTGCTTTAGGAGATACACAAGAAGCTTAAAAAAAGGTCCGGAGCAGCATTTTTTTCTCTTCAAAGCTATGAAGAAAAGCTCGCTATCTATTCTGCCAGCACAGGAACTAAAGCACCCCTACTATTCTGTGAAGAAAACGAGAAAAAAAGGCTAACTCGGGATTTAAAAAAAAAAAAAGAAAAAAGAAAAAGTAAATCCAAAATATCAAATGAGCAGATAATTTAACAGTTCAGCAAACAACATTTTTATACAGCATATACAAGACTCGCACACCCGATCGCCACAAAAGCCTGAAGTGCTCTCAAAAGTAACCCTGCTAACAAGGCAAACTCCACTCCTTTGGCACAGCTCAAAGGACCTGGAGGGCACATGAGCAGGGCTGCAGCTCAAGTATCACTCCTTCCTGCCCTGCAGCTGGCAATTCCACCGACTAACAAAAAAAACCAACCAAAGCACAACTTATTAAAATTCCCAGAAGAAGAAAGAAATTACCCTGAACTCGAGTCACAACAGAAGCGTGTCCCCACCGCTTTATTAACCAGAGAGCAGAGGAGGTCACGCAGTCCTGCCCAGGGACCAGCAATAAGGCAGCGTTACCTGCTCGGAGTGTTTCAGGGTGGGGAGGGCAGGACAAGGGGAGGATAAGGGGGAGGCACAGAGAGGGGAGGGAGGCAGAGATGACCCGGTGCTGGGCCGGGGGTGCTGCTCACCTGGTCCCATCCTGGGCGCTGCAGTTGACGTCGGCGCCGTACTCGAGGAGATGCCGCACGATGCTCAGCCAGCCCCGGGCACAGGCCTCGTGCAGGGCACAGTAACCCGCGTTGTCACGATGATTCACATCACACGCCTTGTTTTCCAAACAATACAGAACCACTTCCTGGAAACAGGAAGGAAAACAAGATGAGCATCGAGTTGTTTCTTGCTGTGCAAACGCGCAGGTTTCTCTGCTTGAAGGTAAAATGTGGGGGGGAAAGAGGTTAAGGACAAAATCCCTATGATATGCTGAGTTACCCTCTATGAGATGGGTCGGTCAAAAGGAAAATAAAAGACGGAGCTGTTGACAGTCCTGTCTGTTCAGGAGACACAGCAGAGAGCATGACTTCCCTGGCAGACTAATTCGGGCAAAGTGACACTGAGAGCTCCATGCCCTGCATGACCCTGTAAACCCTCAACATCAGGAATTGTCACAGAGGGAGAACGTAAAAATTTCACAGACAAAACTCACAATGCTCCACTTCTGAGAACTTCTACACGTAAAGCCAGTGGGAAGGTTGTTACTCTTACATCTACATTTTTTTAACAGAAAATTCTGCAAGTGCAACAGCAGCACAGCCAACATCAGTTTGATTTTAAAACGACCCGAAAAAAACCACACTTAAGACACACAAAGGATCGTTTGCTATCAGCAAACAAAAACCAGCCCGGCTCTATCGAGATTGGGGAAATCCTATTTTCACCCACCCCAGTTTTCTGCATGCAGAAGTAAAGCCAGGCGCCAGGTTCCAATAACGAGCCCGGCTCCGCAGGAAGCCATGTGAATTTAACACAATTCATCTTGCAGTCAAATACACCACGCTCCAGAGCCTGGGCCAGACTCAGCTCTGCGCTGCCGTGCAGCCTTGGAACAATGACTGCTCCATCACTCAACCAAAAATTTAGGATGGTGAGAGTCTTCCTCGACTCGTGTCGGATGCAAAAGAAGGCAAAACAAAACAAAACACATTTCTAAGAGATGTTCAATGCATAAAATAGCCCCCCCACGTTTCCAGACTAGTGGAAAACCATTAATTTTGCATTTGAGTGACATCCTTGCGAAGCCAGATACGGCACGGGGGGGCAGCGAGTGCTTGTTTTGCCAAAACAGGAATAAAACGACGTCGGGCGCAGCGCATTTATTCTTCCCGTTTCAAAATAAACCGGAAAGCCCGCAACAATCTGTGCTCTGGGTACACCTGACTCGAGAGCTGGTATCCAGGATACAGCATGAAGCTGCTCTTTTAGCAGGCCCTCACCAACCAGGCTAGAGCTGAGAGATAATGAGCTGCCTGTCCCAGGCTCCAGAGCATCCCCCTCCACCTGCCACGCGGGATAAACCCACCTACCCCAATGCACCCACCCGTTTAACCCAGGACCCCCACAGTCCCACCTCTCAACAAACAGGGGCTCTGAACGCTCCTGCTAATCAGCCCAAAGGCCAAAAAGCAGTCCAGAACAGATGCTCTTTACCCTGCACATGCTCAAGCCCATAAGAAACGGCTGTGCAAAATTATACTCCGGAGGTATGAATTTTCCTTCAAAACCAGACCACCCTGCCAGGCAAATTAGCAGATGGATATAGGTAGCAGAAGCAGTTGCTGTATTCAGCACCACTTTTAGCATGCAGTTACCATTTAAAATAGACTTTGCAACTCAAAATAAAAGATGTTTCATCTATTTTTGTAAAAAGGAAAGGCTCGTCCTAGGGTGGAATACTTACTACTGGACAAAAAAGCTAATTTTGTCGGGCAATTCTGTGTTAAGAGGCTATAAGAACAATGTCATTAACCACAAAATGTAACCATAAAGACCATAAAACTCTACATTGTTAATTAATTAAACGCCTCATTAACTTTTTTTAACATGATTTATTCAATTTACAAAAAAATTAGCCACCATTGCCAAATACAGGAACATGTGGTGCCACAAACACACTTTTGGTTTCCCAAGCATTTCTCGCTAAGGTTCGGGGAAGGCTGTGAGTGTGCCACAGGGAAATTTAATGTCTGTTCAGGTGCTCTATTTAAACCAGCACCCTGAAGATCGCTCACAGTTAACCCAAAGAGTCAAACTAGAACATAACCATACACTTCCACCTCTGCTGCTTGCAGCTTCTTAGCCAAAGTGCAAACAGCGAAGTCAAAGTATGCACATATGCATGGTCCACCCTCATATGCAAGGAGCTGCCTTTCTTATGTACTCCTCTTCCAGGGGAAGGTCAACATCCCCCAGGCCCCAAGAAGCACTATTCACCCACAGCCAACCTCGGAACACAGCCCTGGGGTCAGGCATTATATGCTGAGCCTTAACACTTTCCCCCAGCGTCATACCAAACCCCTGAAGTGATTTCCATTCCTGGGCAGGATGCAGGAGCCCTATGAGAGCTGTGCAGGGGCAGGATGGTGCTCTGCAGCTCCTGCTCCTGTGGCAGGGACACGGGGAACTCCCCGTGCCTGGATAAGCCCTGCCTTCATATGTGTTTAAACATCCCATTACACAGCACACACTCTGCTAATGTCACTGCCTTCCCAGCAAGGATTTAATAACAAACTGATGAGGGAACTTTCCAAGTCCACTGTCATGGTTTCACCCAAGCCAGCAACCAAGCCCCAGGCAGTCAACTCACTCACTCCTCCACCACCAGGACTAGGGGGAGAATCAGAGAATCACAAGGGTCAAAGGTGGAAAGCTTGTGGGCTGAGATAAAGACAGTTTAACAGGGACACAAGCAAAGCAAAACAAGGAATTCGTTCACTGCTTCCCATGGTTGGGCAGGTGTTCAGCCATCTCCAGGAGGGCAGGGCCCCATCCCACTTATCGGTGACTTGGGGAGAAAAACAACATCACTAAAAACGTCCTCCCCCTTCCCTCCCAAATTTACACACTAAGCCATGATGTCACATGGTCTGGAATATCCCTTTGGTCAGTGTGGGTCACCTGTCCTGTCTGTGTCTCCTCCCAGCCTCCCATGCACACCAGTCTCCTCACCAGTGTGGCAGTAGGAAAAGCAGAAAAGGCCTTGGAGCTGTGTAAGCCCTGCTCAGCAGTAACAAAAACATCCCTATATTATCATCAGTGTTTAGCACAAATCCAAAACACTGCCCTGTACCAGCTACTGGGAAGAAAATTAACCCTACCCCAGCCAAAACCAGCACATCCAGACATACACCAAAAAGAAACATGAGGCAGAAAGACAGCTAGTGTTTCCTCTCACATCAAATTCATTACACAAGCCTTCTGTAATTTTTTTCTGAAAAAGACTCTAGGCTCCCTGTAATTCCCTCTTCACAAAAAGTAAATTACAGTTTTAAGACTACCATTATCTCAAGTCATTTGTTTCAAATGGGGAAAGCAGAATGGATTTGAGAGTGGCCATACATTGGGATGGGTTGGTAACATCCTGCTGAAGCATGGCCTGGCGCAGAAACCAAGGAAGGGAAAGGCAAAGCTTCCCACCGGCTTCATCAGGGATTTCCAGGGCTGAAGACCATTTGCTGCACTGTCTTTAAGTAGCCTTGCTGGCTGCAGCCCTGCAATTTATCTGACCAGACACAAGCCACACTTGTCCTTCAACATTTCACACTCGGGTCAGCTTCACACACAAGATCGTATCCGCTTGTGTCCTGCTTCCTGCGGTGACCTGGGGCACATCTGCACCCTGGGGCTGAGGGCAGGACACAGGCTCATGGCCTCGCAGCATTCGGGCTCCCCGTGGGTCCAGCAGCGATACACACAGCTTGCCAGCACCTCTGCGTGCTGAAGGGTTTGGAGTGGGATCTCTGCACCGCCTCAGGGCATCCCTGCTGCAAAGGCAGGCAGGCTGCCAAGGGCAGGCACGAGCTCATCCGGTCTCAGGGCAATCCAGCATTCCTGCCAGGGCTCGGTGGTGCCCTGCGGTGCCAGCCGCTTCCAGCTCCCAGCCCTCAATCAGCACTCGGCTCCCTCTGCAAGCTGTGGCCCTGATGATGCAAACTTGTCTGCCCTCTCCTGCCACTGAGCTGGCACAGGGCCACTGGGCTGCCACCACAGCAGCCAGGGAAGCCCCCATGTGCCCACCAGAGGTTGCTGCCCTGCTAACAGGGGTGGCAGAAAACTGATTTGTGTGCTTGTCAGAGGTCACAGACCAGCATATCGCCTCGACTCATCCAGATTCTTCTTCCTTTTTTTTTTCACATAGAGGAATTTTTCACTTCTTGACCACTCTCATTCTTTGTGCAGACAGAGGAAATTCAGCTTTCTACTAACTGCAGTAGTCTCATCACTATCAAGAAAAACTCCTCAGCTATGAAGCTTCCGTGGATGATCAAACTATCACAGCTCACCATGGGCCAAACATAGCTTGGGCAGGGTGGAAGAGCCACCCACCACTCTGAGCCCTGAAAAACACAGACAAAGTTGGATTCTGGCAGCAGGTTGGGTGCATGGACTGGGCTCTTTCCCGGCCCTGCATTCCACCAGCAACAGAACCAACTGCTACACAGTCAACACCACTTGAACAATTGAATCAAAAGAGCTGAATATTTAGGCCTGTTAAAAACATGGTGTTCACTTGAACTTTTGGGTGAATTCAAGCCAGAAAATGAAAATCCCCAACCAGCTGATAACGGCAAGGTATGGTGGCACACAATATTATCCATACCTTGGCGAGCCTGCGTACCCCCAGTTTTCTGCAACCAGCCAATTTGATAGCAGAGAGCTCTTGCTATCAAAGCAAATGAAGAGCCTCCGGCCCCCGCTTGAGCAAGATGTCAGCCCATCACTAAGTTTGGGAGCTGCTCCCATTGAGCTGTGCTCAGCAGAGGGCACAGAAAGCCAAGTGCCCAAGCATACCCACCCTGACAGACCCCATGCAGGAAGAAAATACACGTGCATAGCTTGGTGCACATGCTACAACACATTCTGATTTTAGACTCACAGAAAATTAAACCACTTAAATTACGGAGAATACCACAGCACTGTTGTAACAACCACCTCTCCCAGCGAGAGCTGAAGTGCCCTGAGTTAGAAGAAGCCTTTGTCTAAGATAAACAAAACCTTTCCAATAAACCCTGCCTTCCAGAGCTGGACAAGGCCTTGCTCCACACAAAACTCTCTCCAGCTATTCAAAGGGCATTTCAAGGTTTCAGCAAATCCCCAAGGCTGGGCAGGCCCCACCTGTACCTGGGCTGATGCCACCTTCCCACGTGGGGCTCAGTCCCAGCTCCAAGGTGCAGGCAGCCCTCTCAGCAGCACAGCAAACTCTGCAGCCATGCCGAGGGCAGCAGCCACTCTCTGCAATGAAACACCTTTGCACCAGATCTGAAATCGAGCAACGGCGCTCATACCTACATGCCCATATTTCCCCAATAAAAGCCTGCTTCAAAACGGCAGAGCTAAGGGATTCATCGGTTTCTGATTTTTGTAGCAACAGGGGGCCCCTTTCATTAGACGACATTGTTCCAGCTACACCAAGCAGCTCCAGACGCCGAGGATAAAGCATGCAGAGTGCTCCTATGATGCGTCTGATCATAAGAGGACACTCCAAGTGCTACATCCTGTGTCACATACCAGATACTCCTTGGAGAGAAGAACAAAAATAAAACCCTCCTAAACTACACGCTCTTCACAAACAACAAAAGCAGAAAACATACAGCTCATTAAAGATCACCATAAAGATTACTTGGGAGGAGGAAAAAAAAAAAAAAAGACATTCGTTCTGTTTGCAGATGGTTTATATTTGAAGGGAAGTGAGGGTTACCAATAAAACTTTACCCTTTGCTCATTCCCGTGGGATGCTGTTCACCCTGCATCCCTGTCGCCTGACCCAGCAGTGGTGGGGAGTCATTCCCACAGCAACCTGCCTCCAAACCCGACACACCAGGGAAGAGAAAGCAGCAGGGGAACGGAGGACTACAGAGTTTCATCGACCCAACCCAAAGCTGCCAATTCGCCAAATTTCCATCTACAAAACTGGGAAGAGTGCAGAGGCAGATAAGCCTGCCAAGCCTCTGCTCTGGAGGGATGTCCTTTGAATGGAATGTGATAAGCTCACCTCAACCCTCCCCAGGAGAGATTAACCAGGCTGTTCTCCCTGGTCATGGCGAGTTCCCATAATGTTCCGATATACCCATGTAGATTCTTTCTAACCCATTGGTTTTTCCCCTTTGGTACCACCCCTGCTTTCCTCCATAAACACTCCAGCTTCTGCCCACTTCAGGAGGGAGCTGTCGACCCTGGACAATAAAGGCTACCCTGTAGAACTGCCACATGGCACTCCTGTCTCTCTGTCTCTGGGTCGGCCTAGGAGAACCTCACAAGGCAGAGCTGAAATCACTCCTAAGAGCCGATCACTTGCAGCCACAGGCTGAGCCTTGCTGAGGCTTCCCGGCGGCCAGAGGACTGCCCAAGACCCCTGGAAGGCTGTCTCTAGAAAGACCTCTCTCTTTGGGAAGACTGCGGCAATCCAGGCCAGACCACAGACCCCTCGGCCATTCTCAGAAGAAGATTTCAACTTTTGAAATTATTAAAAAAAACAGAATCATCATCCCGAGGGAGCCTTACCTCATAGCCCAGGCGTGCTGCCCGCTGCAGCAGCGTCTCCCCCGCGTTCTTGTTGACGATGAGGCGCCGTGCCTCGGGCGGCATGGGCCGGCTCGGGGTGATATCCATGGGCCGGCTCGGGGCGGTGTCCATGGGCCGGCTTGGGGCGGTGTCCATGGGCCGGCTCAGGGCCGTGTCCAGGGTGGGGCTGGCCAGGGGCAGCGGCTGCGGGACCGGGAGCAGCGAGGGCTGTGTCTGCTGCAGGCGCTCGTACGGCTTCTGCTGCTCGTACAGCTTGGCTGGCGAGGAGTCACAGTCTGAAGTTGGCTCCGGTCGCTTCCTGACTTTCCTCGTTACCGTTACCTGTCAAAACCATTACGGCGGGGGGGTTTTAATCATGGTCTGCACAGCACAGTGCTGGGACTGTGTTTTGTCAGCAAGGAATTACACTCTTCTACTCGTATTTAATTTTTAAAGGAAGACCCGCTACAGCTTTTAAACACAAAGGTGTTTCACCCCTGCAACAGTGCCTTCAACTAAGGTTAAGAAAAGCAAAGACAAAATGTGCAAAGCATCCACAGACAAATCTGAACGCAATCCCCACTACCCTGCATGCACGACAGTGCGTTAGTTTTAAGCAAGCTGGCTCTGCCTTCTCAGAGGCTGGTGGACAATTAAGTCTAAATAAAGATACCTTATCTTCAGCATTTTCGATATCTGTGGTGTCATCCCCTGTCAGAGATGACCTCCTTCTCCTCTCCTGCAGTGCCAAGTGTTTTGTTTTACACTGACGTTTCCCTGATGGCTTCTCACACTCGCTGTATTTCGGCAGCAGAGATGCATGTTGGAAATCCTCCTCTTCGTCTGTGTACAGCCCATCTGTCTTCCGGCTTTCTTTAATTTTCTGCTGTTTGGCAGCCAACCTCGAGGCTGGAGTACAGCTTGGCTGAGCCTGCCTTTTGCTGTTTGCATTGGTGGATGAAAGGCTCTTCATGTGCGGAGACACCGGGAATACGGGCAAGCCTAAATGGGAAGGAAAGGCATTACACATCGCATGGTGCGTTAAACGGAAAATGCATTGCTAGCACTTAACACAAGCTCCTCCACTGCTCAAGAGATCTACAATTACATTTTCAAATCATTAATATTTTAAACGTTCCACATCCAAACTGTAAATAGCATCTCGCCCGTCGACGCTGCGCTCACAGTTCCCGGGCTCTAATAAAAACCCCTCAATGAAATGCCCCGCGCAGGTGCCGGGCAGCGCCGTGGGGACGAGTGCCAGGCCAGCTTGGCAGTGCCACAGCCCGGCCACCACGGGCACAGCGGAACAGCTGCAGGGAAAAACTCGCCTCCTTACCTAGGACTGCCTGATCTGAAGGGGAACCAACTCCTCCAGCAGCCTGGGCCCCAGCCCGGCTTGTCTCAGTGGGGTGGAAGTGCAGACATAGGGATGGCAAGGGGAGAGGGGACAGGGAGAAAGGTGGGAGCATGGATCAGATTTTAATGGGACAGCACAGGTGGGAATGCTGAGCTTAAGACAGGGAACACCTCCTCGGCAGCATTTTGACTTCAAAAACAAGCCAAGAGAAGAAAGACTACTCAATGAGCCATCCCTACAGAAGGTCTGTGCAAGCTCTCTATCAGAAAGCACTGGGATTTTGCAGGAAACGCAATCAGATGGTTTTTTCCCCAAGAACTCTGTTCAGAAGTGAGTCTTTCTGGGACATTGGGACAGTAAGGCCAGTGCTCTGCTGCCTGTGGCAGGATACTGGCAGGGCTGGGTTTTCTCTGGGGGTTAGTTCCAACAAGCTGGATCCCACAATCTGGGCCACATGCAAAAAGCATGGTTAGTTTGGGGTTTTTTTCAGAGTGCAAGCAGGCTTACAACAAAACAAGGACAGGAAAGTTGACTTTTTATAGTCTGAATTTCCCTTGGGAGGAGAATTGAGGTGACCTCAGAACCAAGTCCTCTGCAGAAAAATTAAAGGTTGCTGGAAAGGAAGGGACACTTCAGCCAAACAATACCACACAACCAAGGGTAGGTGTGGAAAAAACTTTGAGAACTTGAAAGAGGCTCCCTTGCTCTGGGAAGGCTCTGAAGTGATGTTACTTTCAGAACAGGAGAGATGGCAGGAGCAAATAAGCAGGTGCTCAGAGGAGAGACATCCTTACTTAAAGAGATTTGGTCCGGAATCAGTTGGTAAAAAGGAAAATAAAATCTAGAATCCTCTTGGTGGGCAGTTTCACACGTTAGTCTTCCTTTAAATAGACCTGTGAAAGCAACTCACAGAAGGCTTTCTAGATTAAGGATGAAAACAGAAATCCCTCAGTTCTTTTGAGCCACTTTCTAGAAAAAGACACATACCACGGCTTGCCAAGCAGATGTCAGGGAATTTATGGGACACATGATGTGCAGATTGTTCAGCAAAAATCATTTAAGTTTTTCAGGCTTTGCAACACTGAAGGAAGGCACCTAGTCATAGGCTGAGCCTATGGATGCAAGGCCATCTTTCCAACTCTGTAGACAGCACGAGGCAAAGAGTGTTTAATTCTCATATTCCCAACTAACTTAATTGAGTAGCGTGTGAAAA
This sequence comes from Illadopsis cleaveri, assembly GCA_013399915.1. Taxonomy (NCBI): domain Eukaryota; kingdom Metazoa; phylum Chordata; class Aves; order Passeriformes; family Timaliidae; genus Illadopsis; species Illadopsis cleaveri. The sequence continues at coordinate 84,527 of VXBB01014631.1, forward strand.
GCCCAATTCCAACACAGAAGTACCATCATTACCTACTTAATCATTTACTAAAGAAAAAAAAAAGATGGAAAAGATGGAAAGCAACAGTGAGGAGCTCTGGTGAGTGCAAATGGAACAAACAGCTGCATGCAGAAAAACTACAATAGAATTAAAAACTCACAGGTCTGGAGAAGGATAGAAATACTGAAAGGATGGAGGAAAAAAAAAACCACAGGAAGCTTATCTCAAAGACCTGCAGGCTTTCCCATGCAGAGATGCCAAGGCATTGAAAGCAGAAGTTTAATCACCACAAAAAATGTGTACTCCTGCCTGCAAACTCCACATCAACTCTGTGTTTCACTCTGACCCTCCACAGTGGTGACAGCAGGCACCAGGCTAAATGTGCACTGGAGCTAAGAGATGGACAGTAGCTATGCTATGTGCCCAACAGCTTCAGGATCAATAACATTGCAAGACACCAGCACTACACAGAAAAAGCCAAGCATCAGCCCGGAAAATGCAAGACAACAGGGGCAGAAAAGCGGCAAGAGCTTAATCCTGGAATCCCACCCCATCTTTCTGACCACGTGAAGACAGAAGAAAAAACAAGAGCAAGCAGGAATACACCTAAATATCAATGGAAAAAAAAAAAAAAAGAAAAAAGAAAACCCAAACCAAAAACCCCAAAAAACTCAGGCCTCTGACTGATGTGGGTTGTGGGGAGTCTGACTCAGAGCAGGACCTGTCTCCCTTCCCGCAGGAGTGGGCTGCCGAGAGGTCCACGCGGAAAAGCAGCTGCTGCCGCGTCACCTGAATGCTCGCTTGTTCAGCTCCCCCCCCAGCAGCTGCCTCCTCCCGCCTGCCCAGCCCGTGGCCCCCGCACTGCCTGCAGCCCGAGGCAGCTCCCAGGGGCTGGCACATGTTCCCCGGTGGGCGAGATCCTCCTGGCTCCTCTCCTCAGGGCTTTTGTTTCCGTGCTGTTCGGGCTTTCTCCTCGCCGCGGGTGAGCGGCTGTGGCTCCCGGGGGAGCATCGGGAGAGCATCTGGAGAGCTGGCACAGCACTGCTAGCAGCACTGGGTTATTGCTCAGCTGGAACCACAGCAGAGGCTGTGGCTTCTGCCTTGGTCACCAGGCTGGGCAAGCAGTGTGATGCCCTGAGGCGGCAGTGTCCCCATGTTCATGGACCTGATGCACCCCGGAGACCCAGCACGGCAACCTCACTTTGCAACAGGATCACAGAATCGTAACATGGTTTAGGGTTGGGAAGGAGATCATCCCTTAAAGATCATCCAGTTCTAACCTCCCTGCCATGGGCAGGGACACATTCCACTAGACCAGGTTGCCATGCCCTTGTCAAAAGTCCCTCTCCAGCTCTCTTACAGCCCTCTTTCAGGTTCTGGAAGGTGCTATAAGGTTTCCCCAGCATCTTCTCTACTCCAGGCTGAACAATCCCAACCCCTCCTCAGCCTGCCTTCAGAGCAGAGGTGAGGCAGCCCCCTGATTTTCTTCGGGGCCTCTTCTGGACTCGCTCCAGCAGGTCCACATTCTTCCCATGTCGGGGGCCCAACAACTGGACACAGCACTGCACATGGGAGTCTCACAGCAGCAGAGCAGAGACAGAATCACCTCCCTTGACTTGCTGCCCAACACTGCTTTGGATAAACACAATGAGGGTAAAAAGCCCAAAAGTCAGAAACCTCCACATTCCCAGAGATTTGCAGGCAGGAGTGGCAGATCATCCTACTAATATTAGACTGAGGCTTCAGAGGCACAGAGGCAACCCTCACGTCCTGTTACAGCCTGCTCCTTGGGATACAACCAGCTGCCCAGCAGTGGAGACAGCCACAACTGCAGGCAGTGCTTGAGCACAGACAACAGCTGTTGCCAGCCCCAAACTAAAAAAAAAAAAGCTGCAAGTGACAGTATATATTCTCATATTTACAGTCTCTGCTTGCTTAAGAAAGGTTTGGGGACTAGTCCTGAGCAAGACAGACAAGCTGGAAGTCTCTGTCCCCACGAGACTGTCATGCAGAGGATGCTCTGTCACACAACAGGGAAAAATGTCCTCATCCTAGTCAACTAAGAACAAGGAGATTCAGAAGTTTACTCTTCATCAGGGCTGGAAAAGCACCAGCAAAATTATCTGAATGATATCCAGTGTCTGTGTACAATGAACAGTGAGGTGTAATTCAGTCAAGTTTATGGTTTTATAGCAGCTTCCAAACCCAAGAGTTTTTTCATAGCCATAGGGCAACTGAACCTGAATGCCTTTGGGAATGGTGCACAAATTGGGAGCCACCTCTTTTTCTTTCCCAAGGCCATGAGCCTGTCGCTGCCACAGGAGGCATTGCAGGGGAAAGTGAGAGCATGCTTACACAATACAGCTCCTTGTTAGTGACCCTCGTTTAATCTCTACAAGGTATCTCTCTCTGAAAGCACAAAGGTGAGGGGCAGGGATGTTTGAGCCGATACCATGCTCGCCAAGGCAGCACATAAAGCAAGGAAGTAAAAGTCAAAGCTCCTTTCAAACCAAGTTTTGATCTCCTGCTCTACAAATCCTTCTAGAGAACCTTCCCCATAAATAAGCATCAAAGTTTGGGGGTTTCCGCCCTCAGATAATCCTACCAAGGAGAAGGACAGATGAGGAGCTTTAGGACCAAAGGGAAGCTGATACTTTTGCCTGTGACTGTTTCAGAGATGCTACCAAGGAAAATCCTCACTGGCAGAGGATGATCTGGATTCAGTCCTTTCCATGGCGTGGGACAAGAGGATCCACTCTCCTCCTGCTTCTCTCTTTTAAGGTGATCTCAGCTAAACTAAAGGTTAGGCCAGCTGGAATGTGAATGTCTTCCAGTCAATGAAGGTCCCAGGTTTGAGAAGGAGGAAGGAGCCCAAATGCCATACATGGAGCTCCCACTCCCAGAAATAGTCTTTCCTCAAAAACAAGCAGAGGGCTTGGAGAAGTAAGAGCAGAAAAAGAGAAAGAAGAGAAAAGGGGATTGGCCCCGTGGACTGTGTGATTCCATTCCCCATCAGTTCGCCAGCTAAGCTACAGCAGCAAAACATTGAAGGGAAGGACAAAAGTGTCAGAGCAGAAAATGTGCCCAGGGGCTGAGGACAGTGAGGACAGGAGAAAGACCTGTCCATCCCAATGAAAATTTGTCAGATTGTATCCACAGGCTCTCCCCCAGGATAGGGAATCAACAGAAATGAACTGAGGATGGGGAAAGGAGGAAGTGGAGTAAGGGGGAAAGAAGAAGCCAAAAACAAATCAAGGAAAGCTGATATATTTTGAGGAAGCAATCCCTTAGGAGAGAGCTGCTCAAAGACCTCTGCCAAGGGGCCGGGAAGTGGGGTGAAAGGGGTTTACAGGATGTGCTCAGGACAAACCAGCAAAACATCCTTGTCAGGAAGAGGGTGAGCTTTACTCTTGAGCATATGGCCTGGGAAAGGCAGGGGAAGCCAGCAGTGCTGAGGGTGCTGGAGGCGTTGGATTCCCAAGATTAAGAGCTGCTATAGCTGTGCTGATGCTGTTTCAGAAGCTCACAGCCCCTCAAATCCTAGGTATGGTTAAACACTCTTACACCAACTAGCAGCCCATTTGCTCCCTCTCTCACCCAAAAGCATGCCCACATTTTATGCCCACCCCAGCTCTCCTCTAGAGTCATAAACTTCATCTTCACATCATCTACAAAAATATTTAAAGCCAAAACACACACGCACACACACATAAACACAGTTACACATACATACACAAACACATTTTCTTTTCTGACAAATATCAGCTACAGTGTAATTCTTAAAGAGGAGGTGTCAGTCCTTATAAAAATGGAATTCTACAGAAATATATATAATTAAAAAAAAAAAAAAACACAGAAAACAAAAAACAAAAAAAAACTCTTGACAATTCCTTAACATCGGTGGCAGCATGCGTCACTGTAAATGCTAAAGCCAGCTGGTTTCCCTAGTAGTCTCTGCATACCTTGTTCATTGTCACTTGTTTTGAGGGACTCTTCAGACCAACTTCTATTGCTTTTGGCCTCTGACCTTTTCTTGGTGTGCCTTTCTTCTGTGAAGTCTTTGACCTTTGCAGTGGCCTCTGGCTGAACAGCCTCAGCTAAATCTTTCCTGCTTTGCCGGCCCAACTTGCCGGACGGGGATCTCTCTGGTGACACCTGCTGCTCCCATAGTTCCCTAAGATGCTGCAGGTGACGCTGCTTTTTGGGATGGAGCCCTGTTAATTCAATGCACACCTTCAGGTTGGTCACCTCATTACAATTGGGCTCTTCTAAGTGGTTAGAGGAATTGTTTGTCATTTCCCTCTCAGGCCAGTCATCTAATGGAAAAATAACTAAAAATTAATCAAAAAGCCCCCTCAACTTAAAACAAAAGCTACATTTCACTTTCGGGGCATATAGTCTCAGCTTTAGCACCACACTATGCATTTTAAAGCTTCGCTCATTAAGGGTTACATGCACTACAGTAACTTGCACTGCTGTGGCTACAGTGTCCAATGACTAGTGCTTTATCCTTACATACCAAGTTTTTTATATATACATATATATATATACATATATATACATATATATAATTTCAAAGTGAAATGACAGTGCTCACATTAGTAACTAGCAAGTTCAAAAATGGAAACACATTAAGCCAAAGGGACGTTCCTTTCACAAGACATTCCTTGAGAGAGACCAAAGCAAAATGCCGTCTTACCTTTGGAGTTCTTCTTCTTTTTTGCTTTTGATATAACTTCGTCCTGCAGTTCATCCACAAAGCTTTCATTTTGGCTGCCATCATTTTGCACTCTCTCACCAGAGTGTTTACGTTTCCTGTCCAGACGTGGACATGAATGTTGGCCAAAATCTTCTGTTGGCTGGTCTTCTGCCTTTTCATATACAGAATGTCTCTCTAAATAACATTTCTCATTTGAGAGATCTTTTTCCTCTGGAGTTTCAAGAAAGTGACCTCGGTTGTTTTCTGTACTAGTAAAGTTACCTAAAAATAAAAAACAAACAAACACCACAAGACCTAATAAATACGACACAATTCATTGTGAGAAGGCTTTGCTCTCTGATCTCTTCAATGTCATCTCCATCAGGACTTACGGCTCATGAGGCATGCAAATAAACACAAATTTGTAGTTGGGAAAAAGTCTCCTCTGCCCTGCCTAAGGCAGCAGTTTTCTCAACAGTTAAGCACAAAACCCCCAAATGCACACTACTTTGTGTTGTTTTTACATTAATTTAAGAAGCACAATATTCACTATACTTGTATCCATAGAAACATCACAATATGCTTTTTTAAATAAAGAAACATCTTTAGATACTGAAAGCACAAACCCTTTTCAGAAAGCAACCTCACCCCCCTAAACTCTGGCAAGTAACAATCCAGTTCAAAAATATCTTCTGATGACAACCAAGTATTAGTCCTCCCTTAATTCTTAATCTTTCACTAACTTCTCCCATCAAATTGCAGAGTCTGACTTAAAAGCATTCATCCCTTCTTCAAGAGATATAAATGGGATACAGAACACGCACACACGGACACAGAAATACCACTAAGAATAGCTGTGATATTTTGCAAAAAAGCACCACTTGAATCCAAGGTTATAAAAAGGCTTCCTCACTTCAAGTAACCAACCAGGCACTGTACCTCACATGATCTCTGTCACCTCCTTTTAAAACAGACCTCACTTTTTTCAAGGAGTATTTCCAGCAATAGCAAGAGGGTGAGCTCTGAAAAGCTTACTAGAAACTAGTCTGACAAATTAGCCACAAAAACACCCATGCTGCCTCGCCCGCACTAACTTCAGCTTCCCTCCAATACTGTTTCCCAAATTCAGAGACAGCCTATGCAATTTTAAATGGATGCTTGATTTAAAATTACACTTAATCACCATCTTGAATAACGTTATTTTCTTGGGTTTAACCAAACTGGCAAAGACAAGGTTAGGCAGAGATGCAGTACAGACTTCAACACAGATAATCAGCTCCTATTTACAATTCCCACAAACAAGCTGGGCTTCCCACGTGTTTTAGCCCTCCTGGCCGACAATTACTCCACACCTCTGTCGCTGTCTGGCAAACTGTATGTTCCATTCTACTTCCCCATGGCTCACTGTCCCTTTTCCTCCTTCTTGCCCTTCCTCCTTCTCCCACTTCCCTTCCTGCAAACATATTTGCTGGTTTCCTACCTGGACTCCTGACAGCTCTGTTGCCCTTCTCTCCCAGAAGGGAGAGGAATCCTCTCTCCCTTTTACTCAGTCTTTTGCCCTGTCCAGCCTGGCCTTCAACTTCTGCTCTTCCCCCTTATCCGGGCTGACACTGCTCCCCTCCAGCCCCTTCTCCCCTCCTGTGCCCCCCAACACCCACCACTGGCAGTGTCTGGGAGGAGCCCAGCTCTATCCCAACCTTATCTTGACAGCACCTTCCTACAGCTCTGCAAACCCCTCCTGGTTTCACGACCATCCTCAAAATAACTGTTGTCAGTAACGGAAGGCTGGGGGAGTGGTTAGGGGAAACTTCCCCAATGAGTTTTCTCTTCACCACAACCTGGAAATGGCTCCTAGTAGCACCAAGGACTCTGGAAATGTTTGTGGGCACCAGAAGACACCCCAGCATAATTTTTACACTGCTTGGGAAGCTGCCTGCAGGGCTGCTAGTAAAACAGCACAAGATATCAGCCAAGAAAAATCAAAACAAAAGCTGATTTTCTGCAGGCGAGCGGGACGCTTGGGCTGTTCCGCTGCTTGGCGATGCTCCTCTCCACAAGGCCATCTGGCCAACACATGCTCCTTCCAAGACTTTAAAATGCACTTTGTCACACTTCTCCCAGCCAACAACACTGAGATGTTCCAGAGAACAGGTATCTCGGCTTACTGTGACTGTGCCTCTAAATCACAGAGTCCCCTCAAATCAGAATGGATCTGGCAGCACCCTGTGCTCGCACATCTGGCAAGAGGACGTTGTCCCACAGCTGTACCCTATAACCACACCAAAAGCACCAGCAGTCCTGTTTCACACAGCATAAAAGCAGTTGGCCCAGCCACGTTTTAAGTATCACAATAGAAATGAATGCGTCTATCAAATTTCATTTTACATTTTTAATGCAATCTGCTATTTTCCTCCTTTCATAAGGAAACATTATACTTCTGTGGTCAGTATCCCTGAAGAGATCAGGTAAGGGCACTCTCAGCCACATTCCTGTGCTGCCTTAGAGCCTTCTCATCTCCAGCAGCACCAAGAGCTACACGCCATGGTTCATGCTGAGAGTCACTACACTGGGATAGCTTTCCCACTCCTAACACTGTCTGGCCTGAGAAAAGGCAGGCACATCCTGACCAATTCCCAGAGAAGCTCTTGCAGGGTCAAAGGAAGTAGCAGGCTGTAGGAAAGGGGGGGTGATGGTCTTAATCTTTACGGCTTGCAGGAAACAGCAAGCTAATTCCAGCCTGCCACCACCGAAAGCAACCTGCTGCAGATTAATTCCTTCTCTATCTGCAAGAGGACTTGGCACGGGGATGCCGAGCGCCGCTCGCTCAGACTGCGCTGAAAAATAAAGAGGGGAGAGACCTCGCTAACAGCTTGTCACTGTCAGCGTTCCTCCGGGGCTCCACGTGCTGGGAAGAACAGTACACACCTATCGCGCTTCATCCAAAAAGCCCTGGCTGCCAGCAGCTCCGTGACACCTCGGCCTCCGCTGCCTGGTCACATCCCAGAGGGACCCTCAGGGGAGCAGAGCTACATCTCCGCAGCTGCCGAGCCAGAAATCCCTCTCAAGGGCCGCCCGCTGCACACGCGGCTCCGAGATCCATCCCGCTGGCTGCAGCTGAGGCCATTAGGGAAGCGGCATCTCCGCGCACTAATCCCGGTTGTGTAATCACCCTGCATCGAGGCGGGAGCACAGCCCCAGCCAGGGAGCCGGGCGGGACGAGTCCCTGCCTGCGCGCTCCCGCCTCTCCCGCAGCTGGATTCCCGGTGCCAAAGGTCACTCACTGCTGGGGACACGCACAGCCCACGGGCTGTCGGGCTCTCCCCGCAGCCAGCACTGACACGTCGCAAAGCCCAGAGGTTTTTCCCCCCTGGCACAGCCGCGGCTGCCTCACGGAGCGCAGGATCTATTAATATTTTACCATCGGATTCCACTCTGTCCTCAAACTGTTTTGCAAGCAACCGGGATCAGACGCAATGTCTCCCCAAATTAAGACATAAATGTCAACAAGCACAGCAATATAAGCATAACGCGCGTGCCCAACAAGGATGAGGAGAATTTATCTGCTTTTGTTCCCACCACTCTCCTCCCATGCCATGTATCTACAACATCCTTTTCTCTGCCTGAGGAAGAAAACAACAACAAAATACTTGGGAGTTCTCGTATCATCATTATTCAAACAGTGGCGAGGTAGCCAGAAACACAGGATAAACGCTGAGTTCTCATAGCAACACACCTCTATGAGTAAGGAGATTAAACTCTTAAATGTGTTCCTTCCTCAAGCCTCCAGTATTTGCCAGTCTCACACCAGCTGTGACAACCAGCACCAACAATTCAAACCATTTCTCACTGTCGTACCAATCTAGAAACAAGGAAGAATTAGGAAGATGCTTCTTCATAGCTGGTTTCTGTCTGAAGCAATATCTTAGTGCACAGGTTACAATCTCACAAGAAACAGTTACAGACATGCACAAATAGGCTACCCAAAAAAACTTTCATTTTTCCATCTTCCTGTTCCTGTCAACTGCTGTCAACGAGACCAGACCCTCCCATGCAATGCAAACAAGGAAACACATCTTAGTGTTTAGGCCGAAGATTCTTTTGTTCAAATAACACGGCATCTAAAAACAGCCTTTCCTCTTCCCTGGAACAACCTCTCATTGCCCTCACTTATATGCAAGGCACCCTTTATTCATCCAAGAACAGTAATGACTATCCAAATGCTAAAACCCAGTATTCAGCACGGAAATCACAAGAGTTAAGAAATTCCATAAGACATCCTCAGAATTCAGTTCTGAGTATCCCATGGGGCAGAGGCAACCCAGTTGATTTCACTTTTCCCTCCAAGTACCTCTGCTTGGGAGCTTTCTGCATTTGTTTCATTCTGCCCAAGCCTACCACACTGCACAAACAAGCAACCAACACTCTCAGTGCACAGACTTTTTATTTTTTTCCCCACTATGTCCTGTGGCAGGAAGGTAATAACTGACCAGGGCAAAGGACATGTTTATACTGCCTCCATCTTTCATTTGTTCCAGTGTATACACAGCCCAGCAAGAAAAAAGAAAAGCAGGGCATCAGCATGCAGAGGGACACTGGCACCTCACTACAACGCTAAGATCAATTGTGCAATGTGTTTAGGCACATTGCACCATTTACATTCACACATACCGACTGCTTTAACTTTTTCCTAATTGACCTCATGCTTTATGATCAGGCTTCTAATATATTGGGGTAATTTTGCCCACCTGAGGCTTAAACAGGCAGTGTCTTCCACCCTAAAAAATTAAACAAACAGGTAAAGTAATGCTTCCCAGTCAAGAAATTCACAGTTTGTAGAATTCATTCAATCTTTCACACTCGGGTATGATTCTCAGAACCTCTGGAGGAGCTTTGTTATGAACCGACATGGATCATCACGTGCCCGTATTGATGCGTGTGTCCGTGCCAATAGCTTAAATCACTTGATCTCTGAACAATCCTATGACTCATGACATATGCATCCCATAATTTATCATGTTTGTGCTATGAAAATGCACTGGAGCAGCATTGCCTCAGCAACATTTACAAGTCACCTTGGCAACAAAGCAGCTTTGCGGCTGCTCTCAGATGCCCGGTCTCAGATGCCCAGCAAAACCCAGACGAGATGCGAGAGAACTGAAGCACTTCTACTTTACTGCTCGCCTTTAATTGCTCATTAATTAGCTAACATGGCTATCTGCCTTAAATTGGGCCTTTAAAAACAAAAAGGGTAAAACAAAAAGCTAAACAAAACAAAAGCCCACTTCTTTTACCCTTCTGCAGAAGGCTCAAAGCTCATACTTAAGGAGACTCCCAGTACAGCAAAGCCACGCACTGCCAAGTAGGAGGAAAAGTTTAAGGAACCGGATATTGTGCCTTCATGTGCTTCCAAAAAAGTCTATACATGTGCAATACAGCTAGGAAAAACAGCAAGTCCAAGGACAAGCTAAAGAAAAAAGGCAGTTTCCATCGCATCAAATGCCTCTGTAAGCATCACCTGCCTGCGTTATTTAGCCTTTTGTTGCACTGGTAGGTTCAGAGGAGCCAAGGGGGCAGGCAGCTGCCAGGGCCCCGATCGGCTCTGGTGCTCCATGCCAAGCACGGCTGCCACCGTGCCGAGGCAGCAGCAGGGGAGCCCTGGGAGCTGGCTCCGTGCCACAATCACAGTTTTGGATGCAGTTTCCTTCCTCCCCGCCGACATCAGACAGGTGAAGTGCTGGCAGTGGGGGCAGAGCAGCTCGCTGGTTTCACTCCTGAATTCCCTCCTCACACAGGTAAAGGCAGGGCTGTTTCGCTTTCAAGCTAGCGCCAGTCAAACGTGAAACAGAGGGAAACAACTTTTCAAGCAGCAAGATCGCTTGCAGGAGGCAGAAAGGAAACAGAAGAGGCTGCAAACCATCAGCTCATTCCCCTTCAGGAGCTTTAAAGCCAAACACACCAACACCATGGTCAGAAATTGAAGGCAAAGGGAAGGCAAAAGACAAGCAGCCCTGACTCTCGCCGAAGGGGAGGAGAAGGCAGAGCTCATCGCCCCTTTGCCAGTCGCTCAGTGAGAGATGCATTAAGGCTGCTGGTGGCTCAAGCCCCAACAGAGCCACCACAGTAGAGGCATTCAAGAGGTGTGAAACTCGGCTTCCTGATTTATCAGCTGCTATCCCGAGGGGCAGGAGGTGAACCACCACGATAAAAAACTTTTACTGAGACCTGAATCTGTACTGGTAAGTATTTGCTGTTGCCCAGGCGGACGTACAAAAAAAGGAGCTCCCTCAGCAGAACAGATCCGTGCTTTTAGGAGTTTAGACATTTGGCCAAAGTCTGAAATAGCCTGTTAAGTCTGAGCTAATTAGTGGAGGAGAGGAATGAACTAACATAAGACTGAACATACTTTCCCTGCTTCCAACAGTTATTTAACAGTCTCAAACAAATTTCAGCCAGCAGATTCAAGTGCCAGAGATCTCACTAAATGGTGAATTTACAGACAAACCGTATCATCAGCCTTTTGCAAGGATGGGGGAGGGATTTCAGCATACAATTATGCTCTAACACACTCATCCTCTCCACAGCCCCCTGCCACCTCCCCACAAGCACCCCATGTCCCTGAGCAAGCCTGCCTTCCCTCCCTCTGTTAATCCCCTGCACACTCCCCTCAACTCCACAGCCCATCATCCCCCCTTTGCTGAACCCTCTTTGCAGCCAGAACAAGCCAGCAGGACTGCTGCTGCCACTGCTCTTCTAGCTTTCCTGCCCACCCCTGGTGGAATTTAACAGAGGACATCACCAGGGCACCCCAAGTCCTCTGAGGAGCAAGGAAGGCTGCGATGGGGACAGCCAGGGCAGCAGCCTGCCCAGCTCTCAGCTTCAGCACAGGGGCTGCAAAGGCAGCTGTGCTTTCCTCCCCGCAGCTACCTCGACATAGCTTGGAGAAGAAAAAGGCTGCCCAGCTTCCAGAGGCTCAAGCCTGGCTCTCCCCACCCTGCTACCCCCTCCACCTCCACAATTAGAATGTTCCCTTGCTATTTTGCCACACCAATTTTTGTTGAGGCTGTCATTTCAGCAACAGCAATGCCACACTAACTTGAATTTAGGTGAGTAACCGAGCAAGTACGATTGACCGGCATGCTCTCTGCCAAAAGCATTAACCAAAGACCAGAACAATAATTCAAAGTTATTAAATTGCCTGAATGAAATTTTCTACTAGCCCTACTCATGAATCTCTACCTACCAAAGAGCACACTTAACCACTGAGTTACACAGCCGTGCACACACACACACACAGTGCAGTCTGCAGTACAATTCCTCTTGTTTTGCAGTGCTTTCAGCACAGATTTTTTTTTCCTGAGTTGTTCAAAACAAAGTAGCAACAGAAGGAACTGATCCATTCCTTAAATACCTAGGTAAAACGAAACAAAACAGAACAAAACAAAAGGTGGAAACTAACAGAAGCCATATGTTTACCAAGAGTGCAAAGAAAAAAAGATCTTTCTCGCATACAGTAAATAATCCCCTAATACTATTTATTTATTTTTAAGTTTATCTTACTTTTAGGATGTTGCATTTTCCATAGTCCTCTGACACCCTGTAACAGCCTAGAAGGAGCAGACAGCCCCACAGGGAATTTCAGAGACTCTGCCTGCAAGATCCTGTGCCTCACACACACCTCCCAGCCACTGCAGCAGAAGTCACCCCTGCAAAGTAGCTTCTTAGCATTTGGAATTGTTACTTTTATGGATAAGCCAGCCTGGCAGATCACATCCTTCCCCACTTCACTCCTCTGTCCTCCATCCTTGGTTTGAAGATTGCAATACTGGCATATCTCAGTGCTGCTACAACTTCAGGAAGCTGAACTCCTTCTTGTTTTCCTCTCTTCTCCCATATCCCTTCTGTATTTAAAATATAACCTTAGACCTTTGCTTTCACTGGCTGATGCGGTACCCTACCAGTTACTGCCTTAGGATCTCTCTAAGGCAGTAACTCAGTGACAGACAGTTAACAATCTCCTGAAAAGCAGATGCAATGGCAACCAGAAACTTGCAAATCCCAAAACAAGCACAGAGGGTACCAGCCATGGCAACTCAGCACCTGCAGAGGATGAGGTCAGTGACTTTCACCAGCAACACGGTGAGAACAGGAAGATTTGCTTGCTTTGCTGCAAGCTGCCATGGCAAAGAGACACATACACGCTTCAGAAAGCCATCTAAATTCGCTTACATCTGTCATTGTCATTTTGGTCAGCAATGGCATCTTCCAGAGCAACCGACTTTGGCTTCTTTTCACTGTTTCCTTTCAAGTTTTCCCAGTCTGCCTGGCTGAATCTGCAGACCTCTGAGTCTTTGGTAGCTGTTTGGCCTTCTCTCTCTTTCATCTCCAACTCTGAGAAGCGCATCATTGCACGCTAGAAAGAGAATTGATATGAAAAAAAAAGTCTTGCAATAAAAACTACTTCATTTACCTTACCTTATATGAAAGCATTTCCAAAGAAAAATTGACTCAAAACCAGGGTTTCAGATAGACAGCTAAGGGTAGGATTTTAACACACCTGACTTGTACAACAGTGTTCTAGCATCTTATAAGCAAATAGTCACACAATTCTTTCATATATAAGTATATATATATATAAAAGATTATATACAAATGTATACTATATATAAAACAAAAAACATTCCATTTTGGAGGTAAAAAGAGACAAAAAACAAAAAGAAATTAAACAAAATAAAACAAAAAAACAACAACACAAAACCGTACAATGAATAAAAGACGACCATGGCCCACAAACTTCCCTTTGTGTATTTGGAAATGAAATTTAACTCAAAGGTTTATGTAAGAGTCTAGTAATAAAAATTTGAAGAACTGACCTCACAGTAAGCAGCAGGTAGACATAAAATACTGTCCTCTTGTAATCCTTCCATCTATGTAATTAAAATGGGCACTCAATGGATCATTTAGATAATTTCATCCATTTTTATAAGCACAAACCAATTCTTTTCTTAACAATGCAAAACAATTTGGCTTAACTCATCCCTTCATTAAAAGTAAAACACCCTAAGAATATTCCTACACAATATCTGTCTATCATCCCTTAGCATCAACCTCAATACCACTCCTACACCTCCCTACGCACTTGCTTGGCACCAGCATTGCCTGAGACCCGCTAAGGCATGGCTGCAACTCCTCACCATCCAATGGCACATTTGGCATACAGATCACAACTTCTGGGTATGCTGTGCTAGTTGGTACTACAGGCCAGCCCAGAAATTACAGCCAGCGCCAAGGTAACATGCATGCCTGTCTGACTCCCCTCGAAACTGCACAAACATTGCATTAACGTGCATTAACATTTGTACCAGATCTTAGGAAAAGCCCTTTAAAGCTTGCTAGCCCGTACATACCTGTAAGCCACACATACTGTTCTTTACAATCGCCTCACTCTCATTAACAACCTTACTTTGCTATTTGAAACCGTTTACGGCGAGTACGCCCCAACAAAAAAAAATTCCCTGGTCTTCCCCGCCTTGTGTCGCTTCTCTCAACTTTAAAAACTCAACTGTGACTTGCAACAGAGAAATAACGACAAAAAGCGCGGCGGTCGTTGGACCGCGCGGACTCACCTGCAACGCCCGCTGCTCCCGGCTGAGCTGGCTGGAGTCAGCGTACAGTTCCGTGGTCACACACTTGAATCGGTCACCTACATAACCAGCAGAGTTGGCGATCCTCTTGGCCAGTTTGGATGGCTTGGGTTTCAGTATTTTGCCATCAGCAGACTCCGCGTCCTCGGCTCCATCTTTGGTATAGGTCTGGTTGGCATCGATGCTGGGCGGCGCGGTCCCCATGCAGAACGGCTTCGCGTCCTCCTGCACCTTGCCAAAAGCCAGAGCTGGAGCATCGCTCTCATGCGTGCTTTCCAAGAAAACAGGAGAAGGCTGGACTGCCACTCTCTCTTTAGGCTGGCTCACAGATAAATCTTCTTTCCTTAAGCCGAACACTGATGAACTCTGGGCTTGCTTGAAATTATAGGTTTCGTGAACATCATTATTTCTTCCAAACTCCTCTCTCATTACAATAAAATCTCTGTGCTGAGACGCCTGCTCTACCTTGTGCTTTGTAGGGTCATTAGTCTGATTACTGCTTTCTGTAGCAAAGCTGGCTTTCGTTGCGTTTGCTTCACTCTTAGCCTCCTGCTCGTCTCGCAGATCTGGGAAGAGGTGTTTGTCACTTTTTGCAGAGTTTTTACTGTGGCCAGAGCTCTGGTGCAATTTCACGCTCTTGTCACCGGGCATTTCGAAATGCATCTTCCCGCTGCCCTCCAGGAGCTCTGGCAATCGGCCCCGCAGAGCCGGGTCCTCATAGCGGACCCTCTCGTGGGACCGCGACCTCCGTTCTGTCTTCTCCTCCTTATTGATCTCCAAAGCTGAATGCTGCAACAGCATGGGGTGCACCATCCCCACTCCCAGTGCATCCTGGTAGGTCATGAACTCCCCCCTCCCGGCTGGCAGGCTGTAAGGGAGGCCAGGTTTGGGAGCCAGGTGAGTGGGGTAGAGGCTGCCGTTGGGCAGCAGGACAGGGTGAGGGTAGACATGTCCTTTCCCGTGGAGGGTGAGAGGGCTGATGGCAATCCCCTCCGGCACCGGGTATGGGAGGTAGCTCCTGGGGTAGGGCAGAGGCGGGGAACGAAACGCCTCGTTGGGTGGCAGGAAGATGGGGCTGGAGGCCAGGGCAGTCTCGGTCGCCTTGAAGTTGGCTTCCTGACCACAGGATTTGGCCACCTTACTGCTGTGTTTCGCAGGGGTGGCGACGGGCTGCCCGACGTGCTGGATAACCGAGGCGGTGCTCTCTGCAGAGCTCCGGGCCGTCTTGGCGCAATCCACGTTGGCATTGGGAGCTGGTGACGCTGACGCTGGCCGCCCCCCCGCTGACACCGTCCCCGAAACACTGCCGACCACTGCCTCTGTGCCACCCATCCTGGGACAGGAGGAACTCCGTGGCTGTGGCATAACCCAGTCCAGTGCCTTGTTTTTCAGTTGGACGTTCTTCCCAGCCTCCTCACTGGGGCTGGGACCGGGAACGATCCAGGAGGATGGTGCTGTGCTGATAATTTCAGGCCTGTAGATGGGGCAGCTGTTCCCGGGAGAAATGGTTTCTTTCTGAACGATGTCACCGCCTGGCAAGTGCGTCCCCCCTCCTGCCCTTCCATGCACCAGCACCGTTGGCATGATTTTCTTACCGTGGTCCGACTTGCCAACAGTTTCTGCATCAACCACTTTCGCCGACAAGTCCAGCGGTTTGTCAGTGACATCTTTGGTCGGGGTCTGCTTTTCCAGGAGTGGGGGAGACCTGCTGTCCTTCCGGTCGTGGCCAGCTTTCCGTGCATGGGGGGCAGATGGCAGGGGTGCCTCCCCAGCATCACTGCCTTTGGGAAGCTTCCCATTGGAGAGGCGAGCAGGTGGAAATTCATTGCCAATGTTCACGTAGGGCTTAGGGAGCGTAACAGCAGAGGAGGGAGAGGTGGTGATCCTGGGGAAATGTTTGTGGAAATCAGCATAGGCATCCCCGACCTGGGCGGGCAGGGGGAGGCGGGGGGACGGCCGGGGCGAGTGCGGCAGCAGGAGTGCAGGATCTGCTGGCAAGTTGGCAGGGGCTGGCTTGGCGGTGGGGACTCGGGGCTGCTTGCTGCTCTGGATGTGGGGGTAGGCATGTGTGTCAACGGGATTGCCTGGGCTCACACCCATCTTCCACGACAAGCTCTTATCCGGACAGTGCACCAAAGGCGGGATTGCTGGTGAAGCTGAAGCAGTCGAGAGCCTCATGGGCGACGCCAGCGACGAAGGGATGTGAGGGGCAACATAGTGGGAGGGAGGCAGGTATAAAAAACGTTCACCGTTCGTACATACGGGTGAGTAAGCCAGGTGCTGCGGTAAGCTGTAGGTGGACTGCTGAGGTAGCAAGGCCTTGTACATGTTCAACGAATACTTATTTGGTGAGTCAAGGAAAGGGTATATGGTGGGCGTTGCACCCTCCATGTAGGGGTTTACCCAGGGGAGCCTTAGGTAACTAGCACCATTGACACTGAGGGGACTCTGCCTGTCACCCGCAGCTCGGTCCAAACCCAGTGTCTCCCCTGTTGGGACTGAGTTTTTTTGTATTCCAGGTGGCGTTTTGTATATAGCGCTGAAGCCGTTCGGGGCTTTTCCAGAGACAGCCGCGCTTTCCACCGCTTCGGGGGGATTAGACTTAAACTGTATCTCTGGATTTCTTTCAGGAGTAAATCCCAGGGTGGCTATCGAACCCGTAGCATCCCGCGATTTTTCCGAGCCAAGTCCGCACAAGCTGGAATAGACAAGGCCACCGGGGACTCTGAGTCCATCCCGCATGAGCCCAGACCTGTCCATACTCAGAGCTGCAAGACTGTCAATGCGATGTGCTGTAGTTGCATCCACCTTTACAGAACAAGAAGCATGTTACTTTCACATCTCACTAACATGACCACCATTCAAGCCACAGATAGATCAGCATTTTGGATGAGAAACAGTAACAATGCAAACATGCTGTTTGTTGTGAAAACGTAGAGGCTGATTACACTGGAAAATGGGAGAACAGGAACCTACTGAGCAATATGTGTAACACCACAAACATCAACACCAATCTCTCCAAATCCAAAATTCAAACAGCCAGGAACAAAGGTGAGAGGACTCAAGCAGCCAGGAGCAGCCCAGAGATGATGCTCAGAGGCACTGCTCCCATGCAACTGCTGGCTCTTCAGCCCCAGCCCTCCCAGCGCAAGAGGATGTGGGCTGTGGAGACCAGAAAGAGAAGGCTGGAGTGCTTCTCCTCCCCCTCTTCATTTTCATCCTCATCCTCCTCCTCCTACAGGACCTTTCCCTCCACCACAGCTCTGCTCTGGGGCTCACCACAGGCACGTGATTCATAGGGCAGGGCATCTGAGGATGTAGCATGGAGAAAGGTCTGCTAATTTCTTTCCCACCTGCTGCTCTCCATGTAGACTCAAAGAAAGGAAAACCCCACCAACTTTGCTGGAACTTTGATGTTCTTAATGCTTACATGAACTATTTTTGTTACACATGCATGGCATTATTCATAGCATTCCACATGGCATTATTCATAACAGCAAAACCAAGAATCTGACATCATACAACAACACATACCACAAAGCATCAAGAAATTAACGGGATAAATAAACAAAGCCCCAATTTCACTGTTTCACAGAAACAACCTGAATGTGCCCAAGCCCATTAGAGCTGCAACAGGAAGGTGTTTTAATCATTTTTCCAAATGGATCACGTAGTAACAGCCAGGGGCAGGAGTCACAGTGGGGAGGACAGGCATGGATTCATCTGCAGCATGAAGCTTGTAACTTCTTACCACAGTGTGATTCAGGTGATTTTCCTCCCTCAACTCCAGTCTGCTTTTCGGTGCCTCACCATCATTAACGGGAATTTTCCTATTGAAAAACAGAAGCTTACTATTTGAAAACATCCTGCACATCTCAGATCAGTACAGTATCATATCACCTCCACATTTTGATTCACCTAGAGAAGTCCCATGAGATAACATATTTATCCTTCTCTGTACCCATACATGCCAACTACTTTGAAAATCAAGGACCATTTGAAAATAAGCATAAAGGGTTTTGACAACAAGAACACACCAAGCACATCTCAGACCAGCCTCTTCCAAAGCAAGCAGTTTTTGTCAAGGTCTTCTCTTTTGCTCCTTGCCCTTTCCTTTTTCCAGGGGGAGAATATCCCCTTTTAAACATACTCTGTTCATATACCATCCATAAACACTGCTGAGGATAAAATTAAAACACACACGCTAATATCATATGAACATCAGCTCTTCCATGCTAAAGAGGAAGCTGCACATCTGTGCCGTACCAGTGTTGCAGCTCTGGGACTTGTTATCACAGAAATCACCGATAAAGAATATACCTTAGTGCCAAATTCCAAATCCCAGGGATAAAAAACACTGACATGCAGCAGAAGGAAAGTTTCAGCATTATCCAAAAGAACTCCTTTCAATCAAAGTGCTTAAAGGCACATCATCACCATAAAGCAGAAATGCGATTTTAATCCATTTATTTTGAAAAGATTCATCTTCCCTGCAAGTAGCACATACAGTTATTATCCCTGAACAACTGGGAGGAAAGTGGGGAGGGAGGGTGAGAAAGCAAAGTGAGATACTTGGCTGTTTTCCTTCAGCTTGTGTTTGCAAACAGTACTCCCTGCAAAGACCAAAAACTTCCACCAGCTTTTTGGAGGCTTTTCACACAACAGTGATAACAAGGAACGAGAAGAGAGAAAAGCACTAAAACCACACAAAACTGGCACAGAGAACTGGAGGCACATCTGCAGCTTCTGTCCAGCATCATTTTACTTTTTAAAAAGCTGGGATTTAAGGGAAGGGGACACCTGCCAATGCCTGTGTCACGCCATAGAACACTGTAATTTTGATCATCAATTGAATTATATTCAGCAGGAAAAAGTGGTGGGGAGGAGGAGAAATTCACTTGAAGGAGACAGACACTACAGATCCTATTCCACATGACAAGCTGCTGGTTCAAAGACAGGGAACACCAAGTTGCAGGCACGAGCCCCTCTGCCAGGGAGAGCCACCACAAGAAAACATGCACTATTTGGTTTAATTCCCCTTCAAATGCAAAATAATAAATTAACTGTAAAAGCACATTCAAAGGCTGCTTTGGGGGTGTCCCCCACTTCACTGACCCAGGCTGCTTGCTCCATAGTAAATCAGCATCTGCTCTACTGCTCTCAGGCATGTCTTGACTCTCTCCCTTTGCCCTCCCTCCAAGCTGGGCTGATGCAAAGTGGCAGCTTTCTGCTCCAGTATTAGGGAAGCGAGCTAACTCCGAGACCTCGCTCTGCAGAATTACAGTGTGGTTTAACTTGCCAGAAGCTTAAATATTTACCTGTCTTCATTAATTCCACACATGCGGACCCTTTCATTGCTCATCCAGCTATGAACATTGCCATACAGGGGAGTTGCAGAAAGCATGACGTCTTCTTAAAAATCAACGCTTTTCTTCACGGTTTTATATTCTATTAAAAAAAAGAAAAGAAGAAGAAAAAAGAAAAAAAAAAAAAAAAAGAAAAAGTTGAGCAGATTTGTCTAGGAGGAAGTGCAAACATCACAGTGGAGCAGTCAGCCTCCCTCCGGGTAATTAATAATGAATGCAGGATTGGTGCGGGGAGTGAGCTGCCTACGTTAACCGCTAAGGGAGATACCCGGCAATAAAGGAGCAAATTGAGGGCATTTATAGGTCAGAGGAGATGGATCTTTTCCCCAGCGCACATCCAGAAAATTAAGAATCATTCCAGACTATCGACAAATAAAAGTTTCTCCACAGCATTTCATTTCCACAAGAAATGACTCAGCCGGCCAAGCATACACCTGTCCCCGAATCTTCATCTCACATACACTGAACCAAGGAGGGAGACCCTGTGAGCCTGGGGGAACATTTAAACAACCCACAGGCACTCACAAAAGCCCTGCTTTAGGAACACACAGGAGCAGAAGAGCATGGCAAGAACAACCACATACTGGCGCGTATTAGCTATGCTGATTGCTGATAAGGCTTTTACACGAGGACTTAAAACTGAAGAGACACTGCTACAGACGGCATCTAAATAAAAACCTCCCTTTTAGCGTCTGCACATGACTAACTTAGAGAAAGGGGTTAAAAATAGTAAGTGGGTTGGCGAGCTCCCCACCCCTTGATTTGATTAAGTGAGGAGCCCTGGTGGCTTCTGCATCGGAGCTGCTGCTGCTGCTGCTACTGCTACTGCTGCTGCTGCTGCTGCTGCTACAAGTGCTTTCAGTAATTCAATGATGCCTGCTCACTCCAGGGAAAGAAATCATTAGCGGGCTCACTGGAGAAGTATTAGCAGTCCAAGAGGATCGGCGCCGTGTGCAGCCAGAGAGGCAGGTGAAAGGTAACCACATTTTCGCGTCCAGCAGCAGAGAGGGAAAGGCTTTTCCTCCCCTCTACCTTGCCTAATGCCACCTCCGCTCGCATTAAATTCTAGTTTGCTGCATGAGCGAAGTGTCAGGACAAGCTGCGTTTTATTAACAGGATTATCGCGGTGCATGATTTATTCCAGTGCAAGATTTTAATTGCTCTTCGGAGGTTGAGTCGTTTCTTTTGACTGAGCTTCAGCCTGCATCCTGCTGCTAAATGCTGGGTTAATAAGTAGGGGGAGCCTTTAATGCACAGGATATCCCTCAGCTCTTCCTCTCTCACAAAAATAGAAGCCTTTAAGCAGGAGGCATGATACTCTTTTTACACACACACAAGCCAGTAACGGGCGATTGACCACTGGGAGTTTAATGCCTAACGTCTCCCAAAGCATCCATGCTTCCCCAGCAAACTCATTTCCTTTGTCAGGCTACAAAATATGCAAATGATCACTTTGGCATTTAATAGGGAAGAAGCCCAGATTGGGCCTTTAACACAATACTTCACACACGTTCAGAGAGGTTTAAGAACTGAAACGGCAGGAAAGCCTTGTTCCCCAACACTTTTTTCTCCCCTCAGAGAGGCCTTTTGTGCAAAACTCCACGTCTGGAACAAATGTATATTAATGAAACGGGCGCATTGACCCTCCTTTCTCCACGACGGTTAGCTTTTCCTAATGAAGTCCGCACAAATCGCCGCGAGGAAACAAAAATCCACGGAGGTTAGTTACCGCGCTATCATTCAAAAGGAGTTATTTCACTGGAAAGACGTTTTCTGGACAGATTTACTGGTTTCCAGATGCGCCGCTCGTAATGTTTTCAATAGAGGCAGCAGCAGCATGGAGAGAGTGATTTAGGGTTCTACGTAAGGTTAGTAGCCACCCCGTGCGCTGCCTCATCTCTAAGGGACAGACACTGGCTCGGAGAAGGGCCTCGACGGCACACAGTCCCACTGTCTGTGCCCCACTTCCCTTTGGGGCCACGGCTCCTCAGAGGGGCTGCCTGGTTTCCTCGGTGGAAATGTATCATTAAGATAAGGCGAGGTGCCTGAACTAGAGCTCATCAATCCCCTGACACGTGCAGATAGCGAAATGCTGAAGTTGCATCGGGGGAGTGAGAGCTTCCCCAGCCAAAGGCGGGTGATCTGAAGGCCCCATGTCTCACAACCACCACCGCCACCACCCGAGCAAGGGCAAAACCCGCTCAGTCGCAGGGACGTGGTGGGACGTCTCGGGGCCACCAGGCAAGTCAGAGCCCGCGCCCCCGACGGCTGCCAGCCCCTTCCCCAAAGCCACCCCTTGTCACCGTGCGCCCCGGGTGCGCGCGTGTGTGCGCTTATAATCACCCCCGCCCTGAACTTCTCGTGAACTGTTTAAAAAGTGGAGGTCTGCTGAACGAGCAGCGGCGCCACTGCCAGCCATAATTTCATTGCAACAAGCAGCAGACTTTTAACTCTTCGCACACCCTGTCCCTCC
Organism: Illadopsis cleaveri; assembly: GCA_013399915.1. Taxonomy (NCBI): domain Eukaryota; kingdom Metazoa; phylum Chordata; class Aves; order Passeriformes; family Timaliidae; genus Illadopsis; species Illadopsis cleaveri. The sequence continues at coordinate 106,706 of VXBB01014631.1, forward strand.
CCCCCCTCCTCCTCTGTCCCCACAAGCAGCTGCCTGTCGGGGATACCGTCTCACAGAGGCTCGGCCAAACGCCGGCAGCGCCACAAGCGCTCTGCGCTGCGGGGACGAGGGGGGAGACAATGGAGGGGGCGTGAGGGGCACCGCACCTATTTATACCCGGCTTCCGCGGGGGTGGGCGCAGCCGGTCCCGTTATGCAACCCCGACGGCGGGCTGAGCGCCCCAGCGCACGGAGGAAACCGAGGACACGTCTCTCCCTCCCTNCGCACCGCTCGGGCAGCTGATTAAAAAGGGAAACGTTTGGGTCTCCCTCGCAATGTCAACAGACTTTTGGCAGCCATTGACGCCAGCAGCAGCAAAGTTTTGTTAACACGCTCCTGGCGTGGAAACGAGAAAAACCCGATGCCCGCGGGGAGGGGGAGAAGGAGGAGGAGGAAGACTCCACTTCTCCGTGCCTCCGGGGGAAAGAGGAGGGGATGGCATCGCCACCCGGGACAGGGCAGCCTCCTCTCCCCCCTCCCTCTCCACCCCTATGACCCCGGGGTGCCTGGCGGCGAGCTAGCGAGGTGAAAGTCCCAGCGAGGGGCGTGGGGGGGAGCGGAGAGG
>VXBB01014632.1:17444-36706 GCA_013399915.1 Illadopsis cleaveri
TGGGAAATCTTAATAAATTATGTATGAAGCAGTGGGTCTTTTTTTCCCCTTTGTCAGATACGCTTTTATGCTACTAATTAGGTCATTGCTAGCAGAGCGCTACTTGCTTCTGCGAAAATGTGTCGCGATTTTTGGAGGACACTATACTGCTAGATCATTTCATCCTGTTCGGGTTTCATGTCAAGATACAATTCTTCCTGTTGAGTCACATGGAGGACCTGGTCTGTGGGCTGTAAGGGGCATTTTTCATTAGATAGGATTTACTTCAGAGGACCAGTTGGGCCCGGTTTTGACTTGATTTGGAAAGTCAAACCCTGAAAAATGCCTTTTAAAGGCGTAGCAAGAAACACACAGCGTCTTAGTGTGCATAGAAGTATTTTCAGTAGATTTCAGTGCATACCTGAATAGCACAATATAGATCTATTTCCATTTTTAAGTACTTCTTCCAGCCTTTGCTGTTTGGTCTGTTGAAAACGCTTCTTAATGTTTTTTTTTGTACTGTCTTTTTACTGTTTAGTTAATTTTTTTGTTAGCTAATGCAGATAATAGTGATGATAATAATAATGAGTATTTTGTTAAGATTATAGTTCTTTGAAAATACACATAAGCATGTATACTGGAAAGCCATTTCCTGGCACCCGACTCTTCTGTATTTTTAAGGAGGCTTAAAGTAAACTGTTAGAATGTTCCTCTCCTTCTCAGTTCTGTTTAATAACAGTGATGCACAAAAAAGGTTTGATGAAGAAAGGTCTCAGTTTAAATGCCTGCCTTATGCATCTCCTCAAAACATCTTCTATATATACCATTATTTTTAGAACCATGAGTCTACTGTCTTGCCAGTGAGAGAGGCTTTGGATAATACTACATTTTAAAACATCACTTGAGAACTTACTGTTTGGAATAACGGGTTTCAGAAGGTAGATTGGTGATGCTAGGTATTTCTGCTTTGGCATTTTGAGTCTTTATTATAATTGCTTAAATGTTAAACAGAAAATGCAGAGGTGTTTTCATTCCTTTTTTTCCTAAAAGGAAAGAGAATGACAAAAGCACAGTAGTGATTATTATGATTGTTATGGTGATACTTCTTTCTGTACCATTTTAAACTCTTAAATGGTATAATTCGGTGTAACCACTGTAGTAGTTCTGTAAGTCACACTCTTAAAATGGTAACTTGAATAAAAGATCACTTTTAAATATAATACTTTAAATTATGTATGGGTGCAAGCTTCCCTAAACGTCATCCCTTAAATACAAAATACTTGGTTATGGTAAATGTTCTGATACATCTTGTCACAGTATGCCATTGTTATATCACCGTGGAATAATGCAGCACAAGTTGGAAATACCTGTGGCTACGATTGATTCTCTTGGTCTCTAAATTATTATGTTGGATTTCAATATGCATCTTAATTCAGTTGGTAAAAATATTTATGTTGATGACATGTGGTAAATTCTTTTATTATCAGTATGGCAAAATCCTGTTTAAAATAGGCCATACTACTGATGATGTGCTGTGATGGTAAATCCTATCATAAAGACCTAGTTTCCACTAATGTTTTTCCAGAATTCATGCAGCACCTGTGTGATCTGGTGCTGATGCATTTCCTGCAAGACAAATGGTCTTCTGGTCCTTAAAAGTGCTGAATATGGCCCTGATAGTCGCCCAAGATGGAGAAATACTTATTTATTGTAAATTATTTTTATAGTATGTAATACAAATTTTTATAGTATGTATAATGTTTTTAGTTACAAGTGATTTATTTCACATCAGTTGTTTTGAGTTTATATGTTTTCAGGTAAAATAGGAAAGGAATTACCTGTCTCAGCTTTTTAAATAGCTTAAATTTTGTAGAATTGAATCCTTAAAGACTACAGGAAATATCAAAGTAAACAGGAGGAGGTCATGTGCAGTGAGGACATACACAATTAGTCATGAATAACAAAGATGATCATCTTGAAGGATCAGTGTTCAGGCTTGTGAATCATTCCTGATCCAACGTAAGTTATGATTCAAATGATGTCTGGAGTGGTTTGTGTTCAATATAGTATTTAAATGCAAATCGTTTCGAATTTTCACAGTCACATTCTGAATACAGCATGACTAACCAGCTAAGGAACTTCCCAACCCAGAATTACAAAGGAAGAAGTGGGAATTTTCTTGACAGTGTAAAGAAGCTGAACTTGACAGTTCATAGCCTAAAACATATGACTTCTTGATTTTACTCTTTTCATATTAATAAGAATGGCTTTTTCATTGTTAGTGAAATTCCAAACATTAAATTATTTCTGCTTTTTCCACAAACACACACTTGACCTTTATCATACTTGAGATATAATGGGGCACACAAGTGTTCTGACCATGGTGTTGTCATTCCTTCTCCTCACAGTCTTTTACGGAATGCTGAGCATGGATCACCACTTTTGGTTAAGGTGAACAGATGATGCTTCTGTTCATGGTTGGTGAGTTCAGGCCAAGTATTGAATTTACAGCAGTATCCCAAAATATAATGATGGATTGGAAGCTTTTGCCAAGTTATGAATTAATTTCTGAAAGAATTAAACACAATAACTCAGTCTTTACCCAGTCCCTACTCAACAGGAATTAGGAAGGTCAGATATAGTAACATTTGAGTGTTTTAGTTTGCTGTCCACAAAAATAGCCTATATGCAGAAGTGCATAGAAAAACTAAAAAGAAAATCTTCTTCATGCAACTGAAGTTTAGAGAAAATTGTATAGTCTTCTTTTAAAGGGACTAATGCTTTCACAAATTGTGTTAGGATAACTAGTAACAGTAATGGCTCTTCATCTGGCCTTTGCCTTTTTTGTACATGGTTGAAAACCCCAGGAATCCACAGTATGCATACTCTAGAGATTATAATTTGGTATGATTTGTTACCAGTTTTTTTCAATGTCATCCTTTTCAAATGTATTAAAAAGAGTAGGGTTATATAATTTGCAGTTAATTTTCTGTTATCAAGGCCCTTGTTGCTAAAAGAAACGGGGTGAAGAGCAGTTTTCTGCAATGGTTGTTTTTCATACTCCTTCCTCCGTCTCCGATCACCTAAGTGTGCTAAGGCAGAGCAAATCAGAACATGAACAGATCTGCTGCTCCACTCATGCCGATTCTCATTCTAAGCTGAGTATTTTCTTAGTTGTTTCTAACCACACTCAAAGCCACTTCCAGAATGTGCCTGCATTGCCCAGTTGAAGAGAACCCAAATAAAATGGCTCTCCTTTCAGCTGCTCCTGGCTCAAAGTTTTGGAGATTGTTCTTAAATTTGATGGTGGGTAGGACGATGTGCTGGCAGCAAAGGTCATTTTAGTAAAGGATGGACTTACCACGAGATGGAACAACATAGTTTTTCAGTGTGATCTTGGAGAAAGCAGAAATATCATTTCTGCTGTTTGGAGAGATTTGGGATAATGGGCTTTTATGATTTGAGTCCACTGGAGTGTTTTGCAGTGAGTAGGGTAGGAGAGAATTAGACAATGCCAGTGAAGGATAAACATTCTTGGATTGGCAAACCTTGAAAACTTGCCCAAACTGAAATGGATAAGACAATCCCTGACACAGTGATACTCATTTTTGGTAAATTCTTGAACACAGGACTTGGAACGCTGGTGTTTTGCCAGAGCTGAAAACCTGAAGGCAAGCTTCAGGCAAAATAGTGGGAAATTCAATACACTATTCAGTCAACAGAGAAATTGAATGCAAATTGACGTGGTTTGATATGTTCAAAATAAGAACAGCAAAACCCCCACACACTTCTTTCTTATGAGTGTATAGATGAGGAAGCTGCATGAAAATGGTCCACTTAAGGAGCTCACTTATCTTCGAACAGCTGTGCTGGATTTTTTGGCCCTGCCTGTCAGCCTTGCCGCTCTTTTGGAAATAGCTGTGCAACAGGTGCTGAAGCATCGTGGCTAATGACCCAGCACAGTGAACTTAAATTTACACCTATTTCAGATTATCTTGGCAGTCCAGCAGTAATCTGCAGTGGTTTAGCAGTTGCCACCTGAGCAGCTGAGCCCCTTCCCTCTTCTCTGAGTGGGAACTCTGTGGAGATGGGTGAGGCAGACAGCTGGGGAGGCACCAGCACAGCCCTCCCAGCCACCCCACCACTAGTCACAACCGCTGCAAGTGAGGACCCCTAGGCTTAGTGCTTAAAAATAATCTGTTTTTAAAGGTAGTGTAGCGAAACTGATTGGAAAAATGTCATGACAGTGTCAGCATTTCCTCCCTGAACTCAGTGTAGTGTGCCCTTGGAGAAAGAATTCCCCATCAGACGCATTTCCATAAATGAATGACAAAAATTGACGGAATGGTGAAGAATAATAAGGACAAGATACTGCGCTCCAGACGGAAGAGTTGCATAGAATTTGTGGATGTAGAAAGAAATCAGAGTTGATGGTCCTTCTCAGCCTTACTAAATTATATTTTAGATATTAATGAACTTTGAACAGAATCAATATTTAACTGTAGATACAAAAAAAAAATCAAAATTGCAAAGATGAAAAATAACAAAATTTATAAGAATGTAAATACCTTGTATCTACATTAAGAGTCAAATTTGTTACATTAAGAAGATAATGTGAAAAATCTGAGTTGCAGAGGATAGGAATAAATCTGCTTACTGGTGGTAGTACAGTGTGATGGTAGTGTTGATAGATTTTATGGATAAAAGCAATAATGGGAGAAATATTTTATAAGGAGATTTAATAGATGACAGATTGTTTGGGTTCTTAGGTAGAACCTCTTCAGGTCATGTTGTGTATATACACTTGCTGATTTCAAAGAAGAAGGCTCGGATCAATTAAGAAATTCTAAGTTTTCAGGCAACATTACATTTTTTCCTATCTCTTGGGAATTGAGATCAAAATGGGTGCATGTAAATTCCTGTCTGGGCAGTGGCTACTGGTACAGTGTTCTTAATACAGAAAAATGCGTATCTAAATCTTAACATTATGTTTGCATAAATTTAGGTTTCTCATTAATTTTGATTTTAGTGTATAAAAGAGTTCTATCCAACTTGAAGTTCCTCTTTGATGTGTATATTCATGCAAAGTGCTGATTCAGTAAAGCATGAAATTTCTTGCCTCGATTTCACCTTACTTTGATAGGAGATGGAGAAGAAGCTTCTTAATGATGAGAAATATGTTTCAGGGAAGTAACACAGCTAGATTTTGGGTGTCTCTTACGTGAGGGTATTGAATTTCAAAGTTTCTGTATTCCAAGACGGTTATTTTTTGGAGTAAATCTAGAGAACTCAGGATCTGTTCTTGGCTTTGATGACCACTTTGTGAAGAAACAATGCAGTTAAGAGTGTAAAAGGGAGCTTGACTTGAAGTGTAATAGTAAATTTCACAAAGGTGGGTTGTGTTGCATTCATGATACGTTTTTCCTTGGGCTGGGTGAAATAGATTCTGGAGGTCTGAGTTCTTCCCTTCTCTTCCATTCTCCCTCGCTGTAGTGATTTCTTACAGGGGAAAAGAAAAGCTGTTTATTCTTGATCCAGCTGATTCTGACACTAGTGGTGTTGGACATGTTCACATGTGCAGTGGTAGAGGTTCAGACTAATGGGCCATGTCTAAGATATTCCTTGTTTCCGTTGGACTGGTTAATTCTGCTCGGAGTGAGGTGGAATGTGGCTGGGAAGCTTGTCTGGCTAAGAAGGTGTGGAGTTTAACTCTTTCCTCAAGGCAAGTAATTTAACCACTGAGAAACTTCAAGAAAAGGATGAAGTGGTACAGTCGTTTTCTATTTATGCTGACAGTTCTGTGTTTAAAAAACCTATAATATATAATTTATCAATTATTTTTAATTATAAGTGATTTTTTTTTTTTACTCAGAGCATAAATCCAAGAATTGTTTTGGGACCTGAATTCTGATCTGATGTGTCAAGTTTGAGGCAGTTGGTTAAAAAGTATTTTCAGAAGAGGGGCAGACTTTAATTTTGAGGGGTTTATCTCATACATGGAACAGCTTGTGTGTAATGGTGCCCTGTGATTTCACTCTACGAATCACATGCCTGAGAGTTGACACAGTGTTCAGCGTCAGAAAGCCTAAGCTGCTTTGTGGTCATATATTACATTTGGCAGTTTCCCCCATTTTAAAATCAAATAATGGTGTCTTTTGTGAAATACTTTGGCACTGCATTATTTCAGAAGAAGAAGCAAATGTCTTGGAAATATTATAAATAAGTACAGTATTTGTCTATATTGTAAAGCTTAGGAATACAAGATTGCATTTCTTGAGTCATGAATTCTGGCTCCTTCTTTTGTAGTATGCTTGGCAAGGATCCCACTGAACTACAAGTTCTAATTGATGCTGCCAGTCTAGGTTGATAAATGACCAATTTACACCTGTTTATTCTGTGTCGGTATTGTGTTTTAACACAAATATTGTTCTCCCTCTTCAGTGTTTTTGCACTCCCTAGTAACAAAGTATGGCTGTGTCATTTCAGCATTTGATGTGCTGAGGCAGCCAAGGTTTGCTTGGTTATCTCTTCTCCCATCCCCTGATCACACCTTTTCTGCACTCATTTAAATTCACTTTTCTTACCCACATCTTTGTAAAATGATTTGATACCTCTGGAGATCGTGTTCGCTCTCCTTGTGCCAGTCTGATTGGCAGCGCACAGTGCCCTGCAGACTGGCTGCTGAGAGGCTTCACTGCTCCAGGGTGAGATTCCTTTGTCAGTGACCCCGTGCTGTTATGCTCTGCAATTCCTCCCTGTTTCTACTGCTTTATTTCTCAGTTTATCCAATTCATTGTGTATGACATGGAGTCCTCTGACCTTGTGCAGCCTCTTGAATTTATGGAAGCAAGTTTTGATGCTACTTCTTGTGCCAAAGTCAATAACAAAGCATTTAAAAATGCCTGTCACAGTCTAGTTTTGGGGGAACTTTGCTGAGAGCCTGCCTCCAGCCCAATAATTTAGCTTTCAGCATTGCCCTGTGTTATCTTGATGTCTTTGAACTGCTCCTTACCTATGTACAGTTTTTCTGTTCATCTCTGTTGCAGTTGTGGTGACAGTGTTGCTTCCTTTGGGTATCTGTTTAGCAGGAAAAAAATGTTTTGGACTACCCAGGTTGTGGTAATCAGCTAACTAATTTCTTTTTTTTATCTGAAAACCCACGAAGCTTGACATTTGAATAAATCAGGAAGTGACTCCTAATATGAGGTAGGATACTGTTTCTTATTGGTGATGTCCTACTTTCATGTTATGAGAATAAAGGAAGCTTAGGAACTTAGGTCAGAAAGGTGGAAACCCAAACCAAATCTCCCCTTCAGGATCCTTACTCATCTTGCAAAAATATTCCTAAGTTTGTTATGTATGTAAAACACCAGAGCTATGCAATTTATGTGTTTCTACCATGCTCCCCGCCTCATCCATTTTTTCTCCATTTGTTGCATGTGTACATTTTGTTAATGGGGCTCATGGTTCTAAATTTCAAATCTGTAAGTTAGAATTCCTAAAAATGGACAGGAAATAGAAAAACTGGCTACTTTATTACCTGTCCTTTCATATTAGTAATGAATTATAGCAATGGGAGAAAAAGATACTCTGTCTAGAAACAAAATGTGTGTCCTGTGTGGCACAGAGCAGCTTCTGTAAATCACATGTAGATTAATAAATGTGATGTATTTTACTAATATACCTCAGTAAAAACTTTCTGTCAGAATTGCAATATAATGCTAATTCATGACAAATGATGGGAAGAAGTTTCCATTCTTCTTCATTTCTGTCCGCCTTTCCTTGGGCTTGTTCATGCAGTGTGTTCTGTAATATGAACAATAGCCATTAATTTTCTTCATAATAATGAAAATTGTTACTTAATAGATAAAAGCATACATGAGATGTAACAGAAGCAATCTGCCCTTATTGATTTTTTGGTGTGTGTGTGTGTTTGTTATGTTTTTACAACTCTCCTTGACATGACTCAGCCTTTTAGGTGAACCTTTTACCTGATGGTAAAATCCCAGAATTTGCATTGTAGAGTAATTATTTCAGATTGCCTTTATTTCTCAAAAAATGACGTCTTCAGTAAAGCATGACCAAATTTTGAAAAATAAATGTCAGAGATTCTTTTCATTCATGGAAGTCATGATTTCATAAGTGGCTGGTGTCTTCCCTCTCCTGTCTTTGATAGTGGCAGGTGCTGGGAAAGGAAATAAACCAGTCACATCAAATGCACTACAGCTTTTGTTATTGTTCCTGTTTTCAGTGGTGTAGAGTCTTCTTTACATTTTGATCAATTTAAATTTAGAAAGGTTAAACACAATTTTCAAAATTTGTACTGAGCAACTAAAACATTTTTGAATACTTTTAACTAATTTTTAGTAGGCTGCATAATTCAATTGACTTTCACCAGGAAGAGGAAACTTGGTTTTACAAGGGGTTACATAAGCAGTAGGGTCAAAGTGTGGTCAGAGGTTACAATGAAAATGCTAAATAAGAGCTTTTAATTGTTTCATCTTTTCCAATGTACTGCAGTAGTGATGAAAGAGAAGGTTGCCCTATAAGTTTTTTTTTCTCTTTTTTTTCCGTCTGAATTACAGGCCATACTTTGGGAATATCTGCAATTCCTTTGGATGGGTAACTTGTGTTTTGTGAGGTGTTAGGCTTCCTTTTTTCCTCTGGAATGCCTGATGAATAAGAACCATAGCATTAATTCTAAAGAGCTGCAAACATTCATTAGCCATGTCTTAGTTAACTTATGTTGTTAGATTAACAACTCTAGCAGCTTTTGGTTGGGAAAGTGGGGAACAATTTCTAGTTTCTAATTGAAATTGAAGTATTTGTTTATTTTTCCTTTTTAATGGCTGAGTAGTTTTGCTGGTATTCTGGGACTGTTACAGTTTTACTGAAAACAGTATGGTATGCCTTGATATCAAGAGTAGCCTTTCATCTTTAAATTAAACGGTGCAGTATGACCACTTCATGTGAAAGAAATTTGTTTTAGTCTTGTACCTTGAAGGATATTTTTACAAAATACCTACATATATACTACATTTGATGATGTGGAGGTTTTTTTCAGTTAAAATTCCCCAGTATTTACTGTTTTCCTTTCATATAGCATCTCCCTCAAAATGTGTGCTATTCCTAGGAACACTGACCATCTGTGACTACCATTCATTTCCTAAAATAAGTAGGCAGTCGGCATCTTTTAAATATATGTGAAGATGCTTGTTATCTATCCAAAAATTACTATATATGGTCTATTATCTGCGATTTCTTTGTGTTGAAACTGAAGTGCCAGTAGTAAAAATGCTATTGTGTGATGCAGTAATTTTCTTTCATGTATTCTTGCTTCCTCTAATATCTGATGCAGTTGACAATTAACTTTTTTCATTTGCTTAACCATGCATACCAAATGCCCAGAGAAAAAAAAGTCTTGATCTGGCATTAGTTCTGGTCATTAACAGTTTGGTGTAATGGATTTAAATTAAATGTTTAGGAAGTCATGTGGTAAATGGGAGAGAGAGATGATTTTGTGGTTAGATACATTGGGGTAGTGAAGGGTTTTTTTCTAAAATGCTTAAATTTAATATGTTCTCTTACATTTTTAAGGGCTGAGGGTAGCCAAGGATGGCCGCAGCTTCATATGATCAATTGTTAAAGCAAGTTGAGGCTTTGAAGATGGAGAACTCCAACCTCCGGCAAGAGCTAGAGGATAACTCAAATCACCTCACAAAACTGGAAACTGAGGCATCCACTATGAAGGTATCGCAAGCGCTTTGTCTGTGTGGGGTTTCTGTCACTGCCCTTTGTGTCATGGACTGGGAATTGCTCAGAATTTTGTGTGCTTTTAGATTCCTGTGGAAGTCCTTTTCCAGGCTGTGTAAAGGAAAAACTATCAAAGCTACGTTTCATTGTTATTATTTTTTAATTTCAAAACTGTTTTTTAGAAACAGCTTCCAGTGTGCTGCAATAAGCACTACCCTTTTTTGCACAGCTGTGCTTCCCAGGAGGAAGTCCAGAGTGCTGACCAAGGTTGACAAAGCAACTATTGTTCAGCTCTTGAAAATGCAGGAAACACTGGAGGTTTTCAGCGTTTTCAGGTAATGCTAAAAATTTGGGGTTTACTATAATTGCAGTATTTAAGGTCTCAACAGGAGAAGTGCCTTTTAAAATAAAACCACAAGTCCTCCAATCTGTCCCAAAGCCTAAATTAATTCTTAAAAAATTCACTCAGATCTGTTCCTGCTGGTGTTTGTTGGCTAAGTGTAGGCCTTCAGAGCTACCCATCCAAGAGCAAACACTAAGCTCAAGTGGAATTTAGATGGATTTTAATCAGTAGGAAGATACACCATCAGCTGCATCTGTGTGATCCATGATACTGAGCAAGGCAGAACTTTTCAAGCCTTAGAGCTGCATTGATGCAGTGCTCTTCCTAAGCTGACAAATCCTGCTGCTTTTTGCTAGCAGCCAGCAAAACTAGTCTACTTTTGGTACCTCACTTAGAAGGGCTCAGAAATGGTTGGTGTTTCTGAGTATACTCCTGTATAAGGTAGGCATATTCTAAGTATTAAACAACGGGTTTTTTCTCCATCTCCTTGCTTCCTAGTCTTCTTATGACAGAGTTACTGTTCTTTATGATCAATCTTAAATTTTTAAAATACGGTAATTTGATTAATATAGCAATTAACAATATTTGAACTCAATTTTCTTCTCCTCCAGCATGTAGACTGTATATTCACTGTAAGAAGAAAAATTCTGCGTTCTGAAATACTGGTTACAACACTTGAAAAAAGCATAGATATTTCAGATACACTTAATCCTTGCATTGCAATGTAAAATAAAAATGGCTTTGCTACCTAAATTAAAAGGAAATTATAGTCCTTTACAACAGGTACTTGAGATGGATGTCATTAGCAGCTGAAGAAAAAAATGGTTGTTTGCTGAGTTACATGTCTGAAAACTAGTTCTGTCATTTATATTATTTTTCTTAAGATACTGTTAGAACAAATTTGTTAGTAACTTGCTTCTACTCCCTGTCATTGCAGTATAAAATGAGGAAGGGAAGAACACGACCGATGATTATCCTCCTAGTTTTGCAAAAAGAGTAAAAACTTTTTTTTTTCCTCTTCTTCATCCACTTTACAGGTGTTTTGGGTTTTGGTGGTTTGAGATTTCTCTAGCTTTTGTGCAGATAATTAAATTTCCAGTGACCTAAAGACTGTCCAGCTGTACAGGCTGGTCTCTAGAGCATTAATTTGGAATGTGGAATGGGTTTATGATCTTACTTTAAATCTGGCAGACCACCAAACAGAAAGTGGCTCTATTGCACTCCTGTGTGCTTATGAACATAACCAGAGTAGAGGTCTCATTTTTTTTCTATCCCAAAGTTCCATTCTAGATCTAAGATATGTAACACAAAAAACCCCTCCAACTCAAATATCAAACTCAGTATGGTTTTTTTTCACTTTGGGAGATCGTTGTAAAGAGATTGTTCAAAATTATTTTTTGGTGGTGGTGGTGGGTTTTTTTAACCATGTTCTATTAGGAAATCATGGATTCGTTCCTAAGATGTATTTGGTCCTGCACCGGAACCAAGAAGTCACATCTTTCCCTTGTTTGTTTCAGACCCTTTTCTTTGGAAAGGGTCACAACATAGTTTTCATTTGACTCCAGCCTGAAGGATGATATGGGAATGATCTTGGGGTTAGACTGGAGTCTGTAGGTGAGGTTTGATGGAGGTCATTGCAGGATTCTCTTAAATTGGAAGATAATTTTAGTTTTGCAGGCTTTTGGAGAAAGTGTGTCTTAGCTTTTTTTGCACTGAAAGAAACCACATGGTTTGTATAGTTCCAGTGCCATAATTAGGGATAATTACAAGGACAGTCATTAGCAGAACCAGAGCAATCAGGCTTGAAAACCCTTTGGCTACCATATATGCAGTCAAAAAATTTCCCAAATGTCTTGGAAAACTTGACCCTTTGAGAGCACAGAGGTGTCACAGAGCCTTTGAACCCGTCCTGCCAAGTGAAATCCCAGGTATTAGGAGAAGAAGGGGAGCAGCAATGGGGAAAACAAACTGTGGTTCCATGGCAAACATCCCTGTTCTTGCAATGTGAGTTTTGGTCTGTGGCCCAGTGCAGGGACATCTCACAGTGACTCTTGGGACTGCTGCTCTGTTTGTCTCCTCATTTCCTTATGTTCTTTAATCAACTGTGAAGGGCAGTAGTTAGGAAGGGCTTTTTAAAGAATTGATTTTGGAAGTAACAGTGTTGAAACATTGTGTAAGTGTCCCCCATCTTTATAATCCCTTTATTTCAGAATTGTAAGGTAATCATGTGGGAATTAAAGGCTTAACATGACCTCATCTTGACATGTATTTATTATAAACTACTACTGACCTATATAAGAACTATGTCTGAATGCTTCCTGTTTAAAGCTAAATGTCGTATTTACAAGTGCAAACTCCTGTTTGCTGATCACAAAACAACATGATGGGTAAACAAAGAGAAATGCAATAATGGGTATTATCAAAGAGAAATGTGATAAATAAAGAGAAATGTGATAATGTTGGAGGTGCCAAAATGATCAGTAAAACAATCTCCACTTTGTTTTTTAATTTGTGTTGTCCTAGGGATTAGCTGTTCAAACAAAAGAAATCCCTCAGAGTATTATGACTAACTTGGGAAATTCAGTTGTTTTTATTGGCTTACTGTCAGATGAAATACAGCAGTTTGGTATGATAAAATGTTCTCTCTAAATCAATTAATACACTGTTTGATGGGGAATGAAATAACAATGTTGGCCCATAAATAAAGAAAAATAGTGTCAGTGTCTAGATGTAAGAGTAACTGCATAAAACACAGACTGGGCTGTTGCCCTCAGCTTTCTTGGTTTTCTTTGTTTGGAATCTTACAAGTAGATTCTCACGCAGCTCAACATAAACAATGTACATTTTTAGAGATGTTTTTCATATTTCTCCTCTGAGAGGAGAGTTGATTGATGGTGGTGTTCACCATGAAGGTTGAAGTGGTGGTGACCTAAATGACCAATCTCTTGCCTTTGTACAAACTGTATATATGGAGTCGGATTGTTGATAAAGAATAGAGAATATAGGAGAAGATAGTAAAATGAAGTATTATTAGCTTTCCCTTCATATGCTGCTGCCTGCCTCATTTCTTCTGTAGGTCCGATCCTCCTACATATGGACCAGAGTGTGGCATCCTGCTACACTGGGCAAATGTAGAAAAATATGAACAGTTTTATCTGAATTTAAAACCTGTAAAATTTGTGGAGAGGCAAGAAGTAATCCAGTGTCACCTGTAGTACTTTGTGCGTATACCTACACGTCTCCCACATTTGTAGAAGACTTTTTGTGAGACTTTCCTGCCTGGTTCTTGTAGAAGATAAGTGTTTTTGTCTTTAAAGACAGTATTGGTTGGTTGGTTGGTTGGTTGGTTTTTAATGTCCTAGCTAATTAATATCAGCATTTTTCCCCATATGACATCTGGGGGGGAAAAAAGGTATGTGTACCTTAACCTCTGGAGCTCTAGAAGTAGCTTAAAAGTGACATCATGATTGATTTCCACACTCACTGTTTGAATGCTTTAATTTTACAGTAAATCAGTAACTCATGATATCATGTGTAAGAAAGCCATTTTTAGTATATGTCATGCTCTATGAGCAAAACCTTGTCTATTTTATTTTTATATAGTGCACTTAAAATTTTATTCTGCATATGGCTTTTCTATTCAGTGTCTTCTGTACTGTGTGCACATGTATCAAAAATAAAATAGGAAGACTGTTGCTAGAAGTGATTCAAATTTGTTGATTTTTTTTGAGGAGTGTTCTAATCAGATAAATACACAATATAAAGAAACATAGTAGTGGTTAAACTCTTTTTAGAAAATCATGAGCTGTTCATTCATGTGTTGTGGAATGTGGTATTTAGGCAAATCATTTTCTTCCTATAAACATTTTAGTTTTAATAATTTTCTGTGGAGCTCTTTTGGTTTTTACTTAGTTTGCATGTTTGAAGGAATTAATGTTTTGAAGAGAAAGTCCTAGAGAGCTCATGTCCATTGCAGATCCAGAGAGTAATTTATTTTTGTCATTGATGTTGTTTATGAGTTTCTTCTGCTAATTAGCCGGGCAATAAAACTTGTGATGCTGTTATGTTGGATTGAAGTAGGATTTCACTAAATTAGAAAGCAAGTACTAAGATACTTTATTTTGAAAGCTTTTTTATTTTGAAAGCATTTTTAAAATATAAACGTATGGTAATTTAATGTGGTAGGAAAAGGAATATTAAGTCTCTAGCATATAATATCCCAGATTTATTTCAGTCTTGTGCAAACTTTGGGATATTGATGAATTAATACTCAAATTAGCAGAATTAAAGGTAAAAACAATGCTAAAGAAGTTGCTATGGTGCCTAGTTTTCATTTTCTGTCATGATGGTTTTGAAAAAATGGTGAGAAGGCTTATATTGTATTAGAACTACAGTGTACTTTTATGTCTAAATATGATCTAGTTGCATTTTATTTTATCTGCAATTTCAACTTCAAATTCAACATGTATCTTTTTATGACTCTTAGAAAGAATGAATATACAAATCCTTATCAGGAATACCAGATTGACCAGCAAGTTTAGCAATTTAGCAGCTAGAGTAGCTTATTCATCTCATTTTAAGAAGAGGGACTCTGGAAAATGTGCTCATTGCAGATTGGACCTTGTTAGCCTATGTGTGTCTATAAAAAAGAGAAGATGGATGTTCAGAATATTCCAGAAACTTAACTGTCTTGCACTGTTTTGACATGGAAGCTGCACTTTGTGATCTATAAGTCATAAGTGTTAAAAAAAATTTAGAAGTACTGATCCTTTACATCAGGTATAGTCATGGCTTAATCACACCCTTTTTAGGAGTAAGATTTCAGATACTATTTGTACCCATTATGGCCCCTGACTAAATTTAAGGTTTCGTTTTAAATGTCTACTGGCCAGTTCTGTTTTTAGGAATGAGTAACTGGTCTTATCAGATGTCCGCCTGATCAGGTAAGCAGGTGATCCTGTTTTCTTTTAAATTCATAAACCACGCTTAGTGGCCTTACAGTCTGCTTAGCCATCACTTCTTGATATTTAACCTTAAAAACCTGTTTTGTTCTCATCAGCTGTCTCTGATCATCAGTGTTTACTGATTCTCCTCGTAAAGCATAGAAGGTGTTGAAAATATTATTCTAATTGGCACAGCAATTTTTGGTTCAATGTGTTGTGGTAAGCCATGTTCTTGCAAATCAGAATTTGAATCCCAGCATATTTACAGAGACCTCTGATGCACACTGCTTAACATAGTGATATGTGCTGTATGCACATGCAGTGTCCATGTCTGTCTGTGTGTGTTCTTCCTCAAGTAGGTGGTAGATGAATACTTTTGACAGATACCCAGGTTTGCAATAGCATCTTCAGAAATTTAACTACAGTTTTTCTTCTAAGGTACCGGAAATTATACATTTTGCTGGGGATACTTACTATGTCCAATAACATCACTTTTTCATCTGCATGCAAAGGGAGAGTGTTTTTAGCTGCATCTTGTCTTTCTTTTTTTTTGTTGTTTAAGCTTCAGAGAAAAGCATTTTGGTTGGCATTGCATACAGTGAAATGTTTCACCAAGGCATATATAGAAAAACACAACTGAAAAATTATGTTAAACTATGAAAGCAAACCATTCAGAAGAGAACGTTAAAATATATTAAAAAATAGATATTTGATCTGGAATTGCCGTTAGTGAGTAGGCTACTTGTAGTAACTAAACTGCAGTGTAACCTGAGATGTTTTATTTGAATCCTGAATGTAGTGCAATACACATTTCTTAGTGTGTCCTGTTGCACGTTGGAATATTAGCATTATTTCCAGATCTAGATTTTTTATTTCCAGAATATTAGTATTATTTCCAGATCTGTTTTCTGACTGATCTGAGTTATCTGGTATGTTGTTATTTCTGCTAAGAGGTCAAGTCAGATATAACATAGTGGATTATAGTTGCTTCATGAACCAAAACCAGTGTTGTGATATCTCCACAGCAACTGATCATAGAGAACTTGAGGATATTTCCCTATTATGCTGAGAATATCTTAGTAGCCCTGTCTGAAATTTTAAGGTTCTTGGTTCTTTAATGATTATTCAAAGGTAGAAAATTAACTGCAGAGTAAATAGTTTGTTGGTTTTTTTTGTTTTTTTGGGGTTTTTTTGTTTTTTTTTTTTTTTTGTTTTGTTTTGTTTGTTTGTTTTTTGTTGTTGTTGTTTTTTTTTAATTTTAGAAAACCAGTAGTATCTTAGTGAGATTTCTGCCATTACCTGTAATTCTTTTCAACACAGTCTTGAGTCATGTGGAAAAAAGAGTGGGATAGAAGAGTTTGACTGATGATTTTCATGGTGGCGAAAGTGAACATAGGAGTATGAACAGTAGCAAAAGAATTTTCTGGTATTGAGTGAGTGAATTGAATGCATGGCAAATACAATTCCATGGTCAAAAGCGTGGAAGAGTCATGTCTTCTAGAAAAGGGCCTTAACTTTATGTACACCGTGAGGACTGAATTAATATGGCAACAGCCTAGGAAGAGGTATTAGAGGTACTCTAAGTACCTGAAAAATAAAAAGGCTTTTCCATGTAGTGTCAGGTTAGTGCTTAGTTTGAATCCACAAAGTTGGTCTGATACTGGGAATTACTGGGCATAAATAGGGAAACAGAACAGTTATAGTTGTGTCAGGATGAGTATATGCTGATCCAGAAGATGAGTATTATGTTCTGTTCTGATGAACCTCCTCAGGAAGGACCTAGTAGAATTCATCATTTGGTGCCAGAAAAATCAAGTCATCTGAAAATCTTCCTTAAGTGACATGATTGAATAAAATGTGACTTTTCAGGTGAAGACACAGGAAAAGGAGAAGGGCATGATGGGAAGAAGATTATTGAGCTCTAATAAAGGATCATGTCATGGGGAAAGTTATTAGGGAATTAGTAGTTTTCCTAAATACTAGATCTAAGGGCATCGAATAACATTGTGAGATAGCCAGTAGAAAACAAACAAAACAAAGCTTGTTTTGTATCATGTGTTTGCCATGAGAGGTTGAACCACTAGAGATGTGGTTTCAGGAAATCTGCAAGTCAAGGCCAGAGGAATCTGGGGAGAGACATACAAGACAAGTTAACAGTGGGTTTTGTTCACGTATCCTCACTAGTTTCCTGCTGTTGGAGGGGAAGGAGGTCGGTTTGGAAAGATGTTTGGTCTATCTCAGTGTCAAGGATGATGTTTGCTCTTGATTCTGTTCTTGATTCTTGTCCAGGGCACAAGTCATATGAGGAGCAACTGAGGAAGCTGGGGAGGCTCATCCTGAAGGAAATGAGGCTCATGGGAGACCTTCTCACTCTATACAACTTCCTGAGAGGAGGTTGTGGTGAGTTGGGGGTAGGTCCCTTTTCCAAAGTAACAAGCAACAGGCTACGAGGAAATGGCCTCAAGTTTTACCAGGCATGTTTAGATTGGATGTTATTGAAAATTTCTTCACTGAAGGAGTTGTGAAGCCCAGGAACAGTGTGCCGAAGGCAGTGGTGGAGTCACCATCCCTGGATGTATATAAAGGACGTGTACATGTGGCGCTGAGGGCCATGGTTTCATGTAGGACTAATACTGTGGTGGGTTTAATGGCTGATCTTGGAGATTTTTCCCAGCCTAAGTGATTCGGTGACTCTGTGATCATCCCGTAGTGTCAGTACTATGCTGCTGTGAGGTTGCAAACATGTTACCACTTTTACTGCATCCTTCAGTTGTGGCATTTATTTGTTTCCCATCATCCTAAGTTTGTCTGTGCATGCCTGGCTTACAGTTCTTCAGAGAAGAATGCTATTTATCTGGATACAGACTTTAGTGAGAGAAACTTTTTTGCTTCCTACTCGAAGCAGTTGAACGTGAATTTTCCCTCCTTAATTAGCCTTTGTGTCACAAAATGTTGAGAACCTTCTAGAATGCTCTTCATTTTCTCATTGCTATGCAAGGAGTGTACCTCAGAAAGTGGTGCCTGTGTTGAATCTGCGCTTATCCTGGCATTGTTTCCTTGAAGCTTCCAGCCAGTTCTAATGAGTCAACTTCATTTTGTCTGGCTGATTTTTCAGCATTCTGGCTGATGTGGCCCAAGTTAAGGGGTTGGGGTTTTTTTAACACTTTTGTACTCCTGGCTCTTAAGAGTTGTTTATATGGTACTGCAGGCTCTGCTGTCTTAACAGAGCTTGTTTTTCTTCTCTGAACTTACAGTTCTTTTAAAACATGTTTTGATCCATGCACTGTCTGGCACACAGGAGGTGCTTTGTCTTGGTTTCTCTGGTAGTTCAAAATGGATTTTGTTGTTCCGTTTTGAAGAGCATTAAGAAGGAACATAAAATCCAGCCATCAATAAAGGGAAATGCAGAAGGATTTGGAAGTGCTTTAAGGAGCAGCTAAAGGTGCAGTTACAAGTGAGGAGTTTGTGTAATAAGTTTCCTGCTTTTGAGAAGGAAGCTATGTGAGGGAATCAATGAATTAAAAGCATAAATTAATAATATTTATGTGCAATTCATGTTTGTATCAGTTGCAGTGAATTTGACCACCAGATCTGTTCTTTGCTTGTAGCAATAACAAACTTTTTGTTTGAGGTAAACTACAAAAAATTGTAGTTTAATAATTTGCATGACCTAGTGTATTTTTACTTTCTCATTTTTAGACTTAACCCAAAACAAACAACACCCCCCCCAAAAAAAAAAACCAAACAAAGGCATTTTGTTTAGGTTTGCAGATTGAAATATTAAGGAAATTACAGGTTTTAGGCAGATAATGCCATCCTGATTTGCCAGTTGGTCTGTCATCCTATAATACAATTTTACCTATTCTACAAAAAAACTTTCCAAAGTCACTGTGCTCAATGCTCCCAGGATGGATGAAAATACATGCTTGTATAACAGTGTTTTTTTCTAATTTGCTTCTGCAACGGGGTTTTTAAATCCGTGTTTTCAGGCATATAGTGTTGCATAATGAGTGAAGTATTTCTTTTGAAGGTTACTCCTTTATAGAAGTTGAGTCTACAGGAAGAATTGAACATATTTTACTAGAAAATACTTTTTTTCACATTGTTAAAAGTAAACTATCTTCTTCTGTCTGCTGGATTTCTTAGCTAAACTGTCTTTTTGGATGACTGTGGTCTCATTATGAGTGGGTCACATACCTTCTGGAAATTGCACCACTGCAGTCCCTATCAGAAACACTGTGTTT
>VXBB01014632.1:38362-53777 GCA_013399915.1 Illadopsis cleaveri
ATTTAGGTGAAATTGAGCTGATGATATAGATAGCTAATGCCATTACTTTAGACAACCCTCTTTCTGAGCATAAAATCACATGACTGTAGTTGACCTGACAGTGTGGTTGTACTAAAAACTTGGTACTGTCTTCAGTGAATGGTTACAGCAAGTGACAGCTCCTGAATATGGTGGCACCGGGTGAATATTTTCTTTTTAGAAAATGACATTGTTGGAAATTAAATTGAACAACATCATTCCACATAAGAAATGCTTTTCTCTTTCTGCAAGGTTTGAAAGTTGAGTTGCCCCAGTGTTCCACCTCCGTCAGCAGTGCTGTCATTGGTGGTGTTATCATTTTGACCAGGTTATAGGGTTGAGCAGCCAGAGCAGTGCTGGGCACTTGGGGCAATTAGAAGGGCTCCCACCAGGCTCGATTAAGCAGCGGCATAATTCACCAGAATGTGTAGGAGGAAAGAGCTCCTTCCAAGTAATGCCTTAAGTTTTAGCTTTCATATTTTCCACATTCTTTACTGCATTAGTATATAACTTCATATAAAGTGTCAGCAAGTTCTCTTCACAGCTTAGGTAGACAAAACAATCCTTTTCCAGCCTGAGAGCCAAGGACAGCTGTTACAGTCTCAGGCCCAAAAAGAGTAAACAACGGCAAATTGAGGGGACCAATCTGGGAGGATGGGACTTAATAACCTGAAGCTGTAATTGGACAATTGACCCCAATATGTAAGTGGACCAAAACTTATAAAAGTGTGAAAACTCGTGACCCATTGTCCATCTTGGGTGGAGCCATGGCTGGGCTCTTGCACTGCCCTTGGAAGGCCTTTTAATAAATACCTACTTTATTCCTCTAACGCTGTCTAGTCTCTGTTCTAGGTAGGCTCTCCAGGCATCTCAAGCACTCCTTCAGCCCCTCAGTGAATGTTGTGCCATGTGTGACAGAATTAAAGCAGTGTCAAGTTCATGTAGTTATGACAGGTCATGTAAGACCTGGAACTTAAGTTTCTGCTATCTCTAAAAAAAAAAGTAGTATTTTGATGCCTATTCCTCCCCCTGCAGGGTTCTGACATTTAATGGTTTTTTGGAATTTGAGTGATGTTCTTTTAGTATATGTTACCTTTTTTCTGCTCTTCTAAATAGTAGCTGAAACAACATTCAGGTCCACTGGAGGTCAAAGATTACTTTTAGAAATTTTATGTTACATTTTCAGTATATCCGGTTAAAAACATGAGTGCCAATGCTGTCAGAAATACTGTCATTTTTAAATAATGCTGATTTGGTTAATCATGATTTCTTATTAATTCAATATGCATATTCCCATCCTGTATGCTTCTAATAGATGTTGGATTGTTCTTTCTTTGAAATTGTGAACATTTGCTGTATTTGTGCAATTAAACCTGGTTTTATACTCAGATGTTGTAAATACAGTGGTAACCAACACAACTGGTGTGTGAGTATATCTGGTGTGCTCTGTCCAGGCATTTCATATATTTCATTTTCGTTATGATTTTCATGTATTTTGGCCTTCACGGAATACACATAGCTATGACAAAAGTGAATACATGTAATAAAGCTTAACGTTTAAAAGGGGGAGGGGGGAAGAATAGTGTTTACAGAAGACCAAACATACCTGAATTGTCATCAAAATGTCTTTTTACATATACCATATTTTGAAATATTCCTAAGTATTAATATTTACACATACACTTCCCAAAAACTGAATACACTGTCAGTCTTATCTCCTTGGTATTTTAAATCTGCCAGTGTAAGCATTATTGCTTTGTGATTCCTTTCCTTATTAGCAGCTAGAGTAAATTCACAGCCCTTAAACCATTTTATTTACAAGAACCCTTACTACTTAGCCGGGTGTTACCATAATTGTGCAGTTACATGCTGACAGATTTGATCTCTTTTATTTAACTATTCATAAAGTAGGTTTTATGTCAGGATTATATTCAGAGTCCAAACAAAAAAACCCAACCAACCAGACAAAAAATAGACAGTGTTTCAGTACTTCACAGTCCAGAGACTGTGAAGACAGAAACCCTTTTAAATGATGATGAGTCATAAGGCCTGCTCCATTTCCAATGATTCTTTTGTACTTTTGCACAGGACAAGATAAACTAGGTTATACTTAAGTGATCATTAAAATAATTTGATTTGCGTTCTTTAAAAGTGCAGAAAAAACCTTGCAGCCTTTTCTTACAGACTTACATTTGTGTATTTTTTCAGTAAGCCACTCCTAAGTCAGTAAAGAATTTACTTAGAGTAATGCTGTAAACCACAACTAAAATACTTACTGAAATTTGTATAACTAAACAGATACTAACCCTTGGAGACTATTTTATGCTTTAGCAAACATGATATCAAATTTAATATAAAATTGTCATGGAAAAGTACTAACTTAAAGCATTGTATGCATGTAAACAGCATTAGTGTTGAATCCTAGATTATAAATAGGGAATAAATACAAATTTTCATTAGCGCAGTAACAGATAACTTGCCATGTTTCCTCCAGAAGGATTATTGCAGAAAATTTCTCTGTTCCTTATTCAAGTAAAATTGCAAATTTCCTAACTTGTTATTATAGCACACGGATTCATTTTCCACCATTACCTAGCTCAGAGGCTGCATCTCCTTCTCTGACCTTTGCCTCCTTTATTTAACTGCCTCTTGAATTGTCAGCCTAGATTTTGAAGTGTACTGTGATGGAGTTTGAAATTGATGTCATAGCTTCGTAATGGCATTGCCGCCTTAGCAATGGCACCATAGAAAAGAAATGTAGAAAAATACAGGAAAGCTAACTTACGAAAAATACGTGTGCTATTGGAGGAAAAAGGAGATGATAGAAAAACTAACAGTTAAAACTTAAAGTAATGAATTGAAACAGAAAATTAGAGCAAGACGATCCAGTGTGCTAATGTTTAAATGTTGCCAGTATTTAGAAAGAGCAAGCCCTTGGTGCCTGGACACCTCAGTCATGGAATTTGGTAGGGCAGAAAAAGCTGATAGTAGTCCAGTTAGCTTCTGATATTGTCTCCTAGAGCAGGAAGACTCATTACATAGGGAAATATCGTGAACATGCTGAAACAGCAAATGTGCCACACATGTGAGCGAGAGGCTTCTAAAAAGAGAGTGGAAGGAGAGGTGGGATTTTGATTTTTTTCCTTGTAAAACAGTGCTGTTTTCAAATAAAAATGATTCATTAGTTACTTCTATATTTATCTGAGTTGACACGTTTCTGGTGAGACTGCAAAACTCTCTCAAGGCCACTCCACATATCCATACTGCCCTTTTAGACTTTAAGCTAAAACTGCTGTCTGCAGATCTGCCCTTGCATAAGTGCAAGGAATCCTTCTTTGAAAAACACCACATCAGTTGTTTGTCTGCCTTTGCTGACAGGGCAGATGTTACGTGTAGAGATGGCTGGGCCATATGGCTGATGAGGGTGCCCTTGAACATACTTAAAAGTACAAACACAGTGAAGATATCTTTCCAAGAGTACAGATTTTATCAGCCCAGGCTTGATCCTAAAGGCAAAGCTGACATTAACAGTCAGTACATTAAGACCTGGTCTGTAGGTGAATTGTGTTGAGGATCCAGCACACACACAACGTATATTTCAGTGTATTTTGTCTTTGGACTAGCTTCAGCCTAGTTCCATGGAGTGAATGCCCATTAGGAGTCTTGGGTGTAACTGCTGGCTTGGCTTGATCCAGAAGGAATTTGGTTCATGCTCCAAGATACCTGCAATGGGAATCCACAGTACAGCTGGTGTGGGAGGATGGAAGTCTGGCATTAAACTGGCCCAAACGAAGACATGAATGTGGACAAACACCCTAACTCCATCAGTAAACTGGAAAATTTGGGTGTCTGTACTCCAGAATTATTCTTCCCAGAGCAGCATGGCAAAGGCTGCAGCAGCTGGGCTGCTACCATTTGGTCTGAGTCTAGGGCTTTAGATTATTTCCCCAGAACTCTGCACGGTTCTGTACTCATAATCCTTTTACTTGTTTGTTTGTTTGTTTGTTTGTTTTTGTTTGTGGTTGTTTTTTGAGGTTTTTTTGTTACAAGTAACACCACTTTGAATACAGAAGAGCTCATCACTGTAGTTGTTAAAGAAAATCTTGACTTTTCATAAGTGTCAGGATTTTTTTCTCTTAGAAAGAGAAAAATGCATTTAAAAGCTACCTTCTGACCTTCTGTGTAAGCTTCAAAACTCACCAACATTGACAGTAAGGTATGCTAGACTCTTTAAAGAGCAAAACTTTGGTATGGACATCTTTTAAAATTGTCTAGAATTCATTAGCTTTCAGATCTGAACAGAAGTGCAATCCTGTGTGCAGAGTCTATGTAGGAAAATTACAGAATAACTTCCATTATTCAGAATTGCTTTCATCTCCTGACTGTTGCTGCTTCTAAAAATACTTTCTGTGTCACAGTATGAAAAATGATACTTTTAAGTTCCAGTAAATGGTTTTGCCTTGTAGCTAGCCTTTTTTATTTGTTCTTGCTATTGATGCATCTGTCATGATGATATTTAAAAGACTCATTAACTTCCATTTAATTTTCTACCTGCATTTAGGCCAATGAGCATTTCGGACCTGGGGGTTTACAGTCCTCTTTAATGTAATACTCATTGTTTGCTATGATTTTTTTGTGCATCAGAACTATCTTCCTTCAGCTGTATAATTTTATCATTCATAGTTTCAATAGCACAGGGCAGTGTTCTTGGGTTTGAGGCTTCAGCTGCATGAAGGAGTCTGCATCTCTTTCTGGTGAGCCGGGTGGTGGTTGAATAGAAGTAGTAATAATACAAATAAGAGATGCCATGAAGGAAACCTAAATCCTTTGCTCCCAGGAATGGTAATGGTAGCATTTGTAGTAAGAATAAAATGGTTCTTCTTGCTGGTTTACAGTGGTTCTAAGGCCTCAAAGAAAACAAATCCCAGGGATTACTTCTAGTTGAGATACTTTTCTGTTATTTACATAGTCAAAATTTATTTTTACAAGACTGACTGATTTCTCTGTGCTTCCATTTCTCCATCTCTTAATTCAAAATAACTGGTATTCACTTTGAGAACTTAAAATAATCTAATAGATTGAACAGCCAGATAGGTTTATGCCAGATATACTTTACATCATGACACTGCTGGGGGAATAATCATAGAATATATCTGATGGCAGTGAAAATTATGACACTTGATCACTTCTCAGATGAAATGTAATTTACATCAGTGTCTCAGCAGCCATTGCATGAGTGTGCACTTTAGGGTAAGATAGGATGTATTTACGTTGTGGGTTATTTTAAGGATTTCTTAATTAGGATTAATTTCTTATAGGAGGTGTTGAAACAGCTACAAGGAAGTATTGAAGATGAGGCAATAGCATCTTCCGGACAAATTGACTTACTGGAACGACTTAAAGGTAAATCTAGAATTATGTTTTAAATAGGTTCATTTCTTTTTAATTTGGGATAAAATTTTCAAAGTTGTTTGTATCTTCTTTTCAGTGCTGACCTTAATGATGAGGCATAGTCTTAGTGCCTAAACATTTTCGCTAAAAGCTTTAAAACGCATTCTCCAAAAAAAAAAAAATCTTCTCCATTTATACTTTTGCTACTGTTACTCTAGGATTTCATATGAATTGCTTTTGATATAACTCACATTTCTTTCTTCAGAAAAAAGATCCGTGTAAGTTAATGTTGGTGTAGTTCCACAAGTTTTCTAAACTTGTTTGCGTGACCTGCCTTTTCTGTGTCATGTTACTGGAATTGTTTCTGTCATGCTGCAGATTGATGGCCCCTTCCCTATAGCACATGCTGGAATCTGTATCATCCCATTGTATGGGAAGTGCCAGCAAGCCCAGACCACTAACTCCCTGTATACATCCATTATCCCCGCCACTGACCCAGAAATTTCATAGGGACATCTATGTTTAAGAGCCATGTGATGCACAGAGTCATCTGTTACATGGTAGTGAAGCGTTTGCAGGATCTCTGGACAAGAAATTTGTTGTGGTGGCTGGCTGAAATTGTTAGGAAGTGGGCCACAAGGTAATTCACATGATGTTTATGCAAAACTCTGCCCATTTCTTAAGTCCTCTGGGAAGGAAGCAGGCAGGCCTTTGTGAGGATACTGTTCTGATTGCCAGGATTGCAGTTTGGCCATCTGCTCAAAAAACTGCAGTTCTCCAAGTCCACCATATCCGTTGGTTCTGTTCACAGTATTTTTTGCTGCATTTCTGTGCAAAATGTTTTCATTTAAAAAACCCCATAGATTTGTTCAGGAAGTAAGAAATTAAGATAGAAATGATCTTTCAACTTTGTGTTGTGGAACCTTTAGCTCTGAAAAATGTTTGCTGTTTATTATCCAGAACTAAATTTGGAAAGCACCAGCTTCGCTGGGGTGAAGTTAAGGCCAAAGGTGTCCGTGCGCTCATATGGGAGCCGGGAAGGGTCCGTGTCGAGCCGCTCAGGGGAGTGCAGTCCAGTCCCCATGGGGTCATTTCCAAGAAGAGGCTTTATGAATGGAAGCAGAGAAAGCACTGGTTACTTAGAAGAGCTAGAAAAAGAGAGGTAAATTTATTTGTTTATTCCTCCAGTATGGATTGACTTCTAATTTTAATGTGGAAGTTTACTACACACCTAGTATTCATATCATGAATATAGTTTTGAAAAGTGGTGTATTTACCTGTCATTTACCTTGACAGGTAAGAAACCAGGAATCTACATTTTATTCAGATGCACATGCAGAAAAATATAAAAAAAAATAGTGAAGTATCCTTCAGTTTCTACTGCTTCTTCGTATGTTCATTTCATTTTTACTCTTTGTTGGCTGAGGAGGTTTTTTATTTTGGTAAGCAGGTTGTCACTGTCTGAAATACATTTAAACAGCAAGGGTGGAGCATTCTAACCACCTTCATATCTCCTCACTACTGTTAATAAATGCTGAAGCTGTAACAATGGTGAAATGTGAAATCGCTTTCTCTCTTTTGCAAATAATTATTAAGTAACCATAACTGATTTATCAATTATTTACTATTAGCGGACTTTTACCTAGTGACTCTACTCTTTCAGCAAATGTATCGACTAAACAAAATGCATGTTCTTATCTTCAAGATGTTGTTCCCATCAGATGTTTTGTGTTGACAAAATCCTAGAATTTCTTTTCTTGAAAGGCAGTGGTGCCGATTTATAGGAAGAACATACTTTCAGGTCATAATACAGAATTGTAGCACTTCATGAGTCACTTACAAAGGAAATGCAAAGTAAGAGACATGCAGCTGTTTCCACTGAAGCCATCTTTATTTCCTAAAACGAACCTGACTGAAATACCAGATGTTTTCAGAAGCCCATCTGCAAGACAGGGTTTCCTAAAGATTTAGTCCTACTTAATGGATGGGATATCAAGCTGTGAGCTGCAAAACTAAATAAACTGCAACACAGTTTTTATGCCTAGTAGACATTAACAAGCAAAAAAATTCACTTTGAAGTCGTAATAGAAAAGCCTTGTGGGTGATGAGTGGGTTGTGGACAGCTCTCTAGGAACTCCTCCTCTAAAGGATTTACTCTGGAGTTCAGCAAAATTTTTGCAGCCAAGACCTGAAAAGAGTATGCTTTTCTTCCAAGATACTGTGTCCAGGTCCACTTTTTTGGTCCTGTCAGCAGAATGCAAGTAACTTCCTAATTTCCCATGGGTCCATACTGAGCCTGTTCTAGCAGCCACTCTAGTCTTTTTCCTTCCCCTAGCCAGGACCATCACTAATGATATTTGTTCTGTTTCATAATATGTAGATTCCTGAGGAGCTGTGTAAGAGTATTTAGGAATTTGGGAGCCTATCTGCTTGCTCAACTCAGTCTTAAAGAATCTGATGTGTCTGTTATTTAGTGTCTTAACAAACTCTGCATTTGTTTGTATTCTTCCAGTGCTGTGTTTTACTGCAGATGATACCAAAATCTTTAAACACAGTTGGAACTTTCAGGTTAGTTCCAGTGAACTCCTGCTCACTTGGAATAAGCAGCATTTATAGCAGTCAGAGTTCTATAATGTGGTTAGCAGCTCTGATTTATGATCTGTGATCCTTCCCCACCCTGATGGATTCTGAGGTGATAGTTCTTTGGACATTTTTCTTGGCAGTGAATATACCTTAGGCAGTGAACCAGCCTGTGTTCCAAATAACGCTGGAGAAAAGGGATGGGGATGTTTTAATTTCAGAGTAGCTTAGGCACTGTTAATTTTGTAGCTGATGGGGTAGATATTTGTGCTGTGAAGAAAATGGATCTATGGAGGAATGGCCAGATCACATCTGGCTTTATTATTAGTGAAATGACACATAATCCAAAACTGCTCTGTTCTTCAAGCTGTTTCAGGGTACATGTGGAAGCATGTAGAGCATTGATGAGAACCCTGGGTAGGCAAATGAACTAGAACTTGACGGGGGGAGTGTATAGGACTGTGCATCTAAAATCACTACCATTTCTAAAAGAAAATTAACCACTTATTTTCCTGCATTTTGTGTCTAAATTTTTTAGGCATATTTACTGAATTTTTGTGTATCTAAATGTATATATTTGCTAATAGATTTTGGATTTTTGCACTTCAAACAGACTTTCACAAACTTGTGGAACTTGACAAGCCTAAAATAATTTGGAATAAAATAATGCTTTTCAGAAATATGCAGCAGGAGACCATTTCCACTCAGTATTTTAACACGCTGGCAACAATATAAGCTGCTTATGGGCAACAGTGTTTGTGTGAGGACTAAATGATGTCTTTAAATATTTAGAGCAATTTGTTGGGTGCCTGGCATCCAGTCAGGGTCAGCCCACCACACTTGACTGAAAGTGAACTTGTGAGGGGAAGAAAATTTATCAATTGGTTCGCCCACCAGAATACAGATGAAATTATTGGTGCATATCTCATTTGCTTGGCTCGCCTCTAATTCCAAAGTTTAAAAAAACAAATGAAAGAAATATAGAGAAAAATGGACAGGGGCAGTGCTGTGCTTTTAAATTGGCAGTTTAGAATTCTCCAATCATTAAATATCTCTTGCTTTCTCTGGCTATTTCCAGGTATACTTGGTAAGAGCATTATATCAGCAAAATCTTTCAGAGTAAACTGCAGGTTAATTTTTGTGTTTGTTTGCCCTTGGCAATTTAGCAAATTTAATAATCTCATCTATAATTTGCCACTAAAGATGACAGTCTTCTGAGAAATTTTATATGAAAATGTTTGTAGGCCTTCTTTATTCCTTCTGGTTTATGCCATTCCTTTTTTATTTCTTTAATGTTGATTTGGAGCATTTTCTCTCTTGTGGCTTCTTTCTTCCATTGTGCTTATCTCTTTTTGGCTGGCTGCTAAAACTTACCTCAAACTTTACAGCATCAGCACTGCTTTTCAAGATTTTATCTCCCACCAATTGAAGTGAAAGTATTAATTTTAGTGGTAGTTTACATAATGCAAGTAGAGTAGCATATGGTTTGTTTCCCTTCTCCCTTTTATCCAGGAATAATACTGACATAATTATGCAGAAAATACTCCAAAAGAAGTAAAGCGTTTTCTGCATCCATTCAGCTTCCTCTGTTGTTGGGAGCTTCAAAAGTACCACATGAGAAGTCTTTGAAAAACCCACCCTTCAGAAGAACAGTTCAAATCGAAAACTTTTTGTCAACTCATAAAAATAGTGTAAAGTTGCAAAAGCTTTCTTCATTTGCTTTACTGAATTCTCAGTGAACTTGACAGGGTATGACAGAGAACAGAATTTTCTCTGATGCTGTGAAAGTCCTAATGTAAACATCTTGGGGGTATAAAAAAGATGGAATAACTTCACTGTTTTTTTCCATCTTGTTTTTCATGACTAGTAGCAGCTCTTCCACTTCAAATCATCTCCTAACCCTGAGAAGCTCCAGGAAGCTGAGAAGCTCCAGGAAGCTGTACTTCTTGTTGGAATAGTATCTGAGAGTAATGCTTAATGTGGGGAACAGCTTACCAGACACATCTACAGAAAACTACTGCTTATTGTTGCTTATTTTCAAGGAAACTGAAGTGCAGCCTGCTGTAGTTGTAGCGACCCTTCATGTTTTGTGCTGAGAGAACTTAAAGACTGTTAAAACCTGAATTCTCACAGAGCACTGATACCAAACTAGTAATCCCCATCACTTCTGAAGACAAAATGACAATATTAAATTAAAGAAGTCTCCCTCACGTCATACATTATGTTGTTTATGCAGTATTGATGGTTCCTAAGTTATTTTCTTGCTTCTGGTATCCATTGTGCATTTCAAAACAGTTTGAGTGACAGACAGAATGACCCGGTCTCACATACTGAATACCCTATGTTTTATTAGAGGAACTTAATCACTTGTGTGCTTAGTTGAAAGTAACCCCTCCAGTTTCTTCTACCAGTTCTTTGACATCCAGAGGCAGAATTAGTCAGTCCTTTCACATTTGCAAGTCCTCAAAAGTAAAAATACTTTCTATAAGGATTGCATTATTGTGATTTTGCAAATATTATTTCACAGTCTGGACACAACTAGTGCCTGGGCACTCAAGGTGGTAAAAAGGCAAGCTGTGCAGAATTCTACTCTGTCCAGAGATTAGGCGCCAGGGCTTTATGGCTAGAGACTTGGCAGGTGGGAAGGAAAAAAAACTGTCTCAACAGGCTTTCCCCAAGCCCCATCTATTAGTTTTGCCTTCCGTCTGTCCAAAGGACGTTAGGAATTTCTGCCAGCCACATCCTTGTGACGGAAGAATTACTGCCGTCCTGTGATACTGCTCCAGTTACCTGCCAAATTACGGTAATTGCTTGTTACTTCTTTTCAGTCATTTTTATGGTAAACCTTGGCATCATTAAAACAAATCTTAATCTTCTTAATCTTCTGTATTAAAACAGATCTGTTTCAACACAACTGTTGGATCAAATCTGGAAATTTATGTCATTTTGTTAATGTTTACAAACATTTAGCAGTCTTAGATGTGTATAGTTTTCCAGTCTCATGTTGAAGGGCGGGATCCTCTCTTTTAATTTGCCATTTGCACACAAGCCAAGCCTCTTCTAGTGGATATGGAATAAATGTTAAACCATCAAAATCAGCTTGAAACATTTTTAAAGCAGGAAATAAGTCAAACAGATTCTTTAAAATACAAATTTTAAAATTCTTTCTTCTTTGTTTTGTGTGGAAGATGGATTACCTTCTCAAATCATGTCTCTGATGCAATATCAAAATAGTCTGGGGAAACTTGTACTTCTGTTGTATGATATGTAATTGTTTCTTATTGACTTACAGTAATTATTCATAATGTTTGTGTGCTTTATAAAGATTCATATGCTCTTGCTCAGAAAGGCCACAGCCAAAGAGGGATGCAAAAGTTAGGGGATGGGAAATAATACTGGGCAAACTTGTATGCAGCTTTCTCTCTTCTGGCTAAGTGTTGACTTTGTCATTTTTTCTGTTAATGAGAAATACTAAAACATCAGAAGGAAGAACAGTACTCACAGAAAGCATTAGAAATAAAATAATAAACTTGTATTAAAAAAGGAGTGGCTTTTCTGTTTATTCCTACTAGCCAGATTTTGCTGGAAAATTTGAATATAATTTTTTTAGGAATATGGTAGCCATGAGGATTATTTCATTATATTCATAAGATTCAGAATTATATAAAATTCAGTTCATGCAGGATTGATAAAGTAGTATGTGAAAATAGATTTTTTTCCCCTTGGTAGTCTGCATATATTATTCATTTTGTCTTTCTCAGTTGTTACTCAGGTATGCAGTATGTGTATGATACCCATTTAAAATGTTTTTAACGGCTGCAAATGTATCTTGTCTATAATATTTGGTGGAAAATACTGGTTTAAAGTATTTTAGACACTCACAGAAATGGCTTATTTTGTATGCTTTACCCATAGTTTTGCTATGGGTGACAAAATGAGTAAAAGGACAGTGCAAAGGTGAAGATTCTCAATTCAGTAACAGGATTGAGGGTTATGCTTGCTTCTGTGACAGACCTTTTCTTAAATGCTGTTTGCACTATACAAAGTATATTTTTGAAAGAAGCAGGGTACAAGTTAACGCAAGACTAATAACTGGTTTTGTTTTCACAAAAAGGTCTCTTAGCTTTGGATTTTGAATTGGGTTTTTTAGAGAGACACGTATATTTTTCTCTCTCACAGATGAGGACCTGAAATGCTTAGCACTGAGGAGTGGATAGGCTGATTAGCCAGGGCCAGGGAACTGAACTCAAATGTTTCTTTAGTGCCTTCTTCAAACCTCCAGATGGAAATGAGGTGTTAATGGTGAGACATTTCCTCCTTCTGCTTTTAACAGATCTCTGTTGCTTGCGGAGCTTGAGAAGGAAGAGAAAGAAAAGGACTGGTATTATGCCCAGCTTCAGAACCTGACTAAAAGGATTGATAGTCTCCCCCTTACTGAAAATGTAAGTACCTTCTGAGTGCTTGGTGAGGTGTCTGGTGCTGCAGTCCCTGTTTAGATGTTGGGTGTATTTTATTAATTTGGTGGCATTCTCTACTATCGCTTTTGTTCAAAATTTTTTTTCATTCAGTATGTAATGATAACTTAGCCTAAATAATGCATTTTTCATATAGAATTTTACACATCAAAATTCATAAATATCAGTATAATTGTCAGTGAAATCAGTGGAGCCTTGAGAAGCCATTATGGCAAATTAATTGGATGTCAGTACACTTCCTTAACTCTGTTCCCCCCTGTTATTTTGTTCAGTGGATTTTCTAGTTTTGAGAGTAATACTAGTATAACACAATGTACACAAGAGCTGTTATTTCAATATGATAGTAAAGTGATTCTATAGCCTGTGGAGGTGTGGCTTTAAGCTTTTACCTTGGCACCTTCAAACTATTTGTAGTCAAGTCATCATTATCTGGGGTAATGAAGATGTCTGATATCCCACATAATGCAGGATTTCTTGTTAGATGTCAGTAACGTGGATGTATTTGTAGTAGATTCCTGCACGCATACAGTTGGGAAGGTGTGGTTGAGAGAGTCACACCTAATGAAGGATCATCAGGAAATGGAAACAGACAACAGAAACACTTCTTCAGTGGGCAGAAGTAATACTGAGTCATAGCTGAGCTTAGCAGAGCACCAGAACCGCGGGAGAAGGCCTTAAAAAGATAAGAAGGAAGTGCAACCTTTTCTCAAAGCTGTATG
Organism: Illadopsis cleaveri; assembly: GCA_013399915.1. Lineage (NCBI taxonomy): Eukaryota > Metazoa > Chordata > Aves > Passeriformes > Timaliidae > Illadopsis > Illadopsis cleaveri. The sequence goes on from VXBB01014632.1 coordinate 51,546, forward strand.
TGTGTCACTGTTGTAGGTTTTAAGGTTGTCTCCCCTGTTCCATAGTTAAAGATTCACTTAGCTGCTCTTAGGATTAGGATGCATTACTTAACATCTACACTAAAAGCCTTTTGTTGCAATTTAGATCCATTACTGCTTAGTCCAGACACAGGTCCCATTTGGTGCTTGCAGATGATTGTCTTGTTTTTACTTTCTGAATTGACCTTGGTGAAGTCTTCTGGAAGGACAGCTCTTGGAGACTCACTTATTTACAGACTGAGAAATTGTCCAAAATCAGTGAAGAGCTTTGCTCCTGCCTCAAAATTTCATTTAGTTCAAAAGTCTTCCCTTAGGCCATATTGCTGCTCCTGGGTTTTACACTTGTGCTCTTTTCAAGGGTGGTTAGAAATAAGGGAAATACCAGCAGTATGAATACCATCACTATGTGGGGTAGCTTGATACTTCTGAGTATTTTTGGAAGTGCCAATTCAGATGGCACACGTCACAATTTTGTTGGTAGCGGTCAGATGTTTCTGTAAGGAATGATACTTTCTCAGTGCTTATTTATTATATTTAATCATTTGACAAAGCACAGGTGTAGTCTGCTGGTAGAACATCACTGTGTTCTTGTTTTTCATAACGCAGTCATGTTTTAAGAATGTATTACTATGGGTTTTTTGTTCATGAAATTTGTTGTAGAAAAGTAATTGTTCTGCTTTTTGTTCTGAGAAATACATTGTTTACATAAATGTTACCTGCTAAAATGCCTTCCCTGTATTACTCTGGTTTCAGTTCTCCTTGCAAACAGATATGACCAGAAGGCAGCTGGAGTATGAGGCCAGGCAAATCAGNGGTAGAGTTTGTGTCTCACTGTTAAAAGCGAGGGAAAAGGTTTTCCTTTTCTTGCTTATTTATTAAATTATTGGTAATTGTATCTTTAAACTGTGTAAACACAGCACTTAGTTAGCCTTTTGAATAAAGGAATAGGAATCAGGACACAGGAAATAATTCCTCAGCAGAAAATACCCTCATCTGCCTCTTGTAAATAAGTCTTTTGTTTCAGCAGATGTAGACAATTTATTCAAGAGAAAATACTTTTTAATGGTAATTTCCTTACAATTTTCTACCATTTTAGCTTCAGAAAAGCCAATGTATTTGCAACTGCTTTATTTTGCTATATTTTTTCTGGGGTGCTTCATGCTTTTAAGTTTAGAATAAAATCTAGCTACTGTTCTTAAGTTTCCTTAGCCAGAAAGGATGTATCAGGGGATAGTCTTCTCAAACAAGGTATTCAAGTAAAATGTAATTTACTTACATATCTGGAACTTGTTTGCTCTCACCAAGAGTTGTTTTGCATTCTTGATGAGGATAGGTACATATCTAACATGGCACACCCATTTGGAAGTATAAATTAGAATATAATCATGTGCCAAAATTAGATAATCATTTGGTTGCTAGTTATAAAAAATAATCCTCCATAGTAGGAAAGCAACAATTTGAATTATTTATTACCATGTACTTCTGTATTAAATAACCAATTTAGTAGGATTTGGGGGGTTTATGGTGAATGTGACAATAATCAATATTTTCAATACAAAGTCTTTTTAGGCTCTGTCTCCCTGGCTAGATTGACTCAACACAAAATTTTGCTCCATGAGAAACATTTCTAATTTGGTTTTACATTTAAGTTAAAGCAGCTGTTCTGATTACAAGAGATAATCAGAATAGCTGCTTTAAACTTCCAAGTGAGTTAATCTAGTAGGACTTTTCAGAAAATTCAGTACTTTTTCTGTTAAAAGTACTTGGCCAAAGAGATACCCTGCAGCTCTGAGGTTATGTGTGCAGGGCTGTGCTGATGTTCTCAGACAGACCCAAGTTCAGTCTGGTTGGAGAGTCACTGGTCCTGATCTGGGAGCTGTAGGGCTGTTATTGAGATTTATCAGCAAGGGTGATGCCCTCCACAGATTGAGCTGTGCAGTTTGTGTCAGCCTGTCCCAAGAGAAGATCCTTAATGGCAAAACTCCTGGGAAAGTTCTGCTGCTGTTACAGGCTTAAGTTAGAGGAATGTGATATCCTGGTTTGGAAAGACAGGTATCTGCTAGGGAAGGTAGGAGCCTCCCTCAAAATGGAGAATGTAAAACCCCTTCCTCTGAATTATCATAATTTTGAAATTAAGAGGCTCTCAGGCCTCAGATATGGGAATAGAAATAACAGTTCTCTATGAGGAAAGTTAAAATAAAAATGTAGTAGTAC
>VXBB01014634.1:0-17915 GCA_013399915.1 Illadopsis cleaveri
TTTTTTTTTAAATTTTATTTTGGATAGGAAGAGTGTACAGTGTCCAATATATGGCTTCAAATCACATTCTTCTTTGGTCATTATCATGTTTAATTTGCTGTTGAAATGTGCTTTTTTTTTCCCCCCCCAGTTTTTGATCTTCTTCCTTATTCCAACAAGCGAGTGGTACTGAACTTCTTGCAACAAGCGTTTGGGGATCCTATGCTGAATGAAGTGTACTTGCTCTCAACATTCAAATTACAGCCAAAGAGCACAGCCACTGTTTTTGGCCTATATTCACCAGCTGACAACAGCAAGTATTTTGAATTTACGGTAATGGGACGGATGAGTAAAGGTGAGTTTTTTGGAATGTGTATGGTAGGACTGGTGTTGGATCCATAGTTACTGGTGTGTGACAGATGAATGTTGACAGCTGCGTGATTAACCTTTGTGCTTGAGTCATTCCTGTTGCCTGCTGTCACTTTTCACATCCCCTCTCACTCCTTCATCTCTTTGCTTCATCTCCTTGATGCTGCTCTCTCCTGGCCGGGGGAAGTGACCTGACAATCAGCTGGTATCTCAGCTGCAATGCTTACTCTGAGGAATGCTGAGAAATGAGGAAAAAGCCATGGAGTCAATTTGGTTTGGTCTCTATTTTTTTTTTTTTTTTCCCTTTTTTTCCCTAGGGACAATCACTGGTTCTTATTACTCAGGAATTTGAGGGACACACGCACATGCTGCCTCATGCATATGAAAGGCAGGTTCTTGTTCAGCTGACCCTGGAGGTTAGATGTGACTATGCAAGACAAATATCCCTGGCACTTACAAGATCTATTGGGTGAAATAAAGTGTTTGTTCTTAATTTACTGGAATTGGTTAATCAGGAGTCACAGTAGGAACTGTAGCTGTTTTAGAAATAGTTGCATTGATCTGTAAACCAGACCTAGGATGTGCTACAATTTTAAGGTTCAGTAAAAAATTGTTGATTTATGTACATTGTTGTTGCTGCATTGACTTCACCACTGCTATAGTAATTTGCTACTGAGTAATTAGCTAAATCAAATATCCTGTGAAATTCTACTGAGAAATTTCAGTTTATATATAGGGAAGTTATTCAATATGCTCCAAAAGAAGAAAAGCACACCTTTTCATTAAACATTGTAGGGCAATGAGTTAGATAAAACATTGGTAGTTTTATCAGGTCTCCTGAAATCCTTCTGAGGTAAGGGAAAAAGAGCTATGTGTGTGTTGGGAATGAGTAATACATGGTCACACAGCCTCATCAAAAGTGTCATACAATTTCTAACACTGACTTACTTACTTGCTAAATAAATGATAGATTACACATGCTTGCTCTCCCTCTCACACTTGCACAATTATATGTGTAAATGTTGTACATATGTGTAGGAACACATACACACAAGTGTGTCTATACACATACAAATTTGAACATGCCAAACTCTGATTTTCAAAAATATCTGTGTGGTTACCGGTGGTCTCTTAAGCCTGTTAAAGTGTTTCTGGTGGAAGGTTACGTGGTTTCTTTTGGTTTTGTCCCTCAGTAGGTTGGTGTTTGAGAAGCATCTGTGCGACAGGATGAACACAATAGTGGCGTATGTATAGGCAGCATGAAGAAACTTATTCTGTTGGTGACCAGTGTTGAGTAGGTGGGGGACATCTGTAACTTATCTGGTGTAAAGGATTGGCCTAAGAGAGGGAGGCTTTTTGCAGCACGACTGTTAATTGGATCTCTTCTTTATTACGTTATTACTTTTTACTTCTTCATTATTACTTTAGAGCACCTTGTTCAAGGCATATGGCAGTGAGCAAGTGGTAGGCAGTGTTTTCACACCTGATTTCTCTGGAAGTGTTAGGGATCCCATATGGCTACTTCAGGCAGTAAGTTAAACGGCATCCAGGAGATTGCCGAGTCCGCTGCAAGTATGGAGTGCCTGAGTTGTGTGTGATCCTCTCAAGATGGAACATCATTGTTTAAGTGGTGAACCAATGTTGGCATCTCAGTAAAGTGCAGGGTCTTAATAGCTGTGGTTTTGAAAGAATGAATAGCACTTTCTCTGCATGATATTTCTAGTTATGCACCCAAATCTGATCTAAGGAGCTCAAAGCAGGCATTAGTTACACTTTAAAATGTCACATTTAGGAGTTTTGTTCACAGTGGTTGCCTCACATTCTGGTTTTATTGTAGTATAACTGATAGTGACATGTTTATGACGCCTAAATATTTTTAAAAGCACAGGTCTAAATTACTGAGTTAACAGCTAAACTTATGGTAGACAATTGTGCCTTTCAGAGACAGATAGCATCGATGGATTTCTTACCCTTTTAAAATTATTCCTTTATGGACCAAACAGCAGTTAGTGTATAGAAGTGTTGCAGTTCAGCAGTTCTGTGAAGCAGCTCCTATTTTAATTGAAAATTTGTTTCTTAAGCAGTTTATGTGACACTTTAATGAATATCTGTAAAGTATTCAAGCAGCAAACATACTGCAGGGGCTTGGATGAGTTAAATCTTAGAGGTGGAGACTGTGATCCAAGAAAATCTCTCTTCAAAAGCCTACTCTAGTTTACCAGATGAATATTTGGCTTTGGCTGAGGAAAGAATACTTGATCCTCCTTCCAAGCCTGATTGCTCCTTGTCCTGAAACTATTCTGGCAGGGCGTGTTCTGGGCCCTGCCTTCATCTCCTGTTTCTTTCTCTAGGCTACTGTTGTGTTTGGTCACTCTGAATGCAGGGCCCAGATCCAAAGACCTTACTTTCATATGACCAGGCGTGCATAATATCCACAAAAATAAAATGCCTGCAATGTCCTCTGTCTTGCTTTTTCTTTGAGTTTGCCAAGGAATGCTACCTTTTAGTGAGTCACTGGTGACCTCACCCACCTTTGCGGAAATCTCAGCTTTGGCAGTGTTTTGACAGAGACAGTAGTGAAAACATTCCTGATATTGACCGCAGCTGCTGAGGCTCTAGCACTAGTGTGGACTTCAAAGACAGAGACATACCCTGGCCCATTCATGCTGGTATAAATCTGGAGTTTTTTTAATCATTAGACTGAGGAATTAGAAAAATTATAGGGAGCATGTAAGTTGGGAGGTCACCAACAAACAGGTATCACAGCATCAAAGCAATTATATTAGTGTGTTATGGAAAGATGGGAAGGTAGTTTGTTAAATGAATAGAAATGGATGGTTTCAGTAAGTAGCTGTTATTAGGTCCAAAGCCAGTAAGAGCTTTTACCTCCACTACATCCACAATTTTTGGTTGACTTAATGTCAGACCATTTGTGAGCTCTCACTTGATGCAACTGTAGCACCCATCTGTGGATTTCAGACTTCAGCAAGAGCCAGCATGTAAATATTTAGATGCCTGGTGTCTGTGCAGCTTGATTCCTCATGCACGTAACTGTTACAATCAGGAAATAAGTGACTGTTGGCTGATGATCAGTGGGATCTTTGAAACAAGGTCCATCTGAAATTGCAGGGTAGTTATACACTGTCCAGATGCATTCAGCTCGTTGCTTCTGCAGATATGCAGTTGGAGAGTCAGGGACAGATTTTGTGGAGAGAACTAGCTAGCTGACCTTAGAGATCTGGCTCACAGATTCTAGCTTACTGATCCAATTTCCTTAGGAAAGAGACTTTTTTTTCAATATTACTCAGCAGATATTTATTGTAAGTGTATTTGTCTGCTGTTGTGGTTTTTTGATGGTGCATTTTACTTAATGAAATTAAAATTTTTATCCGGTAGGTCAGTCACTAATGCTTTTAGAAAGAGCTGAGAGAAGGTTTAGTCATCTCTAGGAATGGGCTATGCTTTTTCTGCATTATACTTTGTATTTACTCAGTGGTTGTTACAGATTTGTGCAGGTTACTGGTTTGAAAACATGCTTCCTTTGGTTTTTAATTATGCATTTGAATACACTCTTAGACAGCTCCACTGTATGCCGTATGCATCACTGAAATTGATTTTCTGGTTGTACACTTCTGCTACAGAGTATTTCTGGGTCTATCAGCTATGTACGTGCCAAAGTGTGCTGACTGCAGGCTGTCTGCTGTGCCCTGTAACTTTACCACTTGCCTTTTAGCACATTATGGCCTGTAAAGTGACTTTGGTTAAGCCATTTAGAGAGGCGTGGACAATGCAGAGGAAAACTCAGCATAGGCAGAACTTTGCTAATAGGGGGTCACGCAAGCATCCTGCTAGAGCTGCTTTGAGAGTCAATGTAACATTTATTATTACCCTTTTGTCTGCATATGGGATGCATTTACAAAAGCAGACATGTGGAAAAATACCAGGGCAATTGCAGATTTCCACAGGATGTTCCTTGATCAGCCTTGGGCTATCTGCTACCCTCTGATAGTCCTTCTATGTGTTTTGCCCTAGCGGTGCTGCGCTATCTGAAGAGTGATGGAAGGCTGAATTCCGTGATCTTTAGCAACATCCAGCTGGCTGATGGGAAACCTCATGCTGTCATCTTGTGGCTGAGTGGCCTGCAGCAGGGGTTGAGCACAATAGAGTTGTATCTGGACTGCCTGCAAGTAGGTGCCATTGAGGACTTGCCAGAACCATTTTCAGCACTGTCTCAGAAGGTGGTGGTGGCTGAGTTGCGCACTCTCCAGGAGAAGCCACAGGTGAGCATGGAAACTGGGAACAGGCTGAGGACTTAGAGGGATCACCCATGAACCTCTGGATCACTGAATTCAAACCTCAGTCCTCACAGCAGCCAAGTTCTATACAGTACTTTAATATTAAGTTGTGAAATAAATGTAAATAGAAGGTCCCTATGGGGCAGGTCAAATCTTCGCTCACGTGAACCCTATACTAATTATGCTATTTGTTTTAAATGCAATTTTTAGCTTTTTTAATAAAATCAAAAGAACTACTGCCTCCTTCACTTCAATCTAGTTGTTTTTTGGGGAGTGGTCTTTTTGTGAGGACTTAGCTAATGCAGTAAGGGCAGCTTTTCACTGGCTTCTTACAGTTGTTCTGTATGAGCAATGCTTTTCTGAGTATGTGTCTTTCCTGTTCATGATATGCCAAAAGACTAAAAAAGACAAAGCAAAGGGGGAGCTCTTTTGGTGCCAGAGTGTAACCCTCATCTGTTTGACTGCAATAGCTTTTCTTCCTGTGTCTGCCAATCAGGAGTTGATAAAGCTTCCTGTCATCTCCCTACCAGCAGTCTGAGATAAACAGTGTCTTCCACAGCATCTTGCATCATCATTAATCAAAAATACTCATTAGAAGGTGCAAGGGCATTCTGCCCCCAAGGTTGCCCACTTACTTTGTTTCATTGCAGTCTTGAAAGTGAGCCTGTTTTTATGGAGAATGACTGAGGTGCCATATTCCTGACATGAATATATGTACCTGTTTGAGAGGAGAGGAAAAAAAAGACTGCTTTGGATGCACTTAAAAAAAATCATATGCCACGGAAATGTGTGAACTTCTAGTATGTGAGATCATATGAATTTGAACAGTAAAAAGGACAGTTTGAAATAAAACAACTTTGTGAAAATCTGCAAAGCAAGGATTTTATACAGTTCAAATGATGTTGGATGGTCCTGAAGAGAATGGTGTAGGACGTGGACTCCCTCTCTTAAAAAAATCAATTTACTTTGTCTGATATTTCATATTTTTTCCCATTGTTGTACTAGAATTGTGAGCTCTGTTTTTCTTGTGAGCCCAGGATACACTAGATGAGCTAAAGCTGGTAGCTGGAGGAACTCTTGCCGAAGTGGGAAACCTGCAGGACTGTTTTCTTCAACAAATTGAGCCTGTACCTCAGTACACTGGTAAGGCCTGCAACTGGGAGTTAAAATTATTCCTAATGATGCCAGTGCAAGGAAGCTAATGTGATGAATATTGAAAACATGAAGAAGACTATAGTCAAGTAATAACAATTACTTGACTAAATTATAGCTATGACATTTTCCTGTAAATGTTTTAGAAATAGCTCTGTTTGGAGAGAAAACTATTGTTGGTGATAAAGCAATGAATGGTTGTTTTAGTGAAAGACAAGTCTGTAATGACTGAAAGAGGTTTTTTAGCCTTTGCTGTCCCCCCTGCCAAACCCAACTCTGCAGTATTGCTAGTTTTTATAAGAACAGAGACAAGATGCAGAAGTTTTATGAGAGCATCCTGGGTATGTCACATGAATCAGTGGTGTGCAGTGCTAACAAAATCTGGTCTACTTTTTAGCTATGTAAATCCTTGGTTCCAGATACTTCTATTTGCTTGCTTCTTAACATATATACGCTTAGATTAAAAAAACCCCAGTTTTATCCTCAAAGCTCTCTCTTTGAGACTAAATCAAGAGGCATTTGAACGTGGAACTGAAGGTTAATTCAGTGTTTGCTTCTACAAAAACTGGCAGCTCTCTTAGGGCAAGTTTCCAAATTACAGACTTGCAGCTTTCTCATTTGTAATTTTTTGCTCACTAGTCAATAATGGAAATGGTAATATACAGAGAGATAGTATCTCTTTGTGGCTGCCTCCACCTGGTTTAGACTCTCAAACTGAGTTGCTTTTAACTTTCCAGTGGAATTAGTATCATTAATAATGATAACAATAATAATAAAATAATAATAAACAACTACTCACATAAATACATTCAAAGTCTACATAGTCAAATCCACCAAAAAAAAAGGTGGGTGTTCCAACAGCAATTTTAACTTGTCAGCCTTGAACTTTGCATATGCTTCATTATGTCATTCTATGGCAATAATATATCAGATAATGACAATTTTGCCTCCTGCCAGGAAAAGCTGGAATGCAGATGCTCAGCTATATAGGGGGGTGAGACCTAATATTTTGGTAGAAACATATGCTTTCATATTAATTGGAAAATCGTTGGGAGTGCTCTGGACCTGAATATCTACATGGCTTTGACTGTGTGCCTGGCTGTTGCTCATTGCTTTGGCAGCAGCATTCCCTCCATGTTCAGTCTGTAAGGTGGAGACACCTAAGCAGTGGGGTGAAGTTATGATGTTCAGACACACACTGAAAATGTGTATTTGGATTTTTGTGTTTGGGTAGGAAAATAGAATGCAAGGTGCACGGGGTTTGGTAGATGAGATTAGTACTCTGCATGTGATCACCATCACAAGATCATTCCGGTCACAAAGGATCTTTGGGGGTTGTCTAGTTCATGTAGAGTACCTGAACCTGACAAAGTATTAAAAAAATAGCTATGTTGCACCAGTGGGCAGCATATGCAAATGTTATTTTAACCAAGTTGCTGTTAGAGACAGTATGTCAGTATAGACCCACGGACAAGAGCAAAATGAATTGGGGTCTTGGCTTTCTCTGAATGCTTCACTGTTCTCCAGTTCATGGTGTTCAGAGCTTTTGAATCAGGGGTGATATCTTTGTGGTTTGTACTCAATATATGTTTTTGTTCATGGATCTGTCCAGTCAGTTTTGAATGCATGGTCAAGAATGTCTCCTGACAAGAAATTTATCCCATGTCTGAGGAATATTTCCTTCTTTTTACTTGGAACCTGCCTGTTCCTAATTCCACATGTAACTTGTATGTTCAACTTACTTGGTGAAAGATTACAGGCTGTTCAGAAATGCTTTTTCTTGTCAGCCATCATCTATTCTATAATCATAGCTTGCTCTCTGGACAAGAAACCACAATCTTCCAGAGTTCAGGAAGTTGGACAATGTTCTCATGCACATGGTGTGATTCTTGGGATTGTCCCATGTGGGGCCAACATTTGACCTGATAATCCTTACAAGTCCCTTCCAGCTCAGGCTGTTCTATGGTTCTATGGGTGTCATTCTCTTTGACTGACAATTCAAGATTTGAATGACATGGACAGGAGCAAGTGTGTTGCTTGAGCCAGAGAGCTGTTGTTTCCAAGAGAGGTAAAGCAATATCTATGAGATGTTTCACTGTGGCCAGTGTTTGTGCATGCCTGAGCCAATTGGCTGTGCAGTGAAGCTGGTTGCCTTCTCGAAATCCAGGGCCCTGTGGCTGAACAGGTTGCCTAGAGAAGCTGTGGATGCCCCATCAGGAAATGTTGAAGGCCAGGCTAGATGAAATTTTGAGCGTTCTGGTCCAATGAAACGTGTCCCTGCCATGGCAGGGAGGTTGGACTAGGTGGTCTTCAAAGCTCTTTTTCCATCCAAAATTCTGTGATTCTATACTGCAACATCCTGGCAAGAGAAAATGAGGCCTTCAGTTCCCTGTTGGTCAGTAATACTCCAGAGCAGTCTCTGAACTTAGTTATTACTGTGAAGGCCATTCTGTTAATCATATTGTTAATGACTCAAGACTATAGAGCTCTGGAGTAGCTGAACTGAGAAGTTGCCTTATTAGATATTAGGGGTATGATTGAGAGGCTACATGGAAGGGCCAGATAACTGTATAGCTTCAGACTGGTATTTTTGCTTACCTTCTTTCTCCTGGATCCACTATATTGTGGACTGACAGTTTCCTTAAAGGCCTCTGTGAGTACTTATCCCTAAACACTGGTTATTCTACCTGCTGTTGGAATTGCTTTTAATGGAAGAGAAAAAAACCCAAAAACAGGTGTATTCAGCTATTTTTGCTCTGCTGTCTAAATTTGCACACAGGACATGTAATTCATAACAGTTTAAGCTGTTTAGACCACCTTAATTTTCAGCAGTCTTCAAAACTTAACTACAGAATAGATCTGGTTTTGATTTAGATGCTAGCCAACAAACACAGTCTGAAGTCTTGAGAATTTTTTGCAGATTTCAATCAATAATGCCTAAATAAGTCTTTGTTTTAAAAATAAAACAAGAACAGACCCCAGCATCTGGCCTGACAGCCTGTGTACCAGGTTCAACTGTGGGATTCTAAAATACCCATGATATTATGTCCTGCTGTTGTCACTCAAATAAAAATATGGCAAGGTTAGGACTAGAACAGAGGCAGGCTCTGGAACAGGTGATTCCTGACTCTTTAAACTTTTTCAGTATTTTGAGAAAATATAAAGTGAAGAAACCATAGTATGTGAGGAGTTGGACAGTTCCCACTAGAATGTTTGGAAACAATTAGACATGCTTTGAAGTACAAAACAATGAGGTAAACATTAAGAGAAGCATTTTTCACATAAGCTTTCAGTACTCACAAAAATAACATGTGAATAAACCTCCCTGAAGCTATCAGGCATAATAGCAAAATATCCTGCCTGCCTGGACTGTGGAAGAGCATATATTTGTGAAGTTTGTTTTTAGACGCAGATTTAGAGAAGTAAACAAATATCTTCTTCTTGAGAGGTACAAATTCAGAAGTAAGCTGCAAACAGAAGCAACCATAAGCTACTGTGCTAAACATGCTCTCTGCTTCTTCTCTGTCATTGGTTCAAAACCAGTATTTCATTCAAGAGATTAAAATCTCCTATGAAGATCTGGTCCTTCCCTATGGCTCATCACCGATGTAACTTTTGGTCTTGTCTTAGACGTCTTTAATTTGTTACTTAGTATTGAGGACTGATTTTGGGATGAGTTCATAGTGTCTTCAGTGGATGTTTCGTGAGACCATACAAAGTTTGCACCTGTCAGAAGCAAATGCAACCATGAAACTTGTGTATGGTGTGATGAGCTGCCTTTGACAAGAAAAGTCAGGTGACTATTACAGTTACTAAAAGCACTGTTTTCTAGAAACACTGTTTTGTTGGAGCAGGCACTGTTGATGTCTTCTCAGAGCTTCACAGTGAGCTTGCTCAGAAAGCTGGGTAACTTCACTTTGAAGAATATGTATGAATCAGTTGTGGTATGAACTGTGCTGTGCCAGCAAGACCAGGGAGGTAATCAAGGCCCTGTACTCGGGATTGTTGAGATGCACCAAGGCCACACCTCAAATCCTTGTTCAGTTTTGGGCCCCTCACTTTAAAAATGAGATTGAGGTGCTGGAGTGTGTCCAGTGAAGGGCAACAAGGCTGGTGAAAGGACTAGAAAATGTATCATATGAGGAACAGCTGAGGGAGCTGGGTTTGTTCAGTCTCAAGAAGAGGAGGCTCGGGGGGACTTCATTGCTTTCTACGACCACTGAAAGAAGGGTATAGCCAGGTGGGCACTGGTCTCTTCTGCTATGCCTGCAGTAGGAGGACAACAGGAAATAGCCTTAAACTGAGACAGGGGAGATTCAGCTTAAGTATTAGAAATATTTTTTTCATTATTAGAGTGGTCAGGCATTGGAATAGGTTGCCCGGGGAGGTGGTGGAATTACCTGGAGGTATTCAGGTGGTGTCTGGATTTGGTGCTAAGGTGATGGTTCAGTGGTTTAGGGGTCACAGTGGTAGTGTTGGGTGGATGGTTAGACTGCATGATCTTAAAGGTCTCTCCCAACATTGATGATTCTGTGATTCTGATTCTATGACATGGAATGCACTTCTGCAGGGTGTCTTCCCATTGCTTGCACCTATGCTTCATGGCCTCACCTTGCCCTCCTGCCCCAAATAGGTTATCACAAATACCCAGTTCTGAAATCACGAGGTTTCACTTCGGGTTGCTGGTCTCAGGCCTGGGGGGAACCAGTAGCACTGGTGGTGTTAGTTGCCTAGGAAGGCCTTAACATTGAAGTAATGGTAGAATAATCATGATCTTATTTTTCTCTCTGGGGAGAGCTTTCTGCTTTGCCCATTTCTGTGCTAAATGAGGAGTTCGGTCCAGAAAAGCCTTGAGTTCAGGAAAATCACACTATAAAATTTGAGATAAATACTGTGTTTACTCTGATGATTTCTACAGGGCTTGCATAACAGTAGTGTCTGCCCTCCACGGCTCTTAATCAGAAATTACCATGACAAATGAAGAAGAGTTATGTTGTGCACTCTTTTGCATTGATGTTTCCCTGCAGGTGATTTTAATAGGCAGCTGATGGGTCAAATGATGCAGATGAACCAAATACTCGGAGATGTGAAAGACCTTCTTAGACAACAGGTACTGTATAGAGGCTTTGGTGTGAAATATCCCAATTTTGCCCCTTTGACAGAGTCAGCGCAGACTTCAGGTAAGCAGTAAACTCCTGTGTAGAGTTATTGCCTTGAAGGCATGACACAATTGAGAAGAAATGGTTATATTATACATGGTTAGCTATATTATATATGGTTAACTATATTAATAATTCAGCCATATAGGTCTGGGTGCACTGTGCTTGCAAGGGAGGGTCATTGAATGTGGGAGTGTATGGGGCTTGCTTATTCAGATCCAGAAAATTTAGTGTCTGGTGAGGGAGTAGCCAACCTAGCCCATTATTGGATGGTTGTGGGTCTGTTGCATGGAGCTGAAATTGCATTTGTTTCACTTGCTGGTGGGTGTCAGGACTGGAATTGCTGGTGACACATTCCATTGGTCACACAAGGACCTTTGGACCTTTAAAGGTCCTTTTTATGAAGGCTGAACCTAAGTATATCCATTAACCGTATCCTTAATTTTATGGAGTACGAAGAGCATCTCATTTAAGACTGATTACCTGTGTTGCATGGTTTGAATGGCATCTTGGGGACTAATGGTTCTTCTCTCAGCCAGGTGCAAACTGCAACTATCTGTACCTAAATAATATTTATTTTCTATATTCTCAAGGTCAAAGAAACAACTTTCCTGAGAAATACCATAGCTGAGTGCCAAGCATGTGGTGAGTATTCCTGTTATTGCTGGTAATCTAGAAGAGATAGAGAGTTGTTTTAAAACTTGTATTGATCATTTTAGCTTTATGTGGTTTCTAAAAAGTACTTTTTAAAAAATACCGTGTCCAAAGTTCTAGTTGTATTTGGACACAAGTTTAGAATAGATTTTCATTAGAGAAAAAGCTTACAGAGACCAAACAATCACCTATTGGGGGATAAAATGCCACTAAACCAAGCAATACCACTCAGGCTGTACTGTCAGTTCTCACTTGGCCACAAAGCTCTGCCACACGTTCCTGTGGAGGGAAACACTGTCTCTACTGCACAATCTTCATAGAAGGAAAAGGGAGGAATCATGTTCTGCTCTGGCTGATATTATTAGTCTGAGGAAGATCCTATGCAGTCCACCTGAAGTTTGTCTGATTCTGAGTAGGCAGTCACTAGTTAACAGCAGTAAGACCCAAAACGTGGTCTTCATCTTTTCTCTAAATTAAAAAAATGCATACTTTTCCAAATGCCACTGCATGGCCCTCCTGCATCACACACAACTGACAATCAGTACACAAGTGCAGTCAGTATAAAAACCATTATACTTCCTTACTGTGTGAGAGGGAAGGTCTTAAACTCATCAGGCCTTTCAGTTGATGTCTTCTCCCAGTCTGTCAGCCTCATCAAAACTCAAGTTGAGCTCTAGGCAGGGTAACCTTTATGTGTAAGTACCAAAGGAAAAGTCAAATTCCTGCATGCATTTGTACCAAGGTTCTCTACCTGCCAGAGTCTCAAAAAGACTTGTCTTTGGCTGGTCTCTGGGCACCTAAGCCTGTGTACTTACATGGTCCTGCTGTGTTTGTGAGCTGCCAGTTGCTCCTTCTTTATTCTTCTTATTTGTGGACTGTCAGAGATGCTGTTATGAAATCAGAATATTGTGTTTCTTAGGAAGTGGTAGTGTTGCCAATTTAGCCAGAGATATGCCCTGTATTTGTACTCTTATACTTGAGTGCCTTGGTCTGAGGTTACAAGCTTTCAGAGTTTCCTTCCCTGGCCAGCAGCAGATGTTTTAGGACTAACCTGGGAGGAAGATTCCCATATATAGCCAGGAGAAGTACATGGACCTAAAAGAACAGCCTCAATTTCCCCTTGCTGGAGACACAGTAAGTTCCTGGGCCATTCCAGCAAGGAGTCTTTTCAGACACAGCACAGCTGGCAGCAGCACAGTGCAGGGACATGAAGTGTCTTGGGAATTTTTTCAGCATGCTTGCCAGCTGAGAGCCATGATGAACATTTCTTTCAACCACTGAAACTGTTGTTCTTTCTGCATTAAAGGTTTAGGCACTGTGAGTTTTCCAACTCAGCTTCCTAGGCGCCCTAAACCAAAATGTGAAGTTAATTCCTGCTTCAGGGGAGTGAGGTGCGTGGAGACAGCAGAGGGATTTCAGTGTGGGCCTTGCCCTGAAGGACTCTCGGGAAATGGAGTTACGTGCTCAGATATTGATGAGGTAAAATAGTGACTTTCACTGAATTAAAAAGAAAATCTAAAAAGCAACTGTTTCATACATATCAATGGGTTGCTAATACTTGCTGTCTTCAGCATTTACTGACTGCTTGCACAGTGAATATTAATTCATTCTGATTTGATTTTATTTCCCTGTGTTGCTGTTTCTTCAACTTTATGGAGGTTATGGGTGTGAAATACTCTGGTGAGTTGAGAAGTTACTTAAAGGAGCTTAATGTTGGGGAAAAAACCCCAGAACCTAAACCAAACCAAAACAAACTTTTGACATTGTCATTTCTATTCCACAAGAAAATGCTGTAGTTTCTGTTATAGGCTGCAGAAGCACCTCTTTTTAAAAAATATGAGCTTTGTTTCTTTAAATTGTGCTCCTGAACCAACCTTGGAGACCAAAGTCTTCTCTTCAACCCAAACTGGAGTCATGTTTGCATCCTTACCTTAAATGAAAGAAAATAAACAATCATTGTCATTGTTCCTTTTGCTTCTTTTGTTTGTGTTGAATTGCGATAATGTTGACTTATAACTAGTTCTTTTCTTGTGCTGTATGTTAGAAATTCAGAGCTTGCTTGTATTGAGGACTGAATTAATAATTTATAGTACCTTAAATGATAAAAGAAAATCTGTGTTAATTGGATTGTGACACACACTCAGAACAGAAACAACAAAACCACTTACAGCTTCACTACATTTCTTTTTTGTAGGATGATTTTTACCATTACTCCTTACTCTTTTTTGTGGAAAAGCATCTGGGTGTAGTAGACCAAGGAAACAGCAGCATTAGGTCATAAACTGTGCCTGTGGATAACACAGTACTGTGTTAAACAGTGTACCTGTTTAATAATGTAAAACAGCAAAAGCAATTCCCTCTTTCTCCCTCCTAGCCAGCAGGAAATGTGCTTTGACTGCTCTTTTGATTTGCTCCCTCCTGTAGACCATCAGGTGAGGATGTGATTGTCCCATACACCTGCCTGTGAAAAATACTGGGGAGAGAAAGTGAGTTGAGTGTGGCCATTTCCTGAGGTGTTGGCAACGTCTCTTGTTTTGCCTTATGTGGTGTGAACTGTGTCTGCTGCAACAGAAGGCACAAAAAATGGAGGTGAAGCTCTGAAATGTGAATGCAAGTGATGGATCCAAGACGGCTGTGGTACATGTTTTGTGCTACAGACAGGTATGATGTGAGGATCAAACCAGCCTAGATGGAGCCTGCCAGTACGGATGAGTTTCACCTCCTGAGCTATTTTCAGACTCAGGCAAAGCATGGCAATAATCTCCTCCCTGCCATTTTTGGGACTGGAGCAACTCTACCCATTACAGCAGTGGTGGAAAAAGAAACAGAGAATGGTTTATGATTGCTTGATATTAAAGTGGTTGTCTGTTAGCAGTCAGGCTCTAATCCCTGGAGATTCATGTACCTTCATCTTCCTGCCACCATTCCACATGACAGACCTGCTTTCACATTAGAAACAGCAAGGAATTTTTGCCAAAATTGTATCATAGAAATACAGTCTTGCCTATTATGAAGTCTTTATGTGGACACTGCCATTAAAATGCCACCTTGTCAGGATCAATTTTGTTCACCAGCAAATACCTACTTAATCAGCTGGATTTTTACTCAGATTTGGACAGGGAGAAATAAAGAAGCAATAAATGGCAATAATTTTGAATTGTCTAATGAGAGGGGATGTGTCATATTACTTGTTTTCCTGAGTTAGCTGATATGCAGGAGAGTTTTTTTGGTTGGTTTTGGTTTGGTTTTTTTTTTAATTTTTTAAAGCGTTTCATGAATGGACTATTTCTGTACTTCCTAATGGTAGGAATTCTGAAAGAAGTTATTGTACAAATCCTGGTAAAGACAAGTCTGGAAGATTCCTCACTAAGAGCTGCCATAATCTTTCCTGAGGTTATTAGCATCTCTGCGGTATGCTCCCTAATTCATTACCAGTTTGAAGACATTACTTTGGCGTTCTGGTGCCCATTATCTTGGGAGCTGTAGCTCTGCTCCGTGTGCTATGTTTGGGTGCCCTCTGCTGCCTACAATAAAGAATCCACAGCAAAATAAGGAGGCACAAAATGTCTCTCTTAGGATTGAGGTATTCCTTATATTACTGATTGACGTACTATTCACAAATGTTTCTGTCAAACACACTTTGATATCAAACTTTTCTTGCTTCTTGTGTGTGTGTGTTTGGTTACAAGTTGTATGACTCCTGTAGGTGGATATTGTCACGTTTGTTCTCCCTCCATTTTGCAGGTGCTTTTCTGTTAGTGATGGAAGGAGAAAAAAAAAGGCATTTTTAAAAAACTCTTCAGTATTTCTTTCTCATGTTTCTCATTTATTGTTGTCTTTGAGTCCTGGGCAGCAGGATGGCATGTTGATGTTTTTGGAACTCTGATAAACATTACTTAGCAGCTAGTGTTGATGTCAGAAAGGCAGCAACTGGCACCCACAAGACCAGTGAAATTGGTCACAGCTGTTTTGTAAAACTGCATAAGGCAATGAAGTGAATGGTGCCTTCAGGCCAAGGGTGATTTTGTGGACATTTGATATTTTGGGAGATGTTCCAAAGGATTGCCTGTGGGCCTCCAGTCTAGAAATGTGTGCATGCCACTGACACATCCTGCTTATCTGGCTTATGTTTGGATTCCTTCTGGCTATGAGATTTTTCCAAATATAAATGAAGGAAAATGCTGCTGCCACTTCTGTGTGTACAAAACACACTAGAAGGGTTGTTTGGAGGCTTGGAGTTATGTGGCTTTCCTGATACTGTGGTCTGGACCCTTCCAGGAGCCTTTCAGCCTCCAAGAGATCTGAGTCTGCCCAGCTAAAGGAAGGATTCAGGATGAGAGTTTAGGACATCAACTACAGGCTGTAATGGAAGGTTGCAAATGTTATTTAAATTTAGCTGAAGACTTACTGAGGTCAGAAATACCTGCAGAGACAGTTTCCTCTCTAAGCCCTCTCTGAACAGAGGACATACACGTGTTGCATGTAGCCTTTGGTGAGGGGTCTGTACACACAGCCAGAGCCTGGATGTTACTGAAGCACAAACATGCGGTTGGTTTGTTTTCCCTCTGCAGTGTCGTTACAACCCTTGCTTCCCTGGGGTGCGATGTGTGAACACCGCTCCAGGTTTCCGATGTGAGACCTGTCCTCCAGGATACACGGGACAAACTGTGCAAGGGATAGGAGTCAGCTATGCCAAGAGCAATAAGCAGGTCAGTGGCAGCACCTCCATGACAAATTCCATTGCAAAGTGCTGGTTTTATATTAGCAGTGCATCTGTATTAACATTGTATTTATTTTTCAGTTGTTCCATAATTGCCTTATGCTGTTAGGCAGAGCTCAGAGTGTTCCAGTTAGAGATCTGAATTATGTTTGTGTAGGTTTAATGGGAGTATTAACAATCTAATACTCTTGACTGGCATAGAGAAGAAAAATGTCATTATCTTTGTAAGAATCTCTGATCAACTTCAGGGGGCTCTGTTGATTTCTGTAAACTGGCTTTGAACTAGGAAGAAAATTATTGAAAAGGCCTATAATACTGTAATTTTTTTTTTCATATTTCTGAAAGCACTGTAGACAGGTTTTGTGTAAACTCTTCTGGGTAAGCCAGACCAGTTGAAATTTTCTGTTTCTTCATGGTTTGGAAAGTTAGCCTGTGAATATGTCTGTGACATTCTGAGAGCAGTTTCAGGAGAGGCTACATCTCTCTTCTAGTCTTAAACTGTGGTTTCGTTTCTTCAGTCTGACATTATTTTTATTATTTGTGGATTTGGTTTATTGGTAGGTCTGCTTAGATATTGATGAATGTCAGAATGGAGGACTTGGACTCTGTGTTCCGAATTCCCATTGCATAAACACTTTGGTAAGTGGCCTTTCGGTTATGCCTTTAAAAAAATCAATTGTTTTAAAATTCCATGAGGCTAGGATTGGATTTATGGATCTGATGAAAGAGCAATTAATAATACAATTTTTTCTTTGTCTTCTTATAAATTAAAGAAGTCTTTCCTCTTTTCCTAGCCAATAGTAAAAAAATGAATATTTGATTTGTCATGAACACATCCATCTGAACTGTATCCTTATCACTTTCTCTGAAGAGCAGAAGCTCTTCTCTCCATTCTATCTAGTGATGTGTTTTTATGGGTATGTTATTGCAAGAAACCTCCTTTGAAAGATTAAACCTCTGCTTCCTGTATCTCCTGCCTTCTGAGAACTACTGCAACAAGCCATTCCCCTGGGTGCTCTCTTTATAGGAGCTATGCATACAGTAACAGCTATCCCTCTAAATAAATGGAAACAGAGCTGCAATTGGTACAAGACTGTTAATGCCCACAGATATTAAACCCAGGGGAGCAAGCATAGGAGAAGTAAAAATGGTTTGAAAGATGTTAGGATCCAATAAAAAGAGCATACAACCACTTTAGTGCTATGAAGCAAGTTGGACATAGAATCACATGATCATAGAATCATTTATGATAGAAAAGACCTTTAAGGCCAACACAGCACTAGCAATCTCACCACTACACCATTTTCCCAGCTGCCACATCCACACATATTTTGAACACTTTCAAGAATAATGAGTCCACCACTTCCCTGGGCAACCTGTTTCAATGCTTGACAATCCTTTGTGTGAACACATTATTGCTAATATTCAATCTTAATCTCCCCTGATCTGAGAGGGCCTGAAGCATCTGAGGCCATTTCTTCTTGTCCTATCACTTCTTACTTGGGAGAAAAAACTGAACACAACCCACCAATAGCACCCTATCTGGTACTTGCAGAATGGTAAGATCTCCCCTGAGCCTCCTTTTCT